>JAJJWW010003217.1:0-359583 GCA_023531295.1 Papaver armeniacum
GGCATGTGCCAATGGCATGTGAGGAATGCCTTGGTAAAGCTGTACGGTTTGCAAGTTAGGCTACCAACGTGCGTGTTTGGCATGTGCCAATGGCATGTGCGGAATGCCTTGGTGGTAGGTTGCACGGTTTGCAAGTTAGGCTACCAATATGCGTGTTTGGCATGTGCCAATGGCATGTGCTTTGAATGCCTTATGTGGTAGGTTGCAGGCTTTGCAAGTTAAGCACCAACAGGTGGGTTTGGCATGTGCCAATGGCATGTGCGGCCATGTTGACCTAGTTGCAAGTCTTGAAGCCTAGGGGCGCTATATTTGGCGTGGGCCAAAGGCATAGCGGCTTGGAAATATGGCTTGCGACACGTGTTTGGCATGTGCCAATGGCACGTGCGGCCATGTTGACCTAGTTGCAAGTCTTGCAAGCCTAGGGGCTCTATATTTGGCGTGGGCCAAAGGCATAGCGGCTTGGAAATATGGCTTACACACGTGTTGGCATGTGCCAATGGCACGTGCGGCCATGTTGACCTAATTGCAAGTCTTGCAAGCCTAGGGCGCTATATTTGGCGTGTGGGCCAAAGGCATAGCGGCTTGGAAATATGGCTTGCGACACGTGTTGGCATGTGCCAATGGCACGTGCGGCCATGTTGACCTAGTTGCAAGTCTTGCAGCCTAGGCGCTATTTGGCGTGGGCCAAAGGCATAGCGGCTTGGAAATATGGATCATGACACGTGTTGGCATGTGCCAATGGCACGTATGGCCATGTCGACCTAGTTGCAAAGTCTTGCAAGCCTAGGGTTCTATATTTGGCGTGGGCCAAAGGCATAGCGGCTTGGAAATATGGCTTGCGACACGTGTTGGCATGTGCCAATGGCACGTGCGCCATGTGGGACCTAGTTGTAAGTCTGTAGCCTAGGCGCTATATTTGGCGTGGCCAAAGGCATAGCGGCTTGTAAATATGGCTTGACACGTGTTGGCATGTGCCAATGGCACGTGCGGCCATGTTGACCTAGCTGCAAGTCTTGCAAAGCCTAGGGCGCTATTTGGTGTGGGCCAAAGGCATAGCGTTGGAAATATGGTCATGACACGTGTTGGCATGTGCCAATGGCACGTGCGCCATGTCGACTAGTTGCAAGTCTTGCAAGCCTAGGGTGCTATATTTCGCGGCCAAAGGCATACAGCCTGGAAATATGGCTTACACACGTGTGGCATGTGCCAATGGCACGCGCAGCCATGTTGACCCAGGTTGCAAGTCTTGCAAGCCTAGGGCGCTATATTTGGCGTGGGCCAAAAGCATACGGCTGAAATTTGGCATTGTTGCCATGGTGCGCAGTGGTGCTTTGGTTTGGCATTGTTGCCATGGTGCGCAAAAAAGATGCGGCTTGGTTTGGCATTGTTGCCGGTGCGCAAGATGCGCATTGGCTTGGCATTGGGCCATGGTGCACGTGGCGCTTGGTTTGGCATTGCATGGTGCGCAGATGCTGGTTTGGTTTGGCATTGTTGCCATGGTGCTAAAGATGGCTTGGTTTGGCATTGTTGCCATGGTGCGCAAAGATGCGACTTGGCTTGGCATTGCGCCATGGCGCGCAGGGCGCTTGGTTTGGCATTGTGCTGGCATGGTGCGCAAGATGCTGGATTGGTTTGGCATTGTTGCCATGGTGCCAGATGCGGCTTTGGTTTGGCATTGCCATGGTGCGTAGGGGTGGGGCTTGGTTTGGCATTGTTGCCATGATGCTAAAGATGCGCTTTGTTTTTGGAATTAGGTTCGTGTTGAAAACTCCTAACTGCATTTTGAAAAAATACCCCTATTAATTATTTACACTGAAAGTTAAATGCTCTTAGTTAATGTGTTGCGGGTAACACTAGGTCATGGGGTTTTACGATTTTACCCCTTGTCTAAAAACCACCATCAACACCTGGATTACTTGAGAACGACATAACACTCCCACGGCTTGGTCTATGTCCGGTCTTGTGCAATTCATAGCATTATAGGACTTCCAATGACACCGAATACTCAAGTTGTGCATGAGTACTTCCGGTGTTCTACTTAACTTGATAGTATGGTCTAAAGGAGTAGGTACTGGATTGTCATCAAAGTGACCATACTTCTTGAGAAATTTTCAATATAATGAGATTGTTAAAGCCAACTCATTTACCTTTCTTAGGATCTTAATTCCCAAGATTACATCAGCCTCTCCTAAATCCTTCATATCAAAGTTAGAGCTAAGAAATTTCTTTGTTTCTTCCACAACAAATATGTCCGATCCAAAAATAAGCATATCATCAACATATAAACAGAGAATTACACATCCGTAACTATCATGCTTACTATAGATACATTTATCCGCATCATTCACCACAAAACCATATGACAAACCACTTTGTCAAACTTCTCATGCCATTGCACGGGAGCTTGCTTCAAGCCATAAAGATATTTTACTAACTTGCAACCTTCTTTCTTTTGGCCTGGCAATATGAAACCTTCAAAGTTGTTCCATATATATTTCTTCTACAAATATCCATTTAAGAAGGCGGTTTTGACATCCATTTGATGAATAATTAACTTGTGAATAGAAGCAAGTGCTATTAAACAACGAATAGATGAGATGAAAGCAACAGGAGCATATGTATCAAAGTAATCAATTCCATGTCTTTGCTTTATAACCCTTTGCAACTAATGGTTTTTGAACTTATCAATGGAACCATCGCATTCATCCTTTCTTGAAAATCCATTTACATCCAATAGGCTTTACGCCTGAGGTAAATCACAATATATCAAGTACCGTTGGTCAAAAGAGAATTCTTTTCATCATTGATAGCCTCTTTCCAAAAACTAGCATATTTGGAACTCATAGCCTCAAAAGATAAGTTTTAGGTCATCATCAACATGCATAACATATTTGGTAACACTAAGAATTCTATTCTTATTACCTTCTACAAGATATGTTATAAAGTCCTGACCAAAATTTTTCTCTATTCTTGCTCTCTTACTCCTTATAGGTTCAATATCTTCTATGGGTTCAATATCCTCCATGTCTCAGTAGGAAACGTAATGATCATCATTCTCATTAGTCTCTTCGCATTCTGACTAGGTAACAATGAGTTCTCCTTGGGTTGCATTTGAGAACCTGCTCCTATTTAAGTTCTCAAAGAATTCCCACATCTACAGATTCTATAATCTCAAAAGTGTCAAGGATTAAAATCAGTAGGTGATACTATTAAGAGAGTATCCCACAAAAGCACATTTATAAGCCCCGTTTCCCAGCTTTTGGTCTTTTAGATCAAAGCTTTCAACATATGCTAAGCAACCCCACTTTAAGTCTCTTCAAGTTTGGTTTCCTCAAAAACCACAATTCATAAGGAGAAACTGTTTGTACCCCTAATATTCTACACAAATAAATGGGCTAACTTAGTGCCTCCAAAATCTTGCTAGTGGCAAAGGAGGGTTCATCGGGCCAAGGTGCTTCCCTTGTTTTCCCAAAATGGCTAACTAGGCCTAACAAACACCCCATGTACAAGCCCATGGGCTAAAAGTTTCACAACATAAGCTGCCCACGCCATCTTTGACACGGCCATCGAGGTGCCACGCCACCAACGTGACACGTCAAAGAAATAAAGCCACGCCAAAGACAAACCGGGATGATGTGGTAGGTGTCACGCCAACATAGATCCTTATAGTGTCACGTCAAAGAATAATGACGGCAACCCAAGCACGCCGGCCAGACCGAGGCGCCATCAGACAAGATGACGTATGTGCCACGTCAAAGAAGTGATGACGCAGAGATGCCACGCCAAGAAATGGATCCCACGCCAAGATAGACGATGACGTGGGGCCGCCACGTCGCAGCCGAGATGACGGGGAAGTACCATGTCAAAGACTGGTGGCGCCACGCCAAAGATCAGGTGCCACGCCAAGAACATCCGCCGGCGGACAGCAGAGCCGGCCAAACCAAACGGCAAGAATTGCGATGATTAATCTGGCGACAATCAAGATCAGCGGCGATTAATCTACAAAGATGAAAATATTTGGTGTATGTCGATGCAACTTAAACTGTAATCCCGATTCTATGTGTGGCACGACGTAGCTTAACCCGCGGCCCTTGATGATTACACCCACTTCTCTTACACCTTTGGTTAACCACACCCCATTGTAATCCCTTAACCATAATGGAAGTTTCCTGGAATATTCTCGGGAGCCATGCAGGGATGAATGCAGAGCCATGCAACCATGCAAAATAATGCAGAGAATTATATGGAGTGGGAGGCATGTATGGCCATTACAAGAGGCATCCAAGGGCCAGTAGGAATAAATGCCATGCAGATCATTTACCGCAATTCATGCTCGATCCAAACGGGAAATTGATAACCTATAAATGGATGGTTTGACAACCAAAAAGGTAAGCAATCTTCCATACCAAAATTCCTGTGAAAAATCCAATACTAACTTTAGCATCGAGGGTTTTTTGTAGGTACTCCCCCTTCCTCCATAATTCAATCAAGATCCACCACGAATCAATTATCAAGCAAAATCATCATACAAAATTCCGTGTTTGGGTAGGAGTAATTTTACCATACAAACAAGGGCGCCCACTCAAGGTTTTGAGAAAAGATTATCGTGTGTTACCAAATCGAAAGTTATGGCAATAGTTAGACAGATCGCACGAAGGTCCAATCTAACAAAGAATTCCCAATCGCAAGCAGAGACTCCAAAATTGAGAGGAACGAAATTGGAGGTTCAATCGCACTGCTATACCCACTCGGAAAAAAGACAGGTCAAGATCATACTCACAATGTATCACCGGATCGTGGACGAGATCGAGATCGCTGCGGATGTAGCTCCAAATCAATCATAGAAAGAAAAAACAACGAATGATGGATAACGGGTTATTGACGCGATGGGGAAAACCCGTGATATTCGTGGGAAACAAAGGGTATGGGCGTCACAGCCCATCTAGAGAAATCGCAATCGACAAGATCTCGCGTGATGGACGACCGCGACCTAGTACAGAGGAAGAACAACTATCGAATCGACTAGACGAGCCAGAGAAGGAGAATGCTCTACCGAGATTAGAACGTGAAAACCAACCCCGGCCTAGGTCGTGTTTTGAATAATCGAGGGTCCGACCGTATGGCAACGCTGGAAGTCGGGTTGAACCACAAGTCAAGATTCTAACAGGATGTGATCAATCTTGATCAACCAGACAGAATCTATTGGTCACTGGAGAATTATCGAAACGCACCTGCATTTGTTGTGGATCGGACACCGCAACTCAACAGAAAGGCACCTTAACTACATCTCATTCGAAACTGTCCAGAATGACGAGAATGAAGCTCGAGACCAACACGACGAGTCAATTTTTGACGATTACTATGCTCGCTCGAGTAAGGTCGCATGGCAGAGACTACTCGCACCGAAGAAAGAAAATGAGATCGGATAATCATATTCCGCAGGACTGGGATTATGAAAGAAGGCGCTTCCTCGATGGCGACCTAGATGCGATAACAGGCTCGTCTTTGCCAAGATGATCGAAAAAGTGATGATGAAAAACAATCCCGAGAAGAAAAGATGGAAAGGCTACATCGAAAGAGCAGAGCTCCCTTTCGCGTAATATCGAGAATTCAGGCCGCTAATGAATTTTTAGTTCCAAAATTACCTAATTCGATGAGAAAACCGATGATCCAGACCAACACGTTTTTTTACACTATGAGACCGCCATGTCCTTGTGGCAAGACATCGACGAGTTGATGTGTAAAAATGTTTCCGGCATCCCCGACGGGAGGAGCTATAACGTGTTCAATCAGCTTCCAAAGGGGCCGATCGAGACTTACCATAAGCCGATCGATGATTTTTGCTCTAACTATAAGTACAACAAACGTGATCGGAAAGGATGCCATTCACTGTCCTTTTAGGAATTCTAAGGAGGAAAGCATCGACAATTCACTAGGCATTTCAAGCAAGAGTTAGTGGACGTGGATGGAGCCAACAACCAAGTTGTTATTGCGGCATACAAACAGCTTACCAAAGATGATCAAAGAGGTGTGTACGGTTCCTTGGTCATGAGACCACCAAAAACTTTGGAAGAACTATATGATCGAGTAGAAGATTACGCCCGAGTGGAGGACGATTCTAAAGCTCGAGAAGAAGTTCACAAGTCATCCAATCATCCAAACGATGGGAAGAAAGAAAAATCCAAGAACCGTTCGAACGGACAAAGATAATGATCATGGGATGTTCGAGAGAAAATAAAGGTGAACGCATGGAAACCGGGTAAAAGAAATTTCACGATATGAAATCGACTCCGCCGAGCATAAGTCCGACAGAGCTTTATGAAAAATACACAAGGATCCGAGCCCCCACGTCCTTTGGCAGCAGTAAACACGAGACAAACGTGATAGGAGCAAATACCGCAAGTTCCATAAATACCATGGTCACGAACCGAGAATTGCCGCTTCTTATAGACGAGATTCAACAATGATCGACGCCCGGGAAACCGTAATAAGACGTGAAAAGGGACTTTGGAAAAGGTCCTGAAAGTTTGGCACGACAAACGGATTAATGCACGTGTGATTAACGTCACCACGCTTAGATCCATTCAATGACCAAAGCTGGCATCTAAGATCTAAACCAGAGGAAGCTCAGCATTGAAAGAATGGTACTTGACAAATCATATCGATTTTGTCAATGCAGAATGGAGCGTAAACTCTGGAGCTTGGGTGCACAAATATCGAGTTCTCTCGATGCGTACATGATAGGTGTATATGCTCCCCACAATGACGTTATCGTTATAATCGCTTGATCGGCATGTTTCGTGGTACACCGGATTCTAGGGATACAGAAGCCTGCAAATGAGCGTGTTGCTGTGAGCTTACCCTCTATGAATCTCCCACACGACTTGATCGAGGAGGACGAAAATCCATTATCGGTTTCAGCCGACGGGGTTACAAAGGCAATTGGAAAAGTGAAGATACCGATAACAGCTGGCCGACAAGTCCATCTTGGGCACTTTCTTGTTGGGTCGGATTTCGAGCACCCTACAATGCGATTGTAGGACGAGATTGGCCGCATGAGATCGTGCATCACATCATCTAATCATCAATGCTTGAAGTTTATTACCCAAGAAGGAGTCGTGAAAGTGAGAGGCAACCGTGATGGCCGCCACAAGTGTCACGAGAGTGCAATGGATGAGTAGAAGAAGTCGGGTTAGTGGGGAACCCAGATCATGCAGTCGAAAGAAATAACTACGTAATCCTCTCCTCTAAAATAATATAGGGGAGAGGACGAATCGAACCCCCAACGGTCGAGAACTGATCGAGGTCCAGATTGGAGATGAGGAGCACAAAACAACGTTTGTAGGGGCAGATCTGCCAGCACATGAACGTGATGGTTTGATTACGTTGCTAAGGGAAAACGCCGATGTTTTCGCATGGAGTTTTGCAGAGATGCCGGGGATAGATCCGAGTGTAGCCTGCCACCGGCTGAATATTGATGAGAATTTCCATCCTGTTCTACAGAAAATAAGAAATATGGCGCAAAGCAAAAAAGATGGAGTTATCAAGAGGTCGTAAAAGTCATGGAAGCAGGATTTATTCGACCAAAGGCAATATCCAAGCTGGTCGCCAAATGTGGTACCTGCTCAAGAAGAATGGTAAAATTCGTGTCTCAGATCGATTTTATCGATTTGAATAAAGCTTGTCCGAGTGATCCATACCCGCCGCCACGAATAAGAGATTTGGTGGATGCAACCGCAGGTATGGGAGACTGCATTCATGGATGGTTTTTCTGTGGTATAACCAAATACCTTTTGTTCGAGGAAGATCAAGAGCATACCGCATTCGTGACTGACAGAGGAGTTTACTGCTATACTGTAATGCCGTTCGGGCTTAAGAATGCAGGGGCAACCTACCAGCACTTGGTAGACCATATGTTCAAGGATCTGATTGGGAAGTCGATGGAAGTATACATCGATGATATGGTAGTGAAATCTCAAAGAAAAGAATCGCATTTTCTTGATCTCGCAAAAGACGCTCGATATCTTAAGGCAATATCGTATGAAGCTAAAACCAAAGAAATGTTCATTTGGGCTATCATCGTGAAAGTTCCTTGGATACTTGATGACACTACGAGGAATCGAGGCGAACTCGAACAAATCAGAGCCATCAGAGAAATGCCATCCCCAAGAACGGAGAAGGAGGTCCGTAAACTAGCAGACGATTAGCAGCCTTAAACCGCTTCATTTCACGCCGTCGGATCGATTCAAGCCATTCTTTGACGTTTTGAAGAAAACAAAGAATTTTGCTAGATTTTACTGAGGAAAGGGCTTTTGATGAGATCAACAAGATTTGTCAACCCCACTGGGTTTTTGGTCACCAAAACCGGACAACCTATTGAGTTTATCCGTTGCAAACGGAGAACGCCGTGAGTGCAGATCGTTTGTTACGGATCCACATGAGAAACCGTTTACCACAAGAAATCCTTGACTGGGCTAAACACTGCATACAAGAAAATTGAGAAGATAGCACTTGCACTGCTCCATGCATCTCTTCACCTCAAGCCTTACTTCCAAGGAAGGCAGATCGTAGATACTTAATACCCACTCAAGAGAATCCTGGAGCGTGGCCGATGATTCCAAATGACTAGCCATATGGTCAAATTTTCTGGGGGTATGGACATCAAGTACGAAACCGAATCGGCAGAGAAAGGGCACGCCCGGCCGCACCGCTAGCAGATTTTCCCCGTGGACGATATAAAAATGGTTGCCGACGAAGAAGAGGAGTTAAAAACCCATAGAGACAACCACCGATCGGGATCGGGGCGAGTCCGCAATGGAGATTGATGCTCCAACCATTATGGATCAGATGCATCACGGGTCATCAAATTTTTATGGCCTGAGTTGGGATGCGCTCTCCTTACTCAAGAAGGTTCGAGGATCGAGAAAGCAACAAGCTAGGTTTCCAAGCATCTAACAATGAAGATGAATATGAAGCTACTAACAATTTGGCTTAAAAGTCGGTGGAAGCGCTTAGATGCGAAGAACGTAAAAGTTGGTTAATGATTCCATGTTAGTGGTCAACCAGCTTTCTGGGGACTTACAGCCAAAGAAGAGAGAATGACCCAGATTTGGATCATATGGGAGAGCTGGCAAATGAGTTGGCCC
This sequence comes from Papaver armeniacum, assembly GCA_023531295.1. NCBI lineage: Eukaryota > Viridiplantae > Streptophyta > Magnoliopsida > Ranunculales > Papaveraceae > Papaver > Papaver armeniacum. The sequence continues at coordinate 9,147 of JAJJWW010003217.1, forward strand.
AATTCTCCATCGGGAAGAGACCGCGGTTGGAAAACAGCATGCGATGCTTTGGCATATCTTTCTTCTGAGTCGAAACCGATTCCACCCGCTTGTAGTAGATTTCCAAGAGTTACCTAGCATCTCCGACAACCCAATTTTTTCGGCTCTCGAACACGCTAGTGGGGGCGAGAAGACAAACATCAACACAGTGGGGATATCGAGAACATCGACAAAGAATATGGATATTGACAAATTCAAAGGATGAGATAAGTCAAGATCATGTTGAAACATTACAGATCAGGCCAACTATACATACAAGACCTAACAACCGCGAACTCCCCGAAAATGAGAAACTCGGTCGCAAAGGTGAAAAAGAACTCATGGAGATACTCAATGATCGAAGGGCTATTATACCGCAAACCCGTAGCTTTGGAGCCATTTTTGCGATGCGATCACCGAGGAAGGACAAATAATACCTGGTAGAGGCTCATGAGGGAATTTGTGGAAGCCATTCCGGAGGGCGCAGCCCTCGCGCACATGATACTTACCTAGGGGTATTTCGGCCGTACATGCGTAAAGACGCTAAAGAATACGCGAGTAAATGTGTGCCATGCCAAGAACACGCTCCAATTCCGAAAAGGCCCGCCAACGAATTACATCCAGCTTTTAGTCCCCGGCCGTTCTCTATGTGGGGATTGGACATTGTCGGGCCGCTCCCCAAAGCCCTGGAGGCGCGATTCGTACTAGCCGCTACCGATTATTTCACCAAGTGGGTCAAGCAAGGCACGGTACACGTCACACGACATGATGTGAAAAGGTTCATATGGGAGAATATCGTCTGCAGTTCTAATCCCGACGCGATAATATCGCACAATGGGAAGCAGATTCGATTCAGAGTAATCAAAGACTTTTGCAAGGGCCTCAATATCCGCCACAATTTCTCGCCTCCTTACTATGCTCAAAGCAACGGCAAAGGAAGTAACCAACCGAGTTATTATGGACAACCTCAAGAAAACTACTGGAGAAGGCGAAAGGAAAATGGATCAAGAATTCCCCCGAGTCTTATGGTCCTATTTAACAACCCCAAAAAGATCCACCGGATTTTCTCCATTCACATTGGCGTATGGGACAGGCGGTCATACCCACCGAGGTACAACTCAAGACTACCAAAACTCGTGTTGTCAAGTCTCGAAAAAAACGACAAAGATACCGCTTTGGATAAAGAGTTGCCGGAAGAACAAAGAGAAACAGCCTTGCAAAGAAACTGGTCCGATACAAAGTAATCAAGCTGGGATATGATCGCAAGGTCAGAGAACGGTCGCCATCAAACCAGGGGAATATGTCTTGAAGAAAACCCGAGCAGCCACAATGGAACCGAACTGTGGGAAGCTCGGAGCGAACTGGGAAGGCCCATACATAGTGGATAGACCAGCATCTCGTGGATCCTACTACTTGAGGAATCTCGATGGAACTGAGGATTCGAAGCCATGGAAGCCGTGGAATTCGTTCCACTTGAAAAAGTTTTATCATTAGAGGTAGATTCAAATATTGTTGTCTTCGCACTCTTTTCCTTTTTGATGGTTTTGTCCCGGTGGGTTTTCCACTCAAAGGTTTTAACGAGGCAAATGTGGTCAAAACAAAGAGGTATTTATCTTGTTATTTCAATTTAGAAATTTTAATTCAACATTATTTTGGTATTCCAGACTTTATCAATATTGTTCGTGTTAATTATAAGCTGCTGCGGATGATCGAATCCACAATCAGCCCTAAATGACAAAACAGTACAGTTCAAGTCTCATCGGCAAGAACGTCCTCGACACCTCGTGGATAGGGTGAATGCACAGTTCGAGCATTTCTACCCTATCTCAAATTTATCCCCATCATGTGGTGCAGCAACAAATGTGGCAAACATTTTCATCTGTCCGGGCACGTGAAAATGTACACATCCCAAACTCTACGCACATCTTGAATAGCGAGTAATTGGCCCCCCGCGCGAATTCAAGATAGCGTAAAAACTCGGCTTTTCACTCCATGTGCGAGCAAAATGCGGCGGGGAGGTGCACCTCAAGGCAAGCATTGAGCAAAAGATGACACAAAACATATCGGGGGCGAGTTATATGTCACCTCAACCATTTGGGGGCAAGATGTGTAACACTCCAACAAGAATCAACACATCCTTGGGGACGAGTTGCATAACACTCCGAACAACACGCTGGGGCGAGTTATGTAACACCTTAAAAATACAAAATCGAGGGGGAACTTGAACTTCTTAACCCATAACAAGTTATGGATTAAGAGGGGGCGATGTTTGTACCCTAATATTCTACACAAATAAATGGGCTAACTTAGGCCTCCAAAACTCCCGCTAGTGGCAAAGGAGGGTTCATTGGGCCTAAGGTGCTTCCCCTTGTTTGCCCAAAAAGGCTAACTAGGCCTAACAAACACCCCATGTACAAGCCCATGGGCTAAAAAGTTTCACAACACAAGCGTTCCACACCATCTTTGACACGTCATCAGAGGTGCCACGTCACCAACGTGACACGTCAGCAAAACACGTGCCACGTCAGCACAGACGATGATGTGGTAGGTGCCACGTCAGCATAGTTCCTTATAGTGCCACATCGGCAATGATGACGATGGCAGCCGACACATCAGCAGGCCGAGGCGCCACATCATAAGACAAGATGACGTGGCGGGTGCCACGTCGAACCTAAGCCACGTCGGCGGGCGGGATGACGTGGTAGATGCCACGTCGGCAAATGGACCACATCAGCATAGACGATGACGTGGCAGACGCCACGTCAGCAGCCGAGATGACGTGGCATATACCATGTCAGCACTGTGTGCCACGTCAGCAATATCCGCCGGCGGACAGAGCCGGCGGCCCAAGCCGAGCGGCAATCACGGCGATTAATCGGCTATTAATCAAGATCATCGGCAATTAATCTAGAAGATGAAAATATTCGGTGTATGTCGATGCAACTTAAATCAAGAATCTCGATTCGGTGTGGCACGACGCAGCTTAATCCCGCGGCCCTTGGATGATTACACCCACTTCTCTTAGACCTTTGGTTATCCACACCCCATTGTAATCCCTTAACCATAATGGAAGTTTCGGAATATTCTCGGGAGCCATGTATGGTGGGATGAATGCCGAGCCATGCAACCATGCGATCATGGAGGAGAATTATGGCGAGGGGGAGGCATGCGGGGCCGGTTACTACAAGAGGCATGCAAGGGCCGGTTAGAGCATTTGCCATGCAGGATCATTTACCGCAATTCATGCTCGCATTCAAACGGAAATTGATAACCTATAAATGGATGGTTTGACAACCAAAAGGTTAGCAATCTTCCATACCAAAAATTCTCGTGAAAAATCCAATACTAACTTTAGCATCGGAGGGTTTTTTGGGTACCCTCCCTTCCTCCATAATTCAATTGAAGATCCAGTCCACGAATCAATTATCAAACAAAATCATCATACAAAATTTTGTATTACAAACGAAACATTCTTCTTTTTCAAAGGAACTCTATTCAAAATATAACATGCAGACAACATAGCTTCACCCCACAAAGAATTAGGCAAACTAGAACTTATAAGCATGCAATTAACCATATCAATCAAAAATCTATTTTTCCTTTCATCCACACCATTTTTTGAGGTGTATAAGGTAGCTGATAGAATTGATGAATTAAACCATGATCTTGACAAAAGAATTTAAATTCATTAGGAAAATATTCACCACTACGATCGAACGTAAAATATTAATTTTCAAATCCTAATTGTGTCTCTACTTCTGCTTTGTATATTTTGAATATGTCAAAAAAATCATCCTTAGATTTCATCAAATATGTATAAGCATATCTAGTACTATCCTCTATAAAAGTGACATAATACTTATTTCCACCACGAAAGTGGCGTAACCATGCAAATCACCCACATTATCGTGTACTAATTCAAGTAAGGAAGAATTTCGTACTACAAACTTACGGGAAATTCTAGTTATCTTTGCTTGCACACATATTTCACATTTAGAAGCATGATCAAAATTGCAATCGTAAATCAAACCTAATCGTTTCATGTTTCTAAGAGAACCATAATTCACATGACCAAACCTAGCATGCCATAAATTAACAGAGTCAACAAGATAAGCGGAACCATTATTTATTAAATTAAGCTTAATCATCCCATTAAAAGCATATCCTTGTCCAACAAACACACCATTTTTGGACAATACAAACTTATTAGACTCATAGGTCGTCTTGAATCCACCTTCATAACAAGGTCGCTAGAAACAAGGTTCTTTACAATGTCAAAGGGACATGTAACACATTAGTAATAGTGCAGGTCTTTACCGAAGTAAACGAGAGTTCAACAAAGGCCTTTCCCAATGACTTTTGCTTGTGTTGGCCGCCATGAGACAACTTCGTTTCCTTCTCCACTAGGTTCGTATGTCTTGTAAATATTTCTATCCTTATAGATATGGACCAGTTGCACCATTGTCGTACCACCATCCACCCCCGCCAAAGAACAACATTGAGGCTTTCACCACGATCACAAGTTTGTCATCGACCATATTTGCCTCCTTTTTCCGGTTCTGTTGTTGTTTCTTTTTGAGACGACGATCCACGAGCAAAATGGTCGGGTTTGTCGTAGTAGCAATTGCCCTTCTTCTTACTCTTCTTGTTGGGATGATGCTTCTTAAACCGAGTATCATTCGTAGGTTTCAAGGAATTCGGTGTCTTAGATTCTTCTACGCTATTCACCTTAGAATGGTTTTCAGACCGTGGACTATCCTTAAGTTCTCATTATTTGAGAGTCCTCTTCTATTCGAAGATGACGCCCGTAATGCCTCTAAATCATAGTCGAGTCTCAAAGATGCTTAAGTTTCTTCTTATAACCATTCCAAGAAGGGGGAAGACGAGAAATAATAACCCCGACAACAAACGCAAAAGGAAGATCAATTCCAAGATCCTTAATATGATTAACAATGAGTAAAAGTTCATCGACTGGGCAATGATTGACATCATCAACCATCTTAAAATACAACGCCCTAGGCTTGCAAGTCTTGCAAGCCTAGGGCGTTGTATTTGGCGTGGGCCAAAGGCATAGCGGCTTGGAAATTTGGCTTGCGACACGTGTTGGCATGTGGCAATGGCACGTGCGGCCATGTTGACCTAGTTGCAAGTCTTGCAAGCCTAGGGCGCTATATTTGGCGTGGGCCAAAGGCATAGCGGCTTGGAAATATGGCTTGCGACACGTGTTGGCATGTGCCAATGGCACGTGCAGACCATGTTGACCTAGTTGCAAGTCTTGCAAGCCTAGGGCGCTATATTTGGCATGGGCCAAAGGCATAGCGGCTTGGAAATATGGCTTGCGACACGTGTTGGCATGTGCCAATGGCACATGCGGCCATGTTGACCTAGTTGCAAGTCTTGCAAGCCTAGGGCGCTATATTTGGCGTGGGCCAAAGGCATAGCGGCTTGGAAATATGGCTTGCGACACGTGTTGGCATGTGCGGCCATGTTGACCTAGTTGCAAGTCTTGCAAGCCTAGGGCGCTATATTTAGCGTGGGCCAAAGGCATAGCGGCTTGGAAATATGGCTTGCGACACGTGTTGGCATGTGCCAATGGCACGTGCGGCCATGTTGACACAGTTGCAAGTCTTGCAAGCCTAGGGCGCTATATTTGGCGTGGGCCAAAGGCATAGCGGCTTGGAAATATGGCTTGCGACACGTGTTGGCATGTGCGCCATGTTGACCTAGTTGCAAGTCTTACCAAGCCTAGGGCGCTATATTTGGCGTGGGCCAAAGGCATAGCGGCTTGGAAATATGGCTTGCGACACGTGTTAGCATGTGCCAATGGCACGTGCGTGCCATGTTGACCTAGTTGCAAGTCTTGCAAGCCTAGGGCGCTATATTTGGCATGGACCAAAGGCATAGCGGCTTGGAAATATGGCTTGCGACACGTGTTGGCATGTGCCAATGGCACGCGCGGCCATGTTGACCTAGTTGCAAGTCTTGCAAGCCTAGGCGCTATATTTGGCGTGGGCCAAAGGCATAGCGGCTTGGAAATATGGCTTGCGACACGTGTTGGCATGTGCCAATGGCACATGCGGCCATGTTGACCTAGGTGCAAATCTTGCAAGCCTAGGGGCGCTATATTTGGCGTGGGCCAAAGGCATAGCGGCTTGGAAATTTGGCATTGTTGCCATGGTGCGCGTGGTGCGGCTTGGTTTGGCATTGCTGCCATGGTGTGCGTGAGTGCGGCTTGGTTTGGCATTGTTGCCATGGTGCGCAGTGATGCGGCTTGGTTTGGCATTGTTGCCATGGTGCTTAAAGATGCGGCTTGGTTTGGCATTCTTGCCATGGTGCGCAGTGGTGCGGCTTGGTTTGGCATTGTTGCCATGGTGCGTAGTATGCGCTTGGTTTGGCATTGTTGCCATGGTGCGTGAGATGCGGCTTGGTTTGGCATTGGTGCCATGGTGCGCAAAGATGCGGCTTGGTTTGGCATTGTTGCCATGGTGTAAAGGCGTGTGCGGCTTGTTTTTGGAATTAGGGTTCGTATTTGAAAACCTAACAGTATTTTGAAAAAATACCCCTATTAATTATTTACACCCGAGTTAAATGCTCTTAGTTAATGTGTTGTTGGGTAACACTAGGTCATGGGGTTTTACGATTTTAACCCTTGTCTAAAAACCACCATCAACAATGTTATAAAAATTTGTTGTAATGTTTTCCACTTTGATGTATGGTTAGGTATTCTAGCCCCTTGTAATATGTTAGCATTTAATATCTGTTTTAATATCTTGAGTTAGGAGGAGATCCATTAATTAATAACTAATAAATTTACATTCATAATAAAAGAGGTTACAAATCTTACATCCGTCGGATGTCTTTGTTTGGGATGAGAATGGAATGGTCGGATGCAACATTTGTCTCTCAAAATGTTATCCGACCGCCCAAGAATCAAAACCCCTTCTGTTTTGTATTATAGATAAGATATTTTTATCACTAAAAACTCCCCATTATCCAAAAATACAGCTACGCTTAAATGTGAATATCTCCCGACTTGTGGAGGTACCCTAGATATGGGTTCTTTTATTATTAAAAAAAGACATTAAATATGTAAGGTACAACCTCGATAAATGAATTCTCAATAAATGAATAACCTCACCAAATGAATAATTTTCTTCGGTCCAGACTTAGGCAAAGGGATTCAATGAATAACTTCACTAAATGCATTAACGAATTAAAAAATTTGAATATGTAAAGGTCTTATGAAAATATAACCGAATAATCACTAAATCTCATATAAAAAATATATATAAATAAACCAAAATACCCCATCCAGCAAACAATTAATTGTCGTATAAGAAGTCATTTCTACTCAAAATATGCATATAAAATTCTTGAATATTTTGCACTAAAAAGTCATTCTTTATGATGATTATTGATTGAAATGCCTCTTTGATGAAACATTTGGTTAAGGATGATTATGAATGATTCTTACAAGCTCGATAATCTTCTTAAGGCTACCATCATCTGGTTAAGGAGGATTCTTACTAGCTCGATAATTTCATTGTTCGTAAGTGATTCCGTAGCTGTTCATTTTCGTTAAGATAATCCAAATGATGTTCGATATTTATCATACTTTAACAGCTTAAGTTAGAAATGATATCAAATAAATTTCAAGTATCTTCTTAAGTTAGAAATAATATCAGAGAAATGATATCAGATAAAACTAATAAAACTACTCTATAAATAAATAAATATAAATATTCATTTACCGGTAATAAATACTATATTTGACAAAAAAAAAAAATTGTTAAATTATTATTTTATAGTTATTGGATAACGATTATTACATGAAGCTTGTTAAATGAATATTGTATTTTCTAGGTGGTTATTTATGGAGGTACTTAAGAGTTGTTGGGCTGTAAAGTGGGCGGGCCGCAGGTCTTCCCATCTGATTTCCAAAGTCACTAGCAACCCTGTGTAAGCAGAGTGTAAGTAAAACTGTTTTTCGTTAGTATATAAACAACATATAGTGCGCATACAGTAAACACTAACCCTGGTCTTCTTCCCTGTTCCCCAAAAATGGCGATAAACACAATGACAATCTCGACATCACCAAAATTTCTTCATCATAATTCCTTGTACTCTCCTCTAAACACATCTCGTCTTATTGATTCACAATCGACCCCTTTCAAATCCAGAAAATCTCAAGTTTCCCAGTTCAATTTGAGCTTAAATCGATTCAGAAATGCATCTATTGTTCCTGTTATAAAAGCACAAACCACCCCAGGTATTGGATCTTGATTTTTTGTTGAATTAAATTCTGGGTTTGTCTTATGTTGCTGATTCGTATGGTGGGTTGTTATCAGATTACATGCCAGACTCCAAATTTTACAAGATTGAAGCGATTTTAAGGTGAATTGAGATTTTTTTCTTTTTTTTTTCTTTCTGAATTTTTGAAGAATTTTTTGACTTTTGGATAGAGATTTGTCTTATTTATGTATATGGTTTTTTTCTTTGCGATTTGATTCAAGGCCATGGAGAGTTGCACAGGTCTCATCGGTAAGACATTTCTACTTGATGTTTTAATTTATAAGTAGAAATTTCATGGCATTTAAAAAGAAGCACACTGCATTTCCTATTTTCGCACAATATCCTTACAATTCGATGGATGTGTTATTATGCATGGTGACAAATATTTGTGCTAGTAAGTATGTTGAAAGGATTGTATACCATGAGTCAAATGCAGTACATACAAAGGCTTATCATTCGTTTTAAGGGATAGGGTTGTTTGTTTTTGGGAGACAGGAACTTAGAGCAAGCACTATGGTAAGGAAATCTTTCATATCTAAGGTCTGTTCCATGAAAAATCAACTTCTATGGATGTTTTGCACCACATAAGTAACACTTTGCGTGACATTGTAGGGAACAATTCCGTGAACCCAAAGACTGTTTGGATGGGGAACTATGTCTAGATTCATTTTAGTTTTAATGATGTGAACGGATATAGGATAATTGCTTAACCTGACATTCATGACCAATTATCTTAAAAATGTGTTCTAAAAAAAGTAAAGGAATTAAAGCAACTTCAGCATCCATCATTGTCCGCGTAGAAATGTTCCCTGCAATGTTCTAAGATGTGTGCAACATTTGTTGGAAATAAGAGTTTGTTTAAGGTGAAAAAGAACCATAGTGGTTGCTTTTTCATGAAAAACACCTTGGGATGGAAGACATCCATGTCATAGTGCTTGCTTCGAGAAATGGTAGTATATTGAGTCATTTGATCAAAAACAATGATTTAGGAATCCAGAAAAAAAAACTGTCCTTATGGGAATAGATGTTTAAATTTAGCTGCTTTTAATGATGTTGTGACATGTAATTTTCTGGATAGGATAATTGCTTATCCAAACATTTAGTGTGTGGATTTTCCCATGGAAATACCATAGGAGTCCTGCTATCACACACTCGATGCATAACAACATAATGAGCATGCACTTCTTAGCCACTAGATTCCACATCCATAGATGTGCATCTTTATAATAAAATTTAGCGGCTTAAATGTGCGTGTTTATTGTACACTCGAGTGCGTGATAGCACTAGTCTTATCTATCATAGTGCGTGGACTTTGCAAGACATTTATGGCTGATGTGTAGGTAAGAATCTGTATTGCGGGATAGAATTCCATGGAATTCTTCCCGGTATATCAGTTGTAGAATTTTTCCATGTGCCGGGTAGTATGGTTCTTTTGAAGGAAAATCCGGACAGCTGGGACAATTTTTGTAGAGATTTAATATTGTCACAATGCTGTCAGTTCTCTCATAGAAGAATCCCATACCATAGTATTTGTTATAAAAAGTGATAGTATGTTGAGTCATTTGATTAAAATTGTTTTTCCTGCCTGAATAATTTATAATTTGCAGCATGTTTAGTTATTGCTACATTTACAATAGCGAATCTCGTATGTTTCTTTCATAAATTACTACGAGTAGTGTTTCGAAATAGTAACAGTGGTTCAAATTAACATTCATAATCTCTGTGTTGTGATAAATGAAGGTTCTGCTGAAAATGGGAATTCGTGGTGTTACAATTTCTGATGTGCGAGGCTTTGGTGCTCAGGGTGGGTCTACAGAGAGACATGCTGGTAATCTACCGAGTTCAAAACTTCATTTAGACTTTGCTCAGCAACTTGTTCATTTTGGTGCTTCTGTAATATTTACATATCTCTGGCCACTTTATAGGTTCTGAATTTTCTGAAGACAATTTCGTAGCAAAAGTTAAACTGGAGACTGTAGTCAGCAAAGACCAGGTAATATTACTCCCAAATTAAAAAAGAAAAAAAGCGATTAAGAAGAACTAAAGTCATTCAAGTAAAAGTTTCTTGAATGAAAGAGAATCAAAGATGAGATTTCTATTGGTAGACATATTTGGCAACTGGGTCAATGGCATGTACGTTATGAGTCCATCACTAAAAGTGATTTCTCTCATTGGTATCTTCCAGGTTGAGGAAGTAATTGCCAAGATAATCGAGGAAGCAAGAACTGGGGAGATTGGTGATGGCAAGATCTTTTGTAAGACTTTAAGCTCTTTTCCTGTGAATGAATTTTCTTTACGTGGTAGTTCTATAATGGCTAATGAGGTTTCTTAAACTGCACCATTCAACATCTTTGTTCGATTGTGTTACAGACTAAATTAATATGATTTCTTAGGAAAAAGATGTATATATATAAAGAAACCTTGAAGTTAGTCACCCGATCATCAGATATGTAAAGTAGGAAGTGCAACGACAAAAATAATGAATGAGACGTGCCGTACCTAGCACATTGTTTCCTTGTATGACCTTTCAGTCTCCAGCGAATATGTAAAACGTGACCTCTAGTCTCATTTCAGGTCAAATATATCCGAAAACGTAAAGAAGTTGAAAACATGAGAAACGCATGCAAATGACGTGTCCTTGAGGATAATCTTTAACCGCTGCATCTCCTCCTTGTATTTTATATTCTAGTTTCTATGCCAGTAACCAAAGCCAAGCAGAGTCATAATCCAGTTAGCCAATTCCAATTTCCCAAAAAAACTTTGCATGGTTTAGAGCTTGATTGTATTAAAGCCTACGAAGTTGGGAAATTCATTTTGATATGACTTAATTGTGTATGCAGTGACTCCTGTTTCAGATATAATACGAATTCGTACAGGTATGTTTTTTTTTTATCCCTCTCTATCAGTTAGCTGGTCATCTCCGTTTCAAGCTATTTTCTGTACTATTCTCAAGCTTGGTAACTATGTAACTAATCATAACTACAATATCCAATTAACAGGGGAGCGTGGAGAAAAGGCCGAGAGAATGACTGGTGGACGCTCTGATATGACCTTTACAGTTAAAGTTTGAGCTGTAACCCAAAAATGAGTAAGACTACATCTGATCCTTACTTGATTTAGCATTGCCGCACAACCTTCTTATAATCCTCTGCGTCAGATTGCACTTAGCCAAAAAGTAACATCAGTTGTTTTTGTGTAGGGTAATAATGTAGAACGTTAACAGTAGCAGTCGCCTCTATCTCAACAAGAAAATAACTGTACGCTTTTTCCTGGGTGACGTTTTCAACCTGCATTCTGAAGATTTTCATTTTAAGGTAAGAGAGAATAACAGAACAAACATGATTTTGTAAATAAAGACGGTCTTATTTGAATGCGTAATCTTCTTTTAACATTCTGAATTGGCAATTGTACGGAAATATAAGGTCAAATCGATCAAATAACATGGGATCTGAGCGAGTGATGCTGGCTAAACTGGGCCTACACTTGGACATAATAGTTACTAGCTTAACTAAAGCCCAACACTGTAGAGCGTACCAACTGTTTCCTCACCCGTCAACCACAGCTTAGGCGAGCCATCATGATTGAATTCTTTGTTAATTGAATGTCTGCTTCATTAAGTTGCCTATATCCAAACTGAATTGGGTGTCGATATGTTATCATTAGACAGTTTAACTAAGGCCAAGGCCACACCTAAGGCCAGCCATAGCTAATGTGAGCTCAGCGTGATTGAATCCGCATAACTTGGATGGCTGCTCCATGAGGTTGCCCTCATCCAAATGGAAAAGGTCTCGAGGTGCTGATATTAGGTTCATTATTCGGATGGATGTCCGGTCGTTCGTTAATGGGTTGGATGCGGATGGAATTTTTGAAATCCAATGGATAACGGATCGGGCGGATGGAACCTTGAAAATCCTTTGGAATCCATATCCGTTAAATTAAGGGTATTTATATAGTTCTAGAAAATACTATGGATATTTGTATACATATATAGGATATGTAGGTTTTATAAGGAGTCATCTGTGTTAGCTTTATTTTCTTTACTATAAATTTTAACTAAAACACATCCTTTGGATTATCCGCATCCAATCCGTCCATCCGTGCATCCATTGGGTGCAAATCCGTTGGATATGATATGGATTGGATTCGGATGCCAAATTTGAAATCCGTAGTGCAATGGATTGGATGCGGATGAGGCGAAAACCGGTCCATACCGGCCCATGCTCACCCCTACCGATCGTTGGACAGTTTAATGAAAGGCCATGTCAAAACGGTCAGTGGTGTCCTCCTCCTGCTCCATGAAGTTGCCCATATCCAAATGGAAATGGGTGGCAGTATCAGTATCAGTATCGATATCTAGGCTCCTAGCTCATGTTAGTCAGTTGAACCAAAGGCCATAATCACGGACAATGGTAGCTGCATAACTTGAGAAGAGGTACTCTATGAAAAGTTGCCCATATCTAAACCAAAGGGGGTCCCGAACCGATATTGTTCGATATGGAATGCATAGGCAAGTGTTTGTGTTTTACTTTTTTTTTTTTTTTTTTTTTTTTTTTTGATGTGTTGGAACCAGCTCGATGATCCACAAAACATGCCTAATAATAAGTGTGATTCACTCAAGGAGCCCATCAATCTCTTGTGATCAAGGATGAATGGCAACAACAATGGCATGAATTAAAGAAAAAAAAACAAGAAACTTGAAATCAAAGTATGAAACAGTTCATTTCATGCATGAAAGAGACTGAATGAAAACCCCCTCCCTCTGAAAACAAAACAAGTTGGACCCAATTCACACATTACAAAACAAAAGAAGGAAACACAAGGTTTTGGATCCTACTGTTCATCACTGTTGATGACATCCCAAAAGCCAAATCCAGATGTTTATGTGTTTGCACAAAGATGATGATGCATTGTCATTCCCACTTTCCATTACCCATTTGGAGCTCTTTCTTTTCTTCTTCCTTCCTTGTTTGTGTGGTTTGGTTTTGTTGTCTCTTTCTTTCTCTTTTCCTTCACTCTATCTATCTCGTGTGCCCGTTACAACTTTATGTAAAGATGGTTTCCCCTTTTCTTTTTTATAACGTTCTAGTGTTTTTGTTTGCAAGTACAGTACTACTTGAAATCATTTTGTTTAGCGTATCTCAAGGCTATCTTGGTGATTTTTTCATTTTATAATTTTTTTTATTTTTAATTTGAGATTTAGGATGGATTCAAATTCCAACACCATATAATAATAAACCGGGTTCAATAACCCATCTCTTATGTGATAGTTTGTTTGGACATTAGAAACAAGAAGTAATTGTTCAGAAACTAAAACAAATTTATTTCGCTTCAATGTAAACAAAAATTTGTCGTAGAAGTTAGAAGGAAAAATATGGTCGTAGAAGTTAGAAGGCAAAATATATTGTTCAATTAAAATATATTTTCCTGCCTCTAAAGGTCATTTTGGAATTTGATTGCCAACCTATTTTCTGACTTTTCGACATAACTTAGTTAAAAAAGTTATTTTTTAAGATGAGTCCTTTCATATCTCAGGGGCTATTTTGATGATTTTTTCATTTTATAAATTTTTTATTTTTAATTTGGAATTTAGGATGCATTCAGATTTCAACACCATATAATAATAAACCGGGTTCAATAACCCGTCTCTTATGTGATAGCTTGTTTGGACACTAGAAACGGAAGTAATTGTTTTTGTTTTTTTATCAACAAATGTAAAAATTTTATAGAAGAAAGACGCCTACAGGGTAGGAAATAGCTCGGCAGAGCTTACAACCCAAACAGGACCAGAAGATCCTAAACCTGCAAACCCATTACATAAAAAGAGTGCAGAAAACCAAAAGGGAACTAAAAATAAAGAAAGAGTCCCAGTTTAAGAGCACATTGTCTAAAGATAGACCCCTTAGATCATCTCGATTTCAAACACCAGGAAGAAATGGGAAGAAATTGTTTAGAAGCTAAAACACACTTATTTTGCTTCATTGTAAACAAAAATTGGTCGTGTAGGGTTTAGAAGCCAAAATATATTGTTCAATTAAAATATATTTTGCTGCTTTTAAAAGTCATTCCGGAATTTAATTGCCAACCTAATTTCTGACTTTTCGACATAACTTAGTCAAAAAGTTACTTATTAAGATGAGTCCAAACTCTCTTTTAGCTTCCAATTTAGTTTTTGATTCTTTCAACCTAGTTAAGTCAAAAGCTAATTGTTTGGTGGCATCCGAGCGCCTTCTTAATTTTTGTAAATGTTTTCCTAGTAACTTCAATAGATCCCGAATTTTTGAAACATTTAAAAACAAACGCGCACAAATGATGTGTTCCTGCTAGTCTGTTTGGGCGGCAGGCGAAGCCTACAAAAATTTGTGATCCAGTAAAATGGAAATAATTACACGGGGTGAAAAAGAAGTACTCCTTCCGTCCCTATTATAAAGGTGGAGAAGTAAAAATTGTAATACCTATATATAGGCAGATATCTATTTTCATTGTGTTTTTTCCCTATATACCCTTATTAAAGAGTATGATATTCACAAACTTTGTTAATGTCTTTAGCAATTTCAAGAACAGTAACATTTTTTAAATATTTTAGTGGGATAAAAACTTTTAATATACTCATATTTTCCTTATTCCTAGACAAATGTATTGGAATTGATGAGGGTAAATCAGTACATTAGGAAAATTTATAAAAACCAAAAATTTTCTTATTCTAAGAGAATTCCATTTTTCCACCTATATATCAGGGACAGAGAGGGAGTAAGATGTAATAAATCAGTAAGATGTTAAATGCCTTGAATTCTCTTGAACGATTTTTTTGTTTTTTTTTCTCTTTTTTTTTTTTTCTTTTGCCTTTTTCTAGTACGTAGTAGAATGATTAGTGACAATATTATCTTTTACTAGGTTCTTTTTTCTCGTGTACCTTTGTTTGTATTAGGCGAACTTTATAATCATCATAATAACCTTGATAGGTATGTTTAGGGTCATCATATCTCGGATACTTGACCACTAGTCCCCTCTGGATGCATATTGCACCTGCTCTGTGACAGCTTGTGAGATAATCTGTTTTTTTGTCAATCGAATGAACAAGTGTTTCTATACTGTTCGTATATTTTCGTAGCTGGTTATCTTCTACGTATGCAAAACGGAAAATGGGTCATTTGTCCGGATATTTTTAAAACCTGGTTCAAATGGACGAGTAAAAATTAGTATGGATGAAATGGACAGAAAAAAAAAATAGTAAGGATGAAACTGGATTCATCCCGATTTAAACTTAAAAAATAGCAAGGATGAAACTGGATGCATCCTTTTGTAAATTAAAAAAAGAAGGTTTTCCCTGTTTCCCATCCCCATTTTTCGTATTTCATATCCCTCTCAATTCCTATCCCTAATTATCCTAAGTACCACTCATATAAAATTTCATATTTCCTAAATACCATCTCTTGACTTTTATTTACACTCAATCGTAAAATCATCATACGACTAAATACAAAAGAACCCTAAGTGATAAATCTCGTTTCCATCTTATCACCATCCACCACTACCCTATTCTGTTTCATTTCCATAAATCATCACTGGATTCCATGTACATGTTGGCCAGATATTAACCATGATGGACGAGGGGAACTACCATCATGTTACTTAAAATTGGTTGGAGCAGGAACTAGTTGGTCATCCACTGATATTTTTGTTAGATAGGATTCGATGCATATGCTACTAGCTCGAGCAAATGTGTAACCATCTTTTGTGCTAATTTCAAATAAAACCTACTTTCAAATAAAATTGTTAACTATTATGTACTTGATTAGCACGTTTTGGTAGGTACGAAGTACAACTGATAATAGATTTAGGGTTGAGATATTTTTTTCCCTTATTTTTAATAATAGATTCTTCCATAATAATGACTTACTGATCAATCGCCGATTAGCAAATTGATGATGGACAAAAAAAAAAAAAAAAAAAAAAGTGTATTGTAGTAATCAATTGGAATTTAGCCTAAAAGATAATAAGTGTATTGTAATAATCAATTAGTATCTAACCTAAAAGAAAATAAATGTATTGTAATGACCAATTGGAATTTAACTTAGGGTTCTAACTCTATAGTTTTTGGTTTTCACCGTTGGAAAAGAGTGATGAACAAGAAGTACAAGAAGACAAATAAAAATGGTAATAGTCATGGTCAATATCAATTTGACTTTTATGGGTGGTACATAGGAAAAATCAGAATTGAAAAATAAATTGATTTTTGAAATTGTGAAGGGGATGGGAAATAGGAAAAAATGGGGATGGGAAATAGGGAAAACTAAAAAGAAAAAGTATTTGAAAATGGGTAGGATGAAACTGGTTATATCCATACTGCTATTTTTGTATTTTTTCAATAATATCAAAATCTAGATGTCTTTTTCACTCAGGATTTGTTGATTTTGGTCTTTTGTGTATGCAAAACTACGACGTTGCAAAATAGACGAGCAGAAAAATACTAGACGCACACAATTTGCGCGAGAAAGAGTAGTTGCAACTGCTCATTCATTTTGATGACAAATATACGGCTAAAACCCCTTGTAGCCCTTTCATACCAATGCTGCTCAAACTGAGCATCACCGAGGAGGAATTGCCGAGCTAGCTAGCAGATAAGGCTTCTGTAACGGCATTAAAACAAAGTCAAATCCCACTGTAGTTGGTCCGTGTAGTACTGCCATAGCTCACGCAGTCGAAATGATAGTGTAAAAAATAGGTGCCAATCTGACTCATTATCAACACAAATCATCAAGTTGGGGAGGTACCATAAACTGCTACTCATTCATTCACTATACGGCTTATACCACTGTTTTCACATTCCAAAGTCACTTCCACCATTTTTGGTGTACTTAAAAGTGTCTTTTCTTGCTCCATTGCCTGCGCCAATTAGGCCGTTACAGCTTTTAAAGTTGACATCCTACGCCATGTTTCGTACAATACTCTGAAACTGAGTGCGTATGTTAATTAACTTGTAACCCCATGTACATAACGCCGATTGATTAGCGAACAATTTCCCAGCAAAAAGCGTTTGATATATCGCTGTATCTGTTCTTATGTCACTTTGTATTCGACAATGATGCAAATTGGCCACTGCAATTGGTCCATATAGTACTGCGCCATACCTGCGAGGTGCGAAGCTGACTCGTTTTCATTATAAAAACATCATGTTGGAGAGGTACCATAAACTGCGCAACTCATATTTTGCTAGACAAGTAAACACTGTTTTCACATTTCACGTTGCAAAGTCACTTCACTTTTCCCCTTTCTGGTGTACTTAAGTTAAGTAGGTCTTTTCTTGCTCCATTTCCTGTGCCCGTTACAACTTTTCTAGCTGACACTCTACGCGTTATTTTGTTATTTTTTGTATTGTGTGGAAAGTTACCGGTCCATCACGAAACGAGACCTAAAATCTTCACCGTTGGATCACTGAATTTGGGAATTTCGTGAAATTTGATAACCTCGCAACCTCAATACACAAAATATGTGACAACACGCAAAATATAACATATGCGTCAACGTCTACCTAACATGCACGAAAGGAATGGATTAAAGAGGTTTTGTCTTGATCGCTGGATCCACTGGACTCGTAAATTTCGTGGAATTTGGTACTCTGTAGCTGTGACGCACAAAACATGTGATAATATGGAAAAAAATAACATATGCGTCAACGTCTACCGAACATGCACGGAAGGGAAGAATTAAAAGTTCAAGTTTCTGCTTACTAATTTTATCAGCAAAAGTTTGTCAATTAGTAATCAAAGTATTATCAAACAGATTTCGAGTTTTTACACACATGAAAAAGAATAAAAAATCAGTTCATTTTATACTAAAAACCAAATTATCTCTCTAAATCAAAATATCTAAATATAGTTAGAATAATCTTGCTAGCTGCTAGTGCATAAAAAAGAAAAAAACAAGTAGATTATATTGCCGACCTTATGATCATAGATTGTGACTATAGGAGTATTTTTTTTCGATGGATAAAGGGAGGTTTCCATTGTGATATAAAAAATGTACTATACTACTATCAGTTGAAAGTGATTAGCTAACAATTAATTAACCGTCCATTTACGATTAAATTATTGGATAACGTTACGCGGCGAAAACCATGTGTTTACTATGTACAATTAACTCCTAATTTGGTATGGCAGCCGAATTTTGTACTAGAGATAAAAATTCGAATTTTAGTTCATTTCAGCATTATATTCCGAACCAGAAATTCATCCTTTTGATTATAGTACTAATGAGATAACGCTAGTACTAATTAGATAACGCTATGCGGCGAAAATAATTTGTTCACTATAGGATTAACTCCTAATTTTGGTATAAGAATACCAAAGATAAAATTGATTCTCTAAAAAAGGGTACAAGATGGTAGTGGTGGTGGTAGTAATTTGAAGAAATATCTTCTTATCGTTTATTTTTGGGTGTTTGAAAGGATGGGAAGAGAACAAAATATGATTCAATTCTTTCTTTCTTTCTTTCATATTGCCTGTCATTCACAATATATACTAACAAACTCCCACTTAGTGAAAAATCCGATGAGATAAGCAAACTGTCCCATTTATTTGTGACGTACATGAAGAGAATAAGGCATAAAAATGTCATCTCTTGTATGAAAATACAAACGTTTTATCTTAATATTTTAAGTTTTTCCTTTTTCTTCCGATCCAATCTTCTAAAACTGCTTACTATATACACAAAATTGGTTAAAAAGATCAAAATCAACAATTCCTGGGTGAAAAAGACAAGTAAAATTTGATACTGTTTAAATGGACGAGAATGTAAAAATAGCCAGGATGTAAATATGTTCATCATACCCATTTTCAAATACTTTTTCTTATTTTTAATTTACATCAGGATGCATCCAGTTTCATCCTCACTCTTTTTTAAGTTTAAGCCAGGATGAATCCAGTTTCATTCTTGCTATATTTTTGGTGTCCATTTCACCCATACTAATTTTTACTTGTCCATTAGAACCATGTTTTAAAAATATTTGGACAAATGACCCATTTTCCGTACTATATATTAATAAGAATTTGGCTAAGAATTTACTTGAGTGCAGAAGTATTTTTCTGTACAAATATGCTTACACCAAATAAAATGAGAATGTTTTTGGGGTTTTTTTCCATTAATTGTATGAGCCGAAACATTGCCGTTTTAAATTGTACAAGTTAAAAATAATGTTAGATAGGTTTGTTTTAAGGGTTGTTTACAAATTAAATGATGCTATTACCCAACTTAATGATGTTTAAAATGTCCAAAACCAACCAACATTTTGTTCACAAAATTGGTTAAAAAGACCAAAATCAATAATCTCTGGGTGAAAAAGATACTTAGATTTTGATACTGTTTAAATGGACAAAAATATAAAAATAAGCCAGGGGATGTAACCAGTTTCATCCTACCCATTTTAAAATTCTTTTTCTTATTTTTAATTTACATCAGGATGCATCCGATTTCATCCTCGCTATTTTTTAAGTTTAAGCCAGGATGAATACAGTTTTATCCTTGCTATTTTTTTTGTGTCCATTTCACCCATAATAATTTTTACTCGTCCATTTAAACCATGTTTTAAAATTTTTTTGGACAAATGACCCATTTTCCGCATTTTGTTCTTGTTTTACTACCGCTATTTGGTAAAGTCAACTGAGTCAACGACCAGTCAAGCACCGATTCTAAGGTTTTTCAACCGAAAAGAACCAGATCAGTTGAAACATTACTGACAGCATCTGTATTGGAACACCATAACATACTGGTAGCGATATACGAGTTTGATATCTTTGTATCTTTCTTTACGTATCAATATTCCAGAAAAAGGCTGGCACCCCAAAAAATTAATGTGTACTCATTTATTTTCATGCAAACGTGTTATGAATTTGACAACCGATGATTATAGAGTATATTAATTGATGAACATATCATAATCAGAATTTAATGAATCATTGTGATCATTTTGTGTTATCAAAACATCAATTATTTAGGGGGTTTCTTGTTTAGATAGGAGATGATGAGATGAAGATATTATTAGCTAGTTGCTGCGACGGGCCATGCATGAATGGGGGGTATTAAATGCTAATTACATGACAAAACATAAACATTTTGTGGTTTAGTGACTCGATCACAACTCAAAAAAAGAGATACATCTTTTTTTAGAGAGTTCAAAAGAAAAACTTTGTTGCTGCCAATACGACTCGATCTCCATAGTTGTTTGTCGTCACACTTTCAATAATAATAAATCTATGACCCTCATAAAATAATACTATTCTATTGCTAAATAATGCTGCACCCACAAAAATTAAATATTAGTGCCTAACATTTTCCATTCCGGAGTGCTGTAAATGTCAATCATGGCTTCTTGAATTTTCTTACAACTTGGGTTAAAAATGTTTGAGCAGCCTGTGCTATAGCAAAATTGACTGTAAAAAAGATAGATTATCCGGCTAAAATTACCGGTTGGAGAGGTCTGTTTGAAATGCTCACCAACAGTCGGTGTCGTAGCGAAACTGATTAAGGTGTGCTGGTATGAATAACGTGCATCATGAATATGTTTTGGACTACAATTAAATGTAAACTTCTATATAAAGATCGTTAACGATACATAATCAAATGGGGTAGACATAATTGCATACAAGTAAGAAGGAAGTTAAAAACAAGTAGTTATGATGATGAAGATAATGATCAAATGTTTCGTAATAATTAAGATCACTGTTGTATTATACTTGAAGATCTGGTAAATGATTTTGATATTTTTTCATTTGCAGTTTGCACAAGACTTAACGATCATGAAAAATTATTAGTAAGTTACTGTGTAGATAACTTTTTATCTTAAAGAATCAAGTACTTTTCTTTTTTTTTTTAATAAGAAGAGAAGTTATACATAATTTACATGAGTTCTACCAAAGGTAGATCAAAGAAGAGTCACAAAATAGCAAATTTACGTAAAGAGTGAACCCCAATTATTAAGAATTGAACTAGAAAAATTCAAGTGAACTCTTTTGCCAGCTGCAGTTGCCCAAGCTAGGATCAGTGACTTCACTTCTATACCCAAGTCAGTCTCAGTTTTAGAACTATAATTATGCTCAAAAATACGGTTGTTTCGCTCCGTCCATATAGTATATACCATCGAAGCCGGAATGAGACCCTTAGAAATTTTCTTGTGCTTGAAAAATGAACAATATGCCATCCAAGTGCAAGCATCCTCATGTTCCTTGGAATTACCCAAGACCAATAGTCGCTTGGAAGAACTGAGGACCAGATTCTGTACGATATTTTACAGTGGAGGAATATATGTTCTTGGGACTCAATGTCATCACCACAGAGAACACACGTATTGTAGATATCTATTCCCTTATATGTTCTTTTTAGAATCTTTAACAAAATGTTTCAATCTTACTACTTGGTTTAATCGTGAGAGTTATATAGGTAAGGAGGAGATTTTTCACATGATATTTCAATCTTACTAATTGATTTAATTGTGAGAGTTATATAGGTATAAGGAGGAGATTTTTACTTTGCGTGGTAATGGTAATGAGACTCTGCGACTGAACACTCCCTTGGAAAATGTACATAAAAATTAATTATTTTACCAACTACGTACTAAAGAGACATGATAAAATTTTTATGATATATCGTACAGAAAATGGAATTGATTCGAGGAATTAAATTGATATGCTTTTGACTAATGATAATTAATTAGAAAAAATAATCCAAAAGGAAAATAATAGAGAGGTTACCTATAGACATAGTACAAAAAGCCTGTTTCAGGGATATATGGTGAAGAGGAAAAGCGAATGTGTATATTTCTTAATTAGACAATAATTAAGCTAATTAATTAGTAAGTAATCCTTTCTTAATCAAAAACTTTATAAATAAAAACAGAAAGTTACCAATAATAAGCAAGGATTTGTGTGTAAGCAATGTAAGCTAAAAATTGCAAAACCCCATCTAATCACAACAACTCTATTACACCTAGCAGCAGCTAAAACCATATCAGATATAAAAAAATTGTTCCAAGTATTACTCCATTAGTGAATGAAGATAAGGAATCTAGATTCTAATTTGAATAAAGTAGATTCCATATTAGGATAGTATTAGGTTCGGTGGAAACTCCTTTACACATTTACTTGATTATTTTTTTTCATCAAAAAATCAAAATTTTCTTTTTAAAATTGCATAAACTTTTCCATGAGTCTTGTACACAACATGTCAACATGCATATTTTGATCTTGATATTTATTTACTATGTACATATTCCCCTCTTGATTTTATTCTTACATTCTATTTTATCGTTTTCATTCTTACATTCTATTTTATCGTTTTCATACATTTTAGTATCAAAATGGTTTAAAGGTTAACTTTTTATTATAACTTAATTCGACATTTGAGGAAACATAAGGCATCTTCATGTTTTTTTTTCCGATATTCAATGAAATGAAAGAATATCACACCATGAAATATCAGTTTTTGGGATCACATCTTCCATGAAGATAGCAGCAAGTAAACGTTGCACTATTAACAAATAATACTTGGTAAAAGTTTCATCAAAAAGTAAATAACAATATATTAATTAAAGTTGGAGGATGTTTTTTCCTTTCTTTTCTTGCTAATGCACGGCTGCTTTATCCTAACTCAACTAACTCGCATATAGTTTCTGACTCGTGTTGAGTTAAATGCTCAATCAGCCTCAGATCCTGAGTCAGATCTAAACAAACAAGATGGACGACTCTGGGGCTATTAAGAATGTTATATATTTATTACATGTGCCATTACACATGAATTTTTCAAGTTTGTGCATGCTGACTCAAAATTTTCTAAGCCACATCTATTGTCAATTGTACAAATTCATGCCCCATAGCTTGCACACTGATTTTTTTCACTAAAAAGTGAATAGATAACAGATTAGTTTTAATTAGTGGGCTCATAATTAATTACTTAATCACGAAGAGTCGCAATTAACACGAGTAATTTAAGATATGGGACATATGACCCCCCCATGCAAAAATTAAAGAGAAGGAGCTAGAGAGAAACGAAAGTAGTGCAAGAAACCTGAGAGAGTTATGTTGAGAAAGTGATATGAAAGATACTTGCTTTCTGTTATTCCAGCCCCAGCTAGGGGGTTACCTATGAAAAAGTTTCTTTGAGTGTTTTGATTGTTGTTTTCATTCTCATCACTATGTCTATACTCTATCTCTCCCCCGCATTACCACGTCATGATCCCTTAAACTTGTCTTTCCACTGTTTCTTACTCATCATTTCTCCATTAACCATTCCTCTATATAAACCCTCATAACTCTCCTCTTTATCTCATCAGCCTAAGCTTCACACATCTTTACCTCCTCTCTCTAGCTCTCTCTGAGCATTATTAGTTTATTAGATTTAGAACTTTGATTCTCTCTTCATACATTGTTGAGAGAAACAAAATATAGTTTTGTAAGTTAGAAGTAATCTAGTAGAAGATCATATCATCATCATCAAATATCATCATAATGGGTGCAGATATGTTGCCTGGTTTAGCAATGACTTTGGTTCAATTGGGTTATGCTGGTATGAACATCTTCTCCAAGTTAGCTCTTGATGCCGGAATGAACCCGTTTGTGATGGTAGCATATCGGCAGATTTTCGCTACTGTCATTATAGCTCCGTTTGCTATCTGCTTTGAAAGGTATAAACTGATTATACATCATCTAGTTATATCTATATTGGTTCTGTTCACTTCAAATTTCTCTTTTCTTTTCTCATCATCTGATCGGTTTTTCGTACGGGATTAGCTAAAATATTCTGATTCTCTATACAGTTCGACTTGTTTTTACTTTTAACAATTTTTCATTCTCGCTGTTTTTAAGAAAATATTTGAGTTGGTAAAGTGATCTCGATGGTATGTATGACGTTTTAGTTCGTTGCGAGTTTTTATTCTTTACAAACAATTTTCTGGTATTATTTGCTAACGTTAGCAATTTTTTTGTCATGCATTTTGGTTTTCCTCTCTTTATATCTTTAAGCAAAACGATAAACTTTGCATTACTCTAACACCACCTTCTTCGGCAATTTTTGGTAGTAACCTCAGTTGAGTCGCGTGCACTTAATTATGTATCCCTACCAAATGTAATATTTTTGACATTCTTTTTTGGTTTACTCTCAAACAGGAGGACAATGCCGAGGCTAACAAAAACTATCTTCTGGCAGCTTATCTTGTGCTCTTTATTTGGGTGAGCTGAAAATTTCTTTTGCTCTCTTTTTATTTTCCTGGTTAAGATTGTCGAACTAAAATGAATGGTTATATATGCAGGGCAACATTGAACCAGTGCTTGTATTTTGTGGGACTAAAGTACTCGACTCCGACCATCACATGCGCACTCAACAATTTACTACCCGCAATTACTTTCTTGATGGCTATCCCGTTCAAGATGGAGACTATTGGCATCAAGAGGCTCCCGGGACAGGCAAAAGTATTGGGAACAATTGTATGTGTTGGAGGAGCAATGTTTATGTCTTTTTACAAAGGCAGCTTAATCAACATTGGTAGATCATCTCTTCATTGGAGGTATGCAGAGCAAATGGCAGATAGTAACTCTGGTGGTGAATCAAGCAGTTTCCTTGGTCCTCTATTTGTTGCCCTTAGTTGTGTTGCTTGGGCTGGCTGGTTCATAATCCAAGTAAGTAAACTTCTTTTACTTTTTTACCATTTAAATATATATATTTACATACAACTAATCTCAATTAATTAACTTTTGATAACCCTTTTTGCAGACAAAAATGAACAAAAAGTTTGTAGCACCTTATTCGACAACAGCAATAATGTGTGGTATGGCTAGCGTTCAGTGTGTGCTTATTGCCTTAACTCAAGAACACTCCGTTGAAGCTTGGTCGCTTACTTCTAGAATCAGACTCATTGCTTGTTTGTATAGCGTAAGTTCACTAATCACTTTCCTACTACAAATCATATTGAAAATTTGTTTTTGACAAAATGAGTGATTAACTCGACTGATCATTTTGCGGTTAATATTAATTTCAGGCGGCCTTTGGTTCAGCTCTCGCATTTGTTGTCATGTCATGGTGCATCTCCAAACGTGGTCCTCTTTACGTGTCAATGTTTAACCCATTGTTGCTAGTTATCGTCGCAGTACTCGGATGGGCAATATTAGATGAGAAATTATACGTTGGAAGGTACATTCAATAATTTCATTTCTTCTTTCCATACTACATTTTTTCATCCACACATTTTCTTTTTCTTTTTCTTTTGCTTTTGCTTCTACTGATTTGCTTATGTTATTGGTGGGTTTTCTGTAGTGCTGTGGGATCAGCTTTGATAGTGATTGGGTTATATGCTGTTCTATGGGGCAAAGGGAAAGAGATGGATGTTCCAACAGGGAAGACAATTGATGACAATGAAGATCATGGTGGAGATATTGAGGCTGGTGATGGTGATATTGAATTACCAAAGATACTTATGATTCAACCCCCCACTAAACCTAATGGAAATACTAATACTCCCAACTAATCATGAAGCTACAGGAAGAATAAGAGATAAGAGAAAGTGAGAGATAATAAAGAGAGTATATAAACAAGAATGTAAGATGAACTGTTCCATTGGTGTGTATGCTCTAATTGATCATCTTTTATCTTATGATATGTGGAGACTAGAGAAGAGAAGAGAGGAGAGGAAAAGAAAAATGTTATCTATGTATTTTGGCTGTGTTATCTTTATTTTCCATTAGAGTTGTTGTTAATTATATTAACCCAAAAAGAAAAAAAAATAATCATTTTCCAGCTTTTCTTTTTGTTTGACAAGGAAAAAATCTTTAAAAAAGATGTAATAGCTTAGTACTAATAATATAGTTTAACTTTTTTACTAATTTCCTTGCAAAAAGGCTTGCTACCGAGGGGCTACCCAAATTCTTTTTGGGTTCACATTTTTATCTTTTTTATCTTATCCATATGTAAGGTAAAATAATTCTCCCCGTTGAATCTACTAGCTCATAACCCCTTTAGAATTCGGTAACTTTTTGTAGCAATCATGTTTTCTTGTCCCAGGTAAAATCAAAACACACATCAGTTGAATGATTTTTTGTCACAAAATTTGAAGGTATTCCGTATTCACTTTTCATGATTAAGATGCACAGACTAAAAGTGTGTCCATCATCAAGGAATCACATCTGATTATTTTAGCAGTAGATTTTCTCTTTTCATCAAGGGACATATAGATTTGGTTCATCAAATTATATATGATTGTATAATTTTATTATGAAATGTTGGAGTAAAATGAGTAGAAGAATTTTAGATAAGCATAAAAAATGAAAATGAAACAAAAAAAAAATACTCGAACAGCCAAAGAAACGGAAAAAGGAATGTTCATTCTTTGGTTGCACTAGCTAGTCCGTTGATTCCTAATTCCTATATGAATTCATACTAACACCTAGGGCTTGGGCTTGGGCTTGGGCTTATGGCACAGACATGGATTTTGAAGGTTAAGTGGGGATGGAGTGTAATATTGTGTTGTCAAATTGCATCGAATTGAATGAATATAATCAAAATTGAAGATAATTATTTTAATTTTTACTATAGAAAAACTCATTTCCAAACTGTGTTTCTTTACTGTTTTGAAGCGATTTTTTCAAATTTTATTTTTTCGTTCGTGGGCTCGATTCAAAAAACATTAGGACTCAACACAACATCGCTGTTAATCCATATTCAAAGAATTTAGGGCATCCGAGTTCGATAGGATTTATAAGATATTATGGGAAAAATATTTTTACTTTTTGGAGTATATATTTTCAAAGAAAAAATAATAATCGAGACTAAATAGTCGAAATTGATTAGGATTATACCATCATTCACCACTACATAATACCCCTTCGTTCGGGAAAATTGGATATCTTGTGGTTTATGGCGCTTTCACTTCGTGATATATTTATAACTAATATCTTTATTTGCAATAGGGTTTTGACTATCTTGTTCTTCAGTGTTTTAGTTTGAATAAATAAATGAAATATGTAGATTGATATAAAAAAGTAAAAAATTTAAGAGTTATTTTGTAAAAGGGTCGTAGAACATGCAATTGTTGCGTTTGGTTTGTAGACTAACCGTTGACCGTCAAGTCAACTGTTAGTTGACATTTCATACACTACACCAAAGCCAGGATTTTCTCACAGTGTAATTCGGTCAGCGGTTTATTTTTGATCAACGATACACTGTGATAAATCCGCAACAATTATAACTGTTGTTAAATTTTGTATTCATGATAATTAAATTTTGTATTCATGATAATGATTAGGAATATTAAATTTTTTTATTAGTAACAATAATATTTGTTGACAATTATTCAGACAATCACAATTATAATCTAAAATGATGTTTCCACCCAAAAATTTCACCACATCTAAAACAACCCCAAATTAGTAACACTTAGGATTTTACTTGTCACTACTTTCGCAACATTTATACAAAGTAACAATTTTATTTGATATCTAAAAATCAATATAGATTTTTTTATATTTTTTATTTTCTTAATATTAGAGAACAGGATCAAGACCAAGTCAACAAGTCATGACTTTGTGGGAAATTTGACTTGGACAAATACCAACCTTTCTCTCGATTTTGTCGACAAAACCACAACAAAAATATCTGCTTCTTCCGAAGACTGTGAAAATGACCAGACTACCCTTATCGGATAAGTGCAATAAAAATTTCGAAGGCGAGAAAATGATCATATTACACTTATTGGAAAAATAAGTGCAATAAATATTATGGAGACCGTGAAAATGACCAGGAATACCCTTATTGAAGAAAAAAAAAGTAGATATTACATCTTTGTGAAGTAACCATATTACCTTTAATGGAAATAAGTGCAATAAATATTATGAGACCTGTGTAAATGACGGACTACCCTAATCGAAAATAAGTAAAGTAAATATTACACACTTTGAAAAAGACCATATTACCCTTACAAGAAATAAGTGCAATAAATATTATGGAGACTATAAAAATAACCAGACTACCCAATTAAATGTAATAAGTAAAGTAAATATATTGATTGGAAAATGACCATATTACCCTTATTAGAAATAATTGCAATAAATATTATAGAGACCGTGAAACTGACCAAACTACCCTTTTTGAAAATAAATAAAGTAAATATTACAGACTTTGAAAAAGACCATATTACCCTTATTGGAAAAGGTACAATAAATATTATGGAGATTGTGAAAATGACCATACCCTTAATGAAAATAAGTAAAGTAAATATTACCGACTGTAAAAATGACCATATTACCCTTATTGGAAATAAGTGCAATAAATATTATGGAGACTGTGAAAATGACCAAACTACCCTTATTGAAAATAAATAAAGTAAATATTACAGAATGTGAAAATGACCATATTACCCTTGTTGGAAATAAGTGCAATAAATATTATGGAGACACCGAGAAAATGACCAAACTACCCTTTTTGAAAATAAGTTATGTAAATATTACATAGTGTGAAAATGACCATATTACCTTTATTGAAATAAGTGCAATAAATATTATAGAGGACTATGAAAATGACCAAACTACACTTATAGAAAATAAATAGAGTAAATATTACATACGGTGAAAATGACCATACTACCCTTGTTGGAAATAAGTGCAATAAATATTATGGAGACTGTGAAAATGACCAAACTACCCTTATTGAAAATAAATAAAGTAAATATTACCGATTATGAAATGACCATTGTTTGTACCATAAGTAAAATACCACTTAATGGGCCAAATTGATACTTGAATCATCTTTTGGGTCCTCATCCAAGCCCGCTACCCAGCCAACCAAGGCAGTCAACCGGTCTGCAGGCACAGGTCAATGAATCAGAATCCAGTCAATGGTCAAAGTCGGTCAACATCCGGTTAATGGTCAAAGTCAGGTCACACCCCCAGCTAATTTTTAGTCTCCACTCATATCACTTTGACAAGCCAATTATCTTGCCCCACCATCCAGTCATCCGATAACTATGCGGTCAGCTTGACCCATTCTGTTGCCGGCCAAAGCATCCACCTATCTGAAGCCAATAAAGATCCACTGCCCCGGCCGGTCTCCACTAATCACGTCGGCCATTAATCGGGCAGTTTCATACATAAATTATGGTGGAAGACATAAAGGAGCAGATTTTATGCAGAATTCAATATAGGACCATAAATGGATGGATTTCATACAAAATTATGGTGAAGACATAAAGGGAGCAGTTTTCATACGAGAATTCAATATAGGAGCATAAATGGCGATTACATTGAGAATTCATTATAGGAACATAAATGGCGGAGTTAATGGAATTTATGTTGACATTGGAATTATATTTTTCATTGTATAAAAGGAGAGAGAGAAATCAGTCACGGAGGGGGTAGCCAATAGGAGAGAGAAAAAGATATTTTGTAATAGAAAAATCAATAAAACATTTCTCCCTAAGGGGATTCATCCGTGGACGTAGGCAAGCCATGCCGAACCAATGTAAAACCCGTTCATCTTTGTCTCTTTATTTGATTTCCAATCTGTCTCCAAACCCCAATACTCACTAAAACTATCCATTCATCGTGTTTCGTTCCCAAAAGTAATTTTGGGTACAAACATTAGCGCCGACTAAGGGGATTACGAGAAAAGAAATCGTGTGTTTTCCTATTGAGAAAAGTTGTAAAAAATGCTTCAAAATCGTGTCCGTGAGAAAGCGAACGAGCATCACGAAAAGTCATTGTTGCCAGTTGATTGATATGATCGCAATTTGGCTTGTCGATTTGATCATATGATCGTGCTCGGTGATCGCAGTCGCTGCCGACCGATAATCCCACATACTACGGTCTAGTTCATCGTAACCGCCGCAATCAAGATTCGTCGTTTTGATTTCTTGAAGCTGTGCCTACTGACATCTGCCGAAAATCGCATCACTACAAAATCGATGATAGTGTTCTTTGGACGCTCGGTTCGCGACAAAAGATGTAGTGAAACACCATCAAAATCATGTTGTAAGATGTTCGATCCACAACATGGATGGGTCCAGGTTTCGATTTTATCATCGCTGAGCCGGTGATCGTGACTGTGCAGCTTCATTTAATCAATTATCACAATTCAAAGATCGGGAAAGCCACCAAAGCCTTTGTCTCACTCTTGAAAATCGCCAAGGTTGTTGTCGGGATGTTCGATCCATGGCATGTTCGAGTCAAATTTCGAAATTATTCCACCTGCTCGATTTCTTTAATATGACAAAACCGCTTACTATCATGATCACGAGAGATGTCAAGTTGCTTACATCTCACAGGAGCTCAAAAAAAAAAAAAAAAAAAAAAAAATCGTAAAAAGGTGATTTCAAAATGTACAAAAGTTAGAGAAAGGATCACGGTTGATAAACCGTTGCATGAAGGCTTTAAAGCAAACACAACTTGATTTCTACGTACCAAAAATTCGAGGAAAGATCACGATTTGGAAACTGTCACCAAAAGTTTCATTCAAAAAAAAAAAAAAAAAAAAACTGTCAGCCGGCGGCAATGCTCACCCACTTCTGGGTTTCGTTCACCCACGTTAAGCTGCTCACCCACTGGGTGTCGTTCACCTGCGTTAGTTTCCCTCACCCACTTAGTAGTTTCGCCCACCCACTTCATTTTTGTTCACCCACGTCATTTGCCCGTAGGCGCTACGTAACTGGTCGATCGGTGCCAACCCTTGATTCGGCTGTTCGGCATGCCAGATCATGTCACCGCAACGTCATTGTTGATTATGCCACGTCAGCGACGTGACGCCTCGTCAGCGTGCCACATCAGCGACGTGGCGCCTAGTCAGCATGCCACATCAGTGCAGTGGCGCCTCGTCAGCATCCCACGTCAGCAACATATGCCACGTCAGCGATTTTTTTGACACGTCAGCAAATTTGCCCGCCAGCCTGTCCACGTCAGCGTCCAAGCGTGCCACGTCAGCAATTTTTGCCACGTCAACGCACCACGTCAGCAAGGTTTCCTTTGAGTGTGCCACGTCAACAATTCGGTCCAGTCAGCACGCGCGCTAAGAGAAAATCTTGTTTCGTTAATAACTTCTTCGTTTTAAGTCCGAATCGAGTGATTTTTGGCTCGTTGGAATTGTCTTTCAATTCTCTACAACATGGAAGTGAAAAATCATGTGTTCGGAAAATTTAATTTTTGAGTTTCCGAGTGGCACGACAAACACTATCAAGATGCAGGGCACTACACGTTCAATGTTCGCGAGCGTTATTGTGTCGATTTTCTACCCACAACGCAAAGATCGTGAGTGCTGGCTGGAATCGTAAACCTCAACACACACATGTTCGGTGCTAGTTAAAATACATGATCGGTTATACGAACCTGTAGTCGATTGTCTTTCAGCAATCTTCATGCGGTCAGTTGATTTAATCTGTCAGTTCCTTTCCACATAACTACTACAGCCGCTGATCGAACTATCGCCAATCCAGAGTTTCACAACAACGGCTCTTCGGGATGATCGAATCGCCGCAGTCCCTTTTAATTCCTATAGTCCAGTGGGTCGAACTGTTGTAGTCTGATTTTCCCCAAAAACTTTTTCAATACAGTTTTCCTCACGACTGTCTTCGATCCAGCTTGAACTTAACTGGTACATTCCAATCCCACAGACAAATCAATTACTAAGTCGAGACGAGACGCTAAGGCAACTATACTAATCATCATCATTTGGAAAACACCGAAATAGCCGGTGGGCATCCCCGATCACTTCGTGAACGAAGTCTTGAGAACATTCTCAATAAGGTAAGTATACAATTTACATATTTTTGCACCTTTTCATATATTCATGCATACTTTTGGTAAAGACACCTTTAATGTGGCAAGCATCTTCTCAACGAGGGGATGCACACATTTCAACCCCTCGTTGCGCATACGGAATAGTGGGATTGGCCCCCGCGCGAATTCCGAGATAAACATATTCAAAATCCCATGCGTGAGCAAAATGCAGCAAGGAAGTGCACCCTTGTGCAAGCATTGAGCGACATGACAATTCTTATCTTCCGGGGCGAGTTGCATATCACTTCAACATGAGTGACCATCACTGGGGGGCGAGATATGTAACACCTCGTGGTCTAAAATTACTCTTTGGGGCAAGCCGTGTAACACTTCATACGCTTGGGGCGAGTTACATAGCACCTAATTGCAATTAAGCTCCTGAAAATCGAAACTTCGAGTAACAAACTTCTTAGTCCTCCAACAAGTTGTAGGATTAAGAGGGGGCGCAGGGTACACCCAATATTTTTACGCATAATATTTTTTTTAGTAATGTTAAACCGCCATAGTTATATTGATTGAATTATTGTACTCCGGTTAAAAGTAAGCCGACTTTGCTCGGTTTAATTGATGCGATCCATGTTCTGCAGTACAATATACTCGGATTGGGCCCTTGGCCCGGTGCGTGCAGTGGCTTTTTCAGTTGGGCAAGCTGGCCCTTTGTCTAGTTTTATTTATAATCATTACACCTATGTTTATCGAAATACATTTAAACCAAGTCCCTCGGATTCCTTTCTGATCCCGATGCTAATCGCTCTATGCGGCGTAACTTTGTTCGTTGCTCTGCTGCATTCCGATGATCACGGCGGTGCGATCCCGGCCCCAGCCAGTACCCGATTCTGGAGTCCATCTCATCGCCATTTCTTTGCGGTGTAGCTTTTCCGTTCTTGCGTTGTCAGTCAGTGATTCCACGAGCGAATGCGATACCATTATGCCGTGATTCCTCTTGATCAGTTAACGCACAACTGCGATGGAACTTTGTTCGTCTTTGCTGCATTCCGGTACGTCTTGATCCAGCCATGCTCGCGATTCTGTGATCCCTAAAGCAACATAACTGCAAGTAGAACTTTTTGTTCTTTGTTGCATTCAGTCGAACGAGCTGGCGATGCCTGGGGCCTTTGCTCGCAGTTCCTGCAATCCACCGAACGCAAATGGGCCGGCAGAGGAACTTTGTACATTCTTCGATTCCATTCTGATCGCGAGTGGATGCGGTTACGGCTATGCTCGCGATTCACCCGATCGGTGACAGCCTGGCCGCGGCGGAACTTTGTTCGATTCTTCTTTGCATTCCGGGTGAACGCGGTGATGCGATCAGACCTTGCTCATGATTCCTTGATCTCAGCTGAACGCATTTCTTTGCCGAGGAACTTTGTCAGTTCTTGATTCCATTTCCAGTTGATCGCAGTGATGCGTCCGGCGTCATGCTCGCGTTCTGCATTCCAATAATCTTGGTGATGCTCGTTGTTTATGCGGTCGGTAGATTACAAAGTGCTTGCAGTCAACTCGCTCAATGATGTTACTACCATCACTCCGCCAAGTATCACGCTTTCATTGCGTTCGGACTTGGTTCGATTTTTGCATAACAACAATGGTTCATGCTCAACTGTTTCATGTCGATTCTCAGTTGCAATAGCCTCACTGGGGCATCCTGATTATGATTTTATAAACAACAAGGGAAGATCGCCAGTCACCACATTATATCAATAATCCGCACTTGGGGGCGTATTTTATCAATGACTTAGAAAACGGAACTTTCTTAACCTGACAAGTTGGAGGTTAAGAGGGCGATGTTTGTACCATAAGTAAAAATACCACTTAATGGGCCAAATTGATACTTGAATCATCTTTTGGGTCCTCATCCAAGCCCGCTACCCAGCCAACCAAGGCGGTAAGCGAGTGCCGCACTGCACTCTGGTCAATGGTCAGAATCGATCAATGGTCAAAGTCGGTCAACATCCGGTCAATGGTCAAAGTCGGTCACACCCCTAGCTAATTTTTAGTCTCCACTCATATCGCCGGCAAGCCAATTATGCGCGGCCAGTCCATCCAGGTCATCCGGCCAACTATGCAAATAAATAACCCATTACGGCGCTGCCCGGCCAAGATCCACCTATCTGCCCGGCCCAAGCATCCACTGTCGACCAGCCGTCTCCACCAATCTCGTCGGCCATTAATCAGGCAAGTTTCATACATAAATTATGGTGAAGACATAAAGGAGCGATTTTATACGAGATTCAATATAGGACCATAAATGGACATTTCATTCGTAAATTATGGTGAAGACATAAAGGAGCTTGATTTTCAACGGAATTCAATATAGGAGCATAAATGGGCGATTACATTGAGAATTCATTATAGGAACATAAATGGGCGAGTTAATGGAATTTATGTTGACATTGGAATTATATTTTTCATTGTATAAATAGGGAGAGGAGAAATCGGTCATTTGAGGGGGTAGCCAATAGGAGAGAAAAAGATATTTTGTAATAGAAAAATCAATAAAACATTTCTCCCTAAGGGGATTCATCCCGTGGACGTAGGGCAAAGCCATGCCGAACCACGTAAAACCCGCGTTCATCTTTGTCTCTTTATTTGATTTCCAATCTGTCTCCAAACCCCAATACTCACTAAAACTATCCATTCATCGTGTTTCGTGCCCAAAAGTAATTTTGGGTACAAACATTGGCGCCGACTAAGGGGATTACGAGAAAAGAAATCGTGTTTTCCCATTGAGAAAAGTTGTAAAAAATGCTTCAAAATCGTGTCCGTGAGAAAGCAGTCTGAGCATCCTGAAAAGTCATTGCTGCAGATCGAGTTGATCGCAATCGCCGGCCTGTCGATTTGATCATAACGATCGCTGAGCCGCTCTGATCGCAGCCGCCGACCGTATAATCCCACATACTACGATCTAGTTCATCGTAATCGCCAGAATCAAGATTAAATGCTTCGATTTGGTCAAGCTATTGCCTACAGATATCCGCTGAAAATCATCACTACAAAAAATCATGATAGTGTTGCCGGACGCCTTCGGTTCGCGATAAAAGATGTAGTGAAACACCATCAAACTGTTGTAAGATGTTCGATCCACAACATGGATGGGTCCATTTGATTTTTATCACTGTAGTCGGTGATCGCAAGTGCTGCGGTTTCACTTAATCACAATTATCGACCAAGATCGCAAATGGAAGCCACCAAAGCTGTCTCCACCGCGAAAATCGCCAAGGTTGTTGTCGGGATGTTCGATCCGCAGCATGTTCGAGTCCAAATTTGAATTATTCCACCGCCGAGTTTGCTGTATGACAAAACCGCTACTATCATGATCACAGAGATGTCAAGTTGCTTACATCTCTAGGAGCTCAAAAAAAAAAAAAAAAAAAATTAAAAAAAGGTAATTTCAAAATCATAAAAAGTTCGAGGAAAGGATCAAGGCCAAAGCTTTATTTGCATGAAGGCTTTAGCAAAATACTTGATTTCACAAAAATTGCAAAAGAGGGGAAAGATCACGGTTTTGGAAAACTTATCACCAAAAGTTTCATTCAAAAAAAAAAAAAAAAAAAAAACCGTCGTGGCGCAATGCTCACCCACTGCCGGGTTTCGTCACCCACGTTGCCGCTCACCCACTGGGTGTCGCTCACCTCGCGTTAGTTTCCCTCACCCACTTCCGGCGGTTTCGCCCACCCACTTCATTTTTGTTCACCCACGTCATTTGCCACGTAGTGGCGCCGTAACTGGGTCCACCACCGCCACTTCAAAGATTTCTACTGGCCAAAAGATGCCATGTCACCGCAACGTCATTGTTGATTATGCCACGTCAGCGACGTGACGCCCCGTCGCCGCCGCCACATCAGCCGACGTGGCGCCTAGTCGCATGCTACCAAAGCGCGATGGCGCCACGTCGCATCCCACGCGCAACATATGCCACGCGCCGATTTTTTTGACACGTCAAGAAATTTGCCCGGGCCACCGTCCACGTCACCTCCCGCGTGCCACGTCAGCAATTTTTGCCACGTCAACGCACCACACGTCAGCAAGGTTTTGAGTGTGCCACGTCAACAATTCGGTCCAACAAGACGCGCGCTTAAGAGAAAATCTTGTTTCGTCAATAACTTCTTTCGTTTTAAGTCCGAATCGAGTGATTTTTGCTCGTTGGAATTGTCTTTCAATTCTCTACAACATGGAAGTGAAAATCATGTGTTCGGAAAATTTAATTTTGAGTTTCCGAGTGGCACGACAAACACTATCAAGATGCACGGCACTACATGTTCAATGTTCGCGAGCGTTATTGTGTTCGATTTTCTACCCACAACGCAAAGATCGTGAGGCCGGTCGGAATCGTAAACCTCAACACACACATGTTCGGTGCTAGTTAAAATTTCTGATCGGTTATACTGAATCGTTGTAGTCCGGGCTTGTCTCCCGCAATCTGCAGGTCAGCTTGATCGAGCTCTTTATAGTTCCTTTCCACATAACTTCATTGGCCGGTTGATCGAACCATCGTAATCCGAGTTTCACAACAACGGCCGGCTGGTCACTTTGATCGAACCGCTGCGCTTCCTTTTAATTCCTTTATAGTCCAAGGTCGAACTGTCAGTAACGATTTTCCCTAAAAAACTTCAATACAGCTTTCCTCACGATATCTTCGATCCGCCTTTGAACTTAACTGCACATTCCAATCCTACGAGACAAATCAATTACTAAGTCGTAGGCAGACGCTAAGGCAACTATACTAATCATCATCATTGAAAACACCGAAATAGCCGGTGGGCATCCCGATCACCGTGAACGAAGTCGCAGTAACATTCTCAATAAGGTAAGTATACAATTTACATATTTTTGCACCTTTTCATATATTCATGCATACTTTGGTAAGACACCTTTAATGTGGCAAGCATCTTCTCAACGAGGGGATGCACACATTTCACCCCGCGCGCATCCGGAATAGTGGGATTGGCCCCGCTGCGAATTCAGAGGTAAAGGACATATTCAAAATCCCATGCGCGAGCAAATGCAGCAAGGAAGTGCACCTTGTGCAAGCATTGAGAAACATGACAATTACTATCTTCCTGGGGCGAGTTGCATATCACTTCAACATGATCGACCATCACTTGGGGCGAGATATGTAACACCTCGTGGTCTAAAATTACTCTTTGGGGGCAAGCCGTGTAACACTTCATACGCTTTGGGGGCGAGTTACATAGCACCTAATTGCAATTAAGCTCCCGAAAATCGAAACTTGTGTAACCCAAACTTCTTAGTCCTCCAACAAGTTGTAGGATTAAGAGGGGGCTTAGGGTACACCCTAATATTTTTACGCATAATATTTTTAGTAATGTTAAACCGCCATAGTTATATTGATTGAATTATTGTACTCCAGTTCAAAAGCAACGCTGCACTCGATTTGATTTAATTGATGCGATGGGCTTGCTCGCGACTTTCAGTTGCGCTGACGCAATCGATGTATCTCGGGGTGGCACTCGGCTTGGACGCAACCGTGTCAGTTTAGTTTTATTTATAATCAATCACCTATGTTTATCGAGCCGTTTAAACCAAGTCCTCAAAGATCTGCCATACCATGAATGCACCGCCGCCGCTACCGCAGCGTAACTTTGTTCGTTGTCACGCATTCCGGTCCGATCCACCTGATGCACGATCAATCTTAAGCCATAGCCTCGCTGATCCGACTCATCGCGACCGCAAAGGTGTAGCTTTTTCCGTTCAGCTGCATTCCGGTGATCACGGTGATGCGGTCAGCTATGCCCGGCGAGCCTCGCACTCCACCTGAACGCAATCACGCAGGTGGAACTTTGTTCGTCGGCCGGGCCGCATTCCACCGATGCAAATCGGCCCATGCTCATGATTCTGCAGATCAAATAAACGAAACCGGTGCTGAGTAGAACTTTGTTCGCTGTTTGCATTCAAATGAACGCAATGATGCGGTCGGCTTTTGTCAGCTCCTGCCAATCCACCTTAACGCAACGCCGGCAGAGGAACTTTGTAAATTCGCGCATTCCACCCGATCGAGCCGATGCTTGGGCGGGCTTATGCTCATAGATTGGCATCTACCCACCAACGCGGTATGGCAAAGGGGGCGGAACTTTGTTCGTTGTCTTTGCATTCCACCAACGCAATGATGCGATCGGCCTTTGCTCGCGATTCCTACAATTTCAGTCAACGCACTGACCGCAGAGGAACTTTGTCCGCTGGCCGCGATTCCGCCTTGATCGCAATTGATGCAATCCCGGCTATGCTCGTAGCCTCGCATTCCAATAATCGCGGTGATGCTCGTTGTTTATGCAAATGAAATTGACATACTGCCGCAGGCCAACTCCGCTCAATGATGTTACTTACTCATCACTCCGCTCAAGTATCACGCTCGTGCGTTGGACTTGATTCTCGATTTTGCATAACAACAATGGTTCATGCTCAATCGTTTCATGTCGATTCTCCACCGCAATAGCCTCACTTGGGGCATCCCGACATGATTTACGCAAACAACAAGGGAAGATCGCCGGTCACCACAAAAAGATCAATAATCCGCACTTGGGGGCGTATTTTATCAATGACTTAGAAAACGGAACTTTCTTAACCCCCAACAAGTTGGAGGTTAAGAGGGGGCGATGTTTGTACCATAAGTAAAAATACCACTTAATGGGCCAAATTGATACTTGAATCATCTTTGGGTCCTCATCCAAGCCCGCTACCCACCCAACCAAGGCAAATAACCGGTCTGCATGCACCGGTCAATGGTCGAATCGGCCAATGGTCAAAGTCGGCCAACATCCGGTCAATGGTCAAAGTCGGCCACACTCTAGCTAATTTTAGTCTCCACTCATATCGCCAAAGAAGCCAATTATGTTGCCAAATACCATCCATATCATCTTAACTATGCGGTCTAAATTAACCCATTACGTCGCCACCAAAGATCCACCTATCTTGCCCAGCCAAAGATCCACTGTCCCAGCCAAATTGGCTCCACCAATCCTTTCAGCCATTAATCGGCGGTTTTCATACATAAATTATGGTGAAGACATAAAGGAGCGATTTTATGCAGAACCAATATAGGACCATAAATGGACATTTCATACGTAAATTATGGTGAAGACATAAAGGCTTGATTTTAAATGCGAGAATTCAATATAGGAGCATAAATGGGCGGTTACATTGAGAATTCATTATAGGAACATAAATGGGTGATTAATGGAATTTATGTTGACATTGGAATTATATTTTTCATTGTATAAATAGGGAGAGGAGAAATCAGTCACGAGGGGGTAGCCAATAGGGAGAGAAAAAGATATTTTGTAATAGAAAAATCAATAAAACATTTCTCCCCAAGGGGATTCATCCGTGGACGAGGCAAGCCATGCCGAACCACGAAACCCTGCGTTCATCTTTGTCTCTTTATTTGATTTCCAATCTGTCTCCAAACCCCAATACTCACCAAAACTATCCATTCATCGTGTTTCGTGCCCAAAAGTAATTTTGGGTACAAACAACCATACTACCCTTGTTGGAAATAAGTGGAATAAATACCATGGAGACTGTGAAAATGACTAGACTACCCTTATTGAAAATAAGTAAAGTAAATATTGCACACTTTGCAAATGACCATATTACCCTTACAAGAAATAAGTGCAATAAATATTATAGAGACTGTGAAAATGACCAGACTACCCTTGTCGGAAATAAGTAAAGTAAATATTACCGACTGTAAAAATGACCATATTACCCTTACTGGAAATAAGTGCCATAAATATTATGGAGATTGTGAAAATCACCAGACTACCCTTATCGGTAATAAGTAAAAGTAAATATTACCAATTATGAAAAAAAATGACCATATTACCCTTGTTAGAAATAAGTGGAATAAATTTTATGGAGACTATGAAAATGACCAAACTACCCTTATCGGAAATAGGTAGAGTAAATATTACAGAATCAGAAAAATGACCATAACATTTATTGCACTTATTTCCAATAAGTGGTAATATGGTCATTTTCACAGTCTGTAACATTTACTCTACTTATTTCCAGTAAGGGTAATCTAATCATTTTCACAGTCTGCATAATATTTATTGCATTAATTTCCATTAAGGGTAATATGGTCATTTTCAGAGTCTGTAATAGTTACTTTATCTATTTTCAATAAGGGTAGTTTGGTTATTTTTACAGTGTCCATAATATTTATTGCACTTATTTCCAATAAGGGTAATATGGTCATTTTCGCAGTTTGTAATATTTACTTTACTTATTTTCAACAAGGGTAGTTTGGTCATTTGTCACAGCCTCCATAATATTTATTGCACTTATTTCCAACAACGGTAATATCGTCATGTTTGTACCGTGTATAAAATACACCAGAAGCCCGTGAATCAAGCCCAAAAAGCCCGTTAAAGAAGATTCCAAAAGCCTGCAGGACTTATTGAGGAAGTCCTGTGAGGTTCATGTGAAACCAACCCGTGGGTTTATTGAGGAAACTCACATGGCTTAATATAGAAGCCAAGTCTAGCTTATTATGGAAGCCCAAATGACTTATTGTAGAAGTCATTTTGAGATGACACAAATCTTGGAAGATAAACAAGGATCTTTCAAGATAAACTCAAATCATGTGAAGATATACAAGAATCTTTCAAGATAGACATGGATCTTCAAGGATAGACACAAATATTAAAGGATAAGTACAAATCCAGGTGGTTATTTTGGATAACTATGAATCTAGGTTATTATGGAACTGATTAGGATTTTTTTGCCTATAAATAAAGGCCAAAATCCACCTCAAGGGACAAGGGAATTCTAGGTTAGCTAACCGTACCACAACTATTGTACTCTCACATTAATACAATATTTCTCCCTACGGGATTTATCCGTGGACGTAGGCATCAATCGCCGAACCACGTTAAATTCTTGTGTCTCTTTATTTTTCTTCAATTCGTTTCATAACCCTAATTTCGCAATCATCATCAAATCATCGTGTTTTGTGCCTAGATTATTTTGGGTACAAACATTGGCGCCGACTAAGGGGATTCGTGAAAACAATCGTGTTTTACCATTGAGAAAAGCGTGGAAGAAATCTGCACGAATTCCATGCAAAATCAAGACAAGAAAAAGAAAAAAATAGGGTTCTTACGTGAATCATTGCCAAATTTGACATAACTGTTAAACGGATGCGGCAAGAATCACAAGTAAAGTTTTGTAAATGTGAGCGTTACATAATAACAAAAAGAACAAATATATTTGTTCTGAGTAAAGCGTTACTAAAGCCTCTCCTTGTACAACCACATAGGTGCAAACAGACTTTCACCAATCTCGATCCGCCGATTCACCGGATCGGATCCGACGATTTGTCCAACCCCCTCACGGCTCCAGATCCAAAGAAATCATATCCGTCGGACGAGAAAGATCCAAGCCGTAAGATCTGGTCCGCTTTACCTACGGTCCAGCTTCCGGTTCAAACAAACCGGTCTGGTTAGATCCTATCCGGTTCGAAGGTCCGGTTCACTCGGTCCAACCAAACTCGGACAGTTCGGTCCAACCAACCAACACATCAGTGTATCAAGAAAAAAATATGAGCGCGTTGGAGTTGGGATTGAACGCCGGACCTCCAACTCGTGTACTGCAATCTTGACCAACTGTGCAAACCATCATTTGAGCAATAAAGCATGACGCAGAATCTTAGTCCTGTCTATCACGCGTGATTTGTGCAAATCTTGTTTCACAATAACTTCTTCGTTTTTAAGTCCGAATTGAGTGATTTTGGCTCGTTAGAATCGACTTTTAATTCCCTACAACATGGAAGAAAAAAATCCAGTGTTCTTGAAACTTGGAGGTGCACTTGGAGCAGCAACATGATCGAGTTCGAGGTTCGTGGATAGCGACATGATCGGGTTCGAGGTTCGTGGATAGCGACATGATCGAGAGTTCGAGATGAGGATTGCTTAAAACCACCAATATTTAGCCTTGCATCACATCGCAAGCACCTAAAGACTCACCTTGCACGTGAGCACATAAGTCTTGTTCTTATCGCAAGCATAAAATCTCGCCTTGCACGCGAGTACAAAGACTTGCACCTTCGCAAGCATAAAATCTCGCCTTGCACGCGAGTACAAAGACTTGCACCTTCGCAAGCATAAAATCTCGCCTTGCACGCGAGTACAAAGACTTGCTCCTTCTCAAGCATAAAGTCTCGTCTTGACCACGAGCCCAATGCTCGATATTGGTCCAAAGACTCGTACTAAACACAAGCAATACAACCAGCCTTCCCGAGCAGCAAGCGCTACAGCCTTGTTACGTTGCGAGCAAAAATCCTTGCCCCAGCCGCAAGCACATTACATTTCACTCAAGACTCGACTAGCTCTCGAGCATCACAAGTCCACCACGTGGCAAAAAGTCTCGCCTAGCACGTGAGCAATATTATTATTTTTATTTTTATTTTACTTTTTTATTTTTATTTTTGTGCGAGGTAATTACGAGGTGGGGTCGTCTTCGCAATGTCTCTACAAATGCTTGGGGGCGATTTACGTCATCAACGGTCGACGCAGAAGGAAAAACAAACTTCTTAACCCCCAACAAGTTGGAGGTTAAGAGGGGGCGATGTTTGTACCGGGATGTATAAAATACATTTAAGCCCGTGAATCAAGCCCAAAAGCCCGTTAAAGAAGATTCCTAGAAGCCCAGATAGGACTTATTGAGGAAGTCCAGGAGGTTTATCGAAGGAAACCAACCCGTGGGTTTATTGAGGAAACTCACATGGCTTAATATAGAAGCCAAGTCTAGCTTATTATAGAAGCCCAAATGACTTATTGTAGAAGTCATTTTGAGATAGA
The DNA here is from genome assembly GCA_023531295.1 of Papaver armeniacum. Lineage (NCBI taxonomy): Eukaryota > Viridiplantae > Streptophyta > Magnoliopsida > Ranunculales > Papaveraceae > Papaver > Papaver armeniacum. The sequence goes on from JAJJWW010003217.1 coordinate 52,072, forward strand.
CACAAATCTTGGAAGATAAACAAGGATCTTTCAAGATAAACTCAAATCATGTGAAGATATACAAGAATCTTTCAAGATAGACATGGATCTTCAAGGATAGACACAAATATTAAAGGATAAGTACAAATCCAGGTGGTTATTTTGGATAACTATGAATCTAGGTTATTATGGAACCAGATTAGGATTTTTTGCCTATAAATAAAGGCCAAAATCCACCTCAAGGGACAAGGGAATTCTAGGTTAGCTAACCGTACCACAACTATTGTACTCTCACATCAATACAATATTCTCCCTAAGGGGATTTATCGTGGACGTAGGCATCAATCGCCGAACCACGTTAAATTCTTGTGTCTCTTTATTTTTCTTCAATTCGTTTCATAACCCTAATTTCGCAATCATCATCAAATCATCGTGTTTTGTGCCTAGAATTTATTTTGGGTACAAACACGTCATTTTCGCAGTCTGTCATTTTCACAATCTCCATAATAGTTATTGCACTTATGTCCAACAAGGGTAATATGGTCATTTTCACATAATGTAATATTTACTTAATTATTTTCAATAAGGGTAGTTTGGTCATTTTCATAGTCTCTATAATAGTTATTGCACTTATTTCCAACAAGGGTAATATGGTCATTTTAAGTCTGAATATTTACTTTATTTATTTTCAATAAGGGTAGTTTGGTCATTTTCAAATTCTCCATAGTATGTATTGCACTTATTTCCAACAAGAGTAATATGGTCATTTTCATAATCTGTAATATTTACTTTACTTATTTTCAATAAGCGTAGTTTGGTCATTTTCACAGTCTCTATAATAGTTATTGCACTTTTTTCCAAAAGGGTAATATGGTCATTTTCACAGTCGGTAACATTTACTTTACTTATTTCCAATAAGGGTAGTATGGTCATTTTCACAGTCTCCATAATATTCATTCCACATTTTTCCAATAAGGGTAATATGTTTAATTCTGATATATTTCGTCTTTAGTTCATCCAAACAAGAAACTCATGTCTAACTCTGGTAATCTTTGAACATGTGATGTTCAATTCTGATATATTTCGTCATCAGTTCATCCGAACGAGAAACTCAGATCTAACTCTAGGAATATTTGAACTGTGATGTTCAATTTTGATATATTTCGTCTTGATTCATCCGAACGTGAAACTCGTGTCTAACTCAGTAATCTTTGACCCTGTGATGTTCAATTTCGATATATTTCTTCCACATTCATCCGAATGAAACTCGGGTTTAACTCGTAATCTTTGAACTGTGATGTTCAATTCGATATATTTCGTCTTGATTCATCGGAACGAGAAACTCAGTCTAACTCGGTAATCTTTGAACCCGTGATGTTGATTCGATATATTTTGTCTTGATTCATCCAAAAGAGAAACTCGAGTCTCACTCTCGTAATCTTTGAACCCGTGATGTTCGATTCGATATATTTCGTCTGATTTATCCGAAAGAGAAACTCGTGTCTAACTCTAGTAATCTTCGAACCCGAGATGTTCAAATCGATAAATTTTATCTTGATTCATCCGAAAGAGTAACTCGGGTCTAACTCTAGTAATCTTGAACCTCGGATGTTCAATTCGATATATTTCGTCTTTAGTTCATCTCGAACGAGAAACTCAGGTCTCACTCTCGTAATATTTGAACCTGTGATGTTCAATTCTGATATATTTCGTATCCAGTTCATCCGAACGAGAAACTCAGGTCAAACTCCGGTAATCTTTGCTGATATATTTCGTCTTCAGTTCATCCGAACGAGAAACTCAGGTCTAACTCTCGTAATATTTGAACCTGTGATGTTCAATTCTTATATATTTCGTCTCCAGTTCATCCGAACGAGAAACTCAGGTCTAACTCTGGTTATCTTTAAACCTGTGATGTTCAATTCTGATATATTTCGTCTCCAGTTCATCCAAACGAAAAACTCAGGTCTAACTCAGTAATCTTTGAACATGTGATGTTCAACTCGATATATTTCGTTTTCAGTTCATCCTAACTTGAGAAATTCAGTCTAACTTCTGTAATCTTTAAACCTCGTGATTTTCAATTCGACACATTTCGTCTCGAGTTCATCCAAACGAGAAACTCAGTCTAACTATGGTAATATTTGAACCTGTGATGTTCAATTCTAAAATATTTCTTCCCAAGTTCATCCGAACGAGATACTTAGGTCTAACTCTCGTAATATTTGAACATTTGATGTTCAATTGATATATTTCGTCTCCGGTTCATCCGAACGAGAAACTCGAGGAGTCTAATGTAGTAATATTTTTAAACTGTGATGTTTAAGTCTGACATATTTCGTCTCCAGTTCATTCGAACGAGAAACTCAGTCTAATTGTAGTAATATTTTAACCTGTGATGTTCAAGTCTGATATATTTCGTCTTTATTTCATCCGAACGAGAAACTCAGGTCTAACTCTAGTAATCTTTTAACCTGTGATGTTTAAGTTTGATATATTTCGTCTTAAGTTCATCCGGACGAGAAACTCAGGTCTAACTCTAGTAGTCTTTGAACCCGTGTTGTTCAATCCTGATATATTTCGTCTTAAGTTCATCCGAACGAGAAACTCATTTCTAACTGTAGTAATCTTTTAACTGCGATGTTTAAGTCCGATATATTTGGGTCTGCAGTTCATCCGAACGAGAAACTCGAGGTCTAATCTGTAGTAATGTTTAAACCTCGATATTTAAGTCTCGATATATGTGGTCCAAGTTCATCCGAACGAGAAACTCAGGTCTAATTGTAGTAATCTTTTAACCTGTGATTTTAATTCTAATATATTTTGTCTTCAGTTCATACAAACGTGAAACTAAGGTATAACTGTAGTAATCCTTTATCGCGAGAGCTGTGGCCCTAGGGAATTCCCTGCTCCTTTGCTTTACGGGTGTTTATGGGTAAAAATCGTTTCTGCCGATTTCGGTAAATTCGGTAGGTGAGTGAGAAACTGGTCCAAACCCTAAACAAATGTGCTGCACGTGAGCACTTTATAGATTCGAGAGATCAACTGCACAAGTCCGGCCTAAACCAAGAAATGGCCGTTCCGGACTTGCTTCGGTCACAAAATGGAGGAGAAGGGTTGATTTGGGGAGGGAAGCAAAGAAAGGTGTTGAGACCAGAATAACCGGGAGAGTAGTGTCTCGACTTGTATCAGAAAGTGAAAGCTTTGAAGCTTGCAAGAGATGAAAGCTTTTTGGATAGCTTGCAAAGTTTCCTTTCTCGAGAGTGTAGTATTTTTCTCCCGACCTAGACTTGTTGTCCGGTGGAAATATGTAAGATCTATTTATACAAGTCGAGATTGAAACGTACTCTGCCTCATGAAGGAAGAGAGTAAAGGGTGAAATAATGGGAGGAGGTGGTAATCGCATGGTATTAATGGGTGAAAACGTTTTCACCATTATTTCCTCATTTATTTGACCGCTTTATTCCTTTTCACGCTTTCTTAATGTGAGCGTAGTGTACGCCGTAAAGTCGTCACCGCCAAACCAAGACCCCTGGAAAGCATCCCCAGTTTGTGTTGATGTCTCGAGTGTTGGTTGCATCTTGAGTGCAAGTGGTGTTGCTAGGGCGCATGTGGCATGTGCCAATGGCATGTGCGGAATGCCTTTGTTGCGAGTTGCACTCGAGCGCAAGTAGCAATGCCCAGCTTCTAGTGGCATGTGTGGCATGTGCCAATGGCATGTGTGGAATGCCTTGGTGGTAGGTTGCATGTTGAGTGTAAGTGTCAATGCATAGAGCTGCTAGTGGCGCGTGTGGCATGTGCCAATGGCATGTGCGGAATGCCTTGGTATTAGGTTGCACGTTGGGTGTAAGTGGCTACCGGGCGTGGGTTTTGGCATGTGCCAATGGCGCACGGCCAAGTTGGCCTAGGTTGCACGGCTTGCAAGTTAGGCTACCGGCGTGTATTAGGGCCACTGACTAGGCAATGAAAGCTACCACAGCGTGTTGGCATGTGCCAATGGCATGCGTGGCCATTAGGGTCACTACTGGTAAGAAAAGCTACCGGGCCGACGCATGTTGGCATGTGCCGATGGCATGCTCGGCCATTAGGGCCACGCCTAGTGAGAAAAGCTTCTAGCGAGCGTGTTGGCATGTGCCAATGGCACGCTCGGCCATTAGGGCCACGGTTTGGTAAGAAAAAGCTACCAGCGAGCGTGTTGGCATGTGCCAATGGCATGCGTGGCCCATTTGGGTTGCGCCCTGGTAGAAAAAGCTACCAGCGAGCGTGTTGGCATGTGCCAATGGCATGCATGGCCAATTTGGGTCGCGCCTTGGTAGAAAAAGATACCCGGCAGCGTGTTGGCATGTGCCAATGGCATGCGTGGCCAATCAGTCGCGCTCAGAAAAAGCCACCAACGAGCGTGTTGGCATGTGCCAATGGCATGCGTGGGCCAATTTGGGTCGCGCCTTAGTAGAAAAGGCTACTACCAGCGTGTTGGCATGTTCCAAATGGCATGCGTCGCTAATTTGGGTTGCGCCTTGGTAGAAAAAGCTACCGGCGATCGTGTTGGCATGTGCCAATGGCATGCGTGGCCAATTTGGGTCGCGCCTTGGTAGAAAAAGCTACCGATGAGCGTGTTGGCATGTGCCAATGGCATGCGTGGCCAATTTGGGTCGCGCCTTGGTGAAAAATCTACCAGCGAGCGTGTTGGCATGTGCCAATGGCATGCGTGGCCAATTAAAAACTTAGGTTGCATGGTTTGAAAGCCTAGGTGCGGCGCTACTTTGGCATGGCGCGGCTAGGAGGCCAAGGTAAGGGTGTTTGGCTTGGCGAGACCAAAGATAGCTAGGGCCAAGGCGGGGTGCGTTTGGCATGGCGCGGCTAGCTTGGGCTAGGTGTGGCTGGCATGATTTGCCATTGGCACGGAGAGTGCGCTAGCATGGCATGCTTTGGCGCGTTTTTGTGGCTAGCATAGCTAGGGCCAAGGCGGGGTGCGTTTGGCATGGCGCAGCTAGCTTGGGCTAGGTGTGGCTGGCATGATTTTCCATTGGCACGAAGGTGCGGCTAGCAAGGTTGGCATGCTTTGGCGCGTTTGTGTGGCTAGCATAGCTAGGCCAAGGCGGGGTGCGTTTGGCATGGCGCGGGCCAGCTTGGGCTAGGTGTGGTGGCATGATTTGCCATTGGCACGGAGGTGCGGCTAACATGGTTGGCATGTTTTGGCGCGTTTGGTATGGCTGGCATGATTTGCTATCGACACAGAGGTGCGGCTAGCTTGGGCCAGGTGTGGCTGGCATGATTTGCCATTGGCACGGAGGTGCGCTAACATGGTTGGCATGTTTTGGCGCGTTTGGTGTGACTAGCATAGCTAGGGCCAAGGAAGGGTGCGTTTGGCATGGCGCAACTAGCTTGGGCTAGGTGTGGCTGGCATGATTTGCCTTTGCACGGAGGAATTAGGTTTTGTTCGTTGTAACCTAATTTGAAAAAATACGCCCGTTAATTATGACTACATGCATTAAATGTTCTAATAAATGTGTCACTTTGGTGACATTAGGTTATTTGGGGTTTTACGATTTTACCCTTTGTTTAAAAACCACCATCACATTAAGTCCCCGCTTAGCTTGGAACAGGAGCTTTGTTGCGAGGTAAGCATAAGATGGTGACAAACTATCAACAAGAAATCGTAAAGAGAATTGAGGAGGCTTGTCCGACCTTTTTATAAATAGGATTTGGAATCCTTGCCCTCCGGCGTTTTGCACAAATCGGGAGGTGGCGCAATTGGGAAGTCGGCATCATTGAGAGACAGGAAGTGGGCGGCATTTGAGAAGTTAACACGAGTTAGGAAAACTGAGCGTGCTAGCTGGTGGGACCGGCGCAAGGTGGGGAAGCTGTGCGTGCTTGCTGGCGGGTCTTGGGCGGTCATTGGGAAGTTTGCGTGAGTTGGGAAACTGAGCGTGCTAGCTGGTGGGGCCGGCGCAAGGTAGGGAAGCTGAGTGTGCTAACTGGCGCGACTTGATGGGATCGGTGTGAACAAGGAGGGAGTAGGTGTTTCTACAGATAACAAAGTTTCCTTATTTTCCTTTCTTCATGCGCGGCTTCAATCAGGGCATCATCCTTGCCAAAAATCTGGAAGCGTTATGTCCCTCATTGCTTCCTTTCCTTTTTAAGGTTTCGTATTCATACCCAACGCAACTGCATCATCTCCCTCATTTGAGAAAGGGTTCTTCTTGTTGAGCTTCTCTCTTTGTCATGTCGCACAGATTCGAATCATCTTCTAACCAGCCGGATTCTCCAGGTGAAGGCGCGAGGTCTGACTCTTGCAGGAGCATCCCAACAAAGGTTATTCGGGTTAAGAAAATCATACCGGTATGTTTTCTTCTTCTTTGGGTGGACTGACGTATGCTTTACCGCTTGTTGAATAGAAAATTTCCCTTTTGTGCAGAGATATCCTGTTGGAGCATGCGTTACTGTTATCGACGAGGATGACCTAGTCGTTCCCCTTCCTTCAAATCCGACCTTGTTGGACGGCCGTGCAAACTTGGAGGACGCTGATTTAGGGCTCTCTTGTCATGAATACCCTTATGCAGGTTTGTCGTTTAGGACTCGTATGAGGTGTCTCTCCTCCAATTATCGGAATGTTGGCGGTTTCCTGGTGCGGAAACAATTCGTGGTCCTTTATAATGAGGATATGGAAGACATACGGCCATATCGCTACTGTGAGCGTAGTGAAGTGCTGTTCATCCGCCTTGGTTTAGTAGTGTTTGTCTTTTGCCAATGATTCCGAGATGGAGAATGTGTCCATCCGTCTTTGCTGCAGAGTCACCATTCAAAGTGGGAGAACATGGTGTCTACTGTGAATCCTTGGAGTTTAATATCGTTGGTTGCGGCATCGTCTTAATATTGTGGAAGGTCCAGAGCCGGTATTCTTGTCGGTGTGATTCCCGCCACAAAAAGCCATCTTTGGAAGAGGAGGATGCTTTGGCCCTGGAGTCTCGGAGGATTGAAGAGTTAACTCGAGACTTGAAGATTAGGACCGAAAGATATCATGGTCGATTGAAGATGATATTTGGAAGGGATTATAATTTACTAGACAAGACTTTTCCGATTTGCATCACGAGATTTGAAGGCTCCTCTTTTTTTTTTTTTTTTGAAGAAATAAAGAAATTCCATTAATCTGTTGGATTGTATTGAAATTCAGTAATTGGCAAGAAAGAGAAGTAAAAGCAGAGAGGGTGCCTGGACGTTCACACTTTTGATGTAGCATGTTGCAGGGAAGTGATTAGGCGTATTATGCCTTAAGAAACTTTCCGTTGATGACCGCCTCTAGCTTTCCCCATCTTCTTTGATAATCTTGTAGTAACCACATGTTATATGCTCTAGTGATTATGTACGGCCCCTCCCATTTGGGATAAAACTTCGGTGTCGATGCATCTTGGCCGGATGTGTTTGGCGGTTTTTAGCACCAGATCTCCTTCCTTGAAAACCCGGGTTTTACATGGTCATCAGTATTATGCCCGCAAATCCTGTTTCAGATATGCTTGTGCATGTTCCTCCCGCCAGGATCTTCTGGAGTCCATAGTATCTAGTTCCGCGATTCTGGCATTGAGTGATTCAGCTTCATTCCACTGAGGTCCACTCGCTGCGGCGATTCTGGCAGATGGGATCTTGATTTCTGCTGGGAGGATCGCGTTTGTACCGTAGACGAGGGAGTAGGGAGACATGCCGGTGGAGATTCTAGGAGATGTTCTGTACGCCCAGAGAGCCATCGACAATTGCTCGTGCCAGATCCTGGGATTGTCGTGTCTTGTTGGGTGAGGATTCGGATCGAGTCTTGTTGGTACTTTGGCTTGCCCATTTCCCTGGGGATAATAGACGGTAGAGAAGACTTGTTTAATTCCGTACCTCTCAAGTAGTTCCTGTACTTGCTTGTTAACAAAAGGCGTGCCGTTGTCGGTGATGACGTGTTTAGGTACGCCAAAACGGCAGAGATGATGTGTTCCTTAACGAATGCCGCAATTGTGGCTCCGGTGGTTCCTTTCACGGACGACTTCAACCCACTTGGTAAAGTACTCTGGTCGCGTTTATTATGTATTCATGCTGCTTTGAGGATAGCGGGTTGATTTTCCCAATGATGTCGAGTCCCCGGCTATAAAAAGGGCCACGGGCCACGTATCGAGTGTAAGGGTGTTGGAGGCGCGTGGATGAGGTTTCCGTGAATCTGGGCATTTTTGGCATTTCGAACGAAAGTAGCCGCTGTCGTCTTCCATGGTCGGCCAAACAGTACCTCTCGTGTATCTGCAGGAATAGTTTGTTTCCCTTTGGTGTTCGCTCGTGCATTTCTCTTAACATAACTGGGATTGCATCGCTCAAACACCGTAGTAGACTTCCTCCGAAACTCTTGCGATACAAAACCCCATCATGGAACACGAATATCTTGGACTTTTGTTTTAGGTTGGACGCATCCTCTTTGTTAGTAGGAAGAATGCCGTCGCGAAGGAAACCGATGTACGGCTCCCGCCAGTGCCCAGTGTGACTGATGTTGAGGACTTCTGCCTGACATGGGGGCGCCTGGCAATTGGGGCACGCCTTTTGGAGTAATCGGGATTGGGCTTCCATCTCCAGCCAATAGTATCCAAGTCGTTGTAAACGACGGTAGAGGGTTACTACTGATGTTATTCCACAGACTTCGGTATGAACATGTTCAAGTCGTTGTTGTGCTTCCTCTTTTCCGAGACACCTTGGACAGAGCATTGTCTGGATTTCAATTATACGAGAACACCTTGAAGCATAAAGAAATTCCGCAAAGTCTTGAGGTCGACCTTCTCTTGGAAAAGTGGGTTGTTGAGTTCTTGAATGATAAGAGTTCTCCAGTCATCTTCTTCGGCTTTCTCAGGTTGTGAAAGCCATGTTGAAGCTATGGTTCGCCGTTTCTTGTCGGGGTTTCCTCGGCTCCTTCGAACTGTAGCTTTGACGCTAGTGTAGCTAAGCAGTCAGCATGCTTGTTGTTGCTATGGCCGACATGTGTGATGGTTGCTTCGGCGAAATAATTTAGTAGTTTTTGTGCTTCAGACCTGTATGGTGCCAGTGTCAGTTCTTTCAATGCGTAAATCCTGTTTACCTGGTTGATGAGTAATTTGGAATCTCCTCTTATCTCCAAACGCGTGGCCCCGCTTGTTTAGCTAGTGATAGTCCAATGAGGAAGGCTTCGTATTCAGGTGAGTTATTAGTGCATGGAAAATCTAGTTTGAAAGAGTGTGAGAAGACTTCTCCAGGGGGAGATACTAGTACCACACCCGCTCCTCCAGTATTAGTGCTGGGGGTGGAAGAGCCGTCGAAGAACAACAACCATATTTCTTCTTTGACTAAGAAGATATCCGGAAGGTCTCAGGAGATCTTCTCGTAACTCGCGTGTTTTCTCCGGGAATGCCGCTAACAGGTCTGCATCAGCGTTTGTCCTTTTATGGCCATTGGGGAAACACACGTTATGTCGAACTATGAAAGCTGCGGGAGCCATTTAGTCGGCCTCCTATCGTGGCAGGTTTGAGAGGAGAAACTTTACGAGGTCCGATTTGGATACTAACACCACTTTGTTGGAGAGGAGGTAGTGCTCAACTGGATGGAATAAATTAATGCTAAACATGCCTTTTCCGCTTTGGGGTATCCGAGTTCAGCGTCTCTCAACGTTCGGCGAAGTAGTATATGGGATATTCCATTCCTTTGTCGTCTTCTTGGGCGAGGAGGGCTCGATGGCGGTATCGCTAAAGGTCGTGTAAAGACATAGTGGTTTCCCTTGCATAGGAGGTCGGTGACGGTTGGGGAGGACAGCGTTTGCTGGATGTTCCGGGTACGCTTTTGCCGAGATGTAGTCCATGTGAAATTCGCTCCTTTTTTTTAGCGAGAGGGTAAACGTAGTAACGAATGTGCCGGCCACAGTATGAAGCGGCAATTTAGTTTACCTTTCCCATGAAACTCCGGAGCTCCTTTACGGTTCGTGGTGGTGGCATCGTGAGGATAGCTTGCGTTTTTATCGGATCAACTTTTATCCCTGCGGCCGTTACTTGGAATCCCAAGAACTTTCCCGAAGAGACACCAAAGGCGCATTTCAAAGGATTCATCTTCAACTTGTATTCGCGACATCTTTCGAACACTTGTCATAGCGTTTCTGGATGATCCGTTCGAGTCTTCGATTTAACCACCACATCATCTACGTAATCTTCGACTTGCTTGTGCATCATATCGTGGAAGATGGTAGTCATGGCGCGTTGGCAGCGCCGGCGCGTTCTTAGGGACCGAAATGCATTACGGTGTAATAGAGGTTTCCGAGAGGGGTTCGGAAAGCAGTCTTACTCGCGTCGTGCTCATACATCTTTATCTGGTTGTAGCCGCTAGAGCTGGCAAACGGGCGGGTCGGGGCTGGCTTGTTACGGGTTACACGGGTTCGGGTTAACACGGGCCAAAACCTGCGGGTCGATATTCTTCACGGGTGGCCATTTTTCAACCCTTTAACGGGTAAAGCTTATGGGCTTGCGGGTTAACCCGGCTTCTTTAAAATTAAAATTTAATTGAGTTAATTTGTGGATCCTGTTTAAATTTTGACCATTTGCAATCTCTATTAAACACAAAAATCAAACACAAATCCATCCAATTTCAACACAAAAATCGAACACAGATCAATGCAAAACAAAAATCAAAACCCATTTTCAATCTCTATTCAATTTCTGAAACTCCATCTTATTCACAATCACAGAGCTTCATACCAACATTTCCATTTAGTTGAGCACCTGATAATTTTCTGATTTGGAAAAAACAAAGCAATCATAAACTCAATACACTAACAATACTAAAAAAACTGAAATAGAGAAGGTTGTTGTTTGGGATTAGTCTTCTTACAAAGCTGTAACGGATGTGCCGATGCAGGTAACACCTTTCCAATTAATCCTTGTTCCATAAGGGTCTCCACTGTTTGCAATCCATCCTGTTAGCTGTGGTGGTGTGTTCAAGCTCATGACCCCAAAAGCATTAGCCGTAGATTAAACGACATGCAGAGAGGGGTGACTCCAATCAAAATCTATAGATTAAAATCTTGGTACTGGTACTTCATGTTTTCAAGAAAAGTTGAAATGGGTTTGGAGAATAAGGTCTACTGATTGTAGATATGCAGCAAAAGTTCATTTTGAACCAAGATTAAAAGGTATTTTCGGAGTTCTTGTAAAGATGGGGCTTTTAAACCTAAAATCTACTAAACTCGGTTCAGATGGAGATGATGAGATGATGGCTGCTGCTGCGAGCGAAGAAAAGCCAAACATTTTAGCTTTTAGGGTTATAAAATGGGTAACATTTTGTAATATATACGTGTCTAGTAATGTTCTAACGTAGCATATCCTTTTGACAAGTCTACTGCCCCACATGACGTGTCAAGTCAATAAAAGGATAAACCAAAAATGAAAAGAGAAACTACTGTATATGATTCACACGGGTTTACGGGTTGAACCTACGGGTTTACGGGCCGGTCCGGGTTTACCCGTTTTCTCACAAGACGGCATTTCTCCAACCCTAACCTCGGGCTTGTTTAGGCAACTGCCCAAGCCGGGCGCGGGTTTTCACGGTCCGGGCCGGATTAACCCGCGGGTTTTGGCTTGTTTGCCAGCTCTAGTAGCCGCTATATCCATCCATGAAATAGAACATACCATGTCCACTGGTAGCGTCTACCAGCATGTCGATGTTAGGGAGCGGTAAATCGTCTTTAGGGCAGCACTTGTTCAGATCTCTGAAATCGACGCAATATCTCGATCCGACCATTCTTCTTTTTAACGGAACGATATTGGCCAACCTGTGGGATGGTGAATAGGTTTGACAAAACCGGCTAGTAATTACTGGACCTCCGCCTTGATTTGTTCTTCTACGTGTCTGAATTATCTTGGAGGCTGCTTGACCGGTTTGGATCCGGTATCACGTGCGGATGGTGGGTGACCGATTTTCATCCAAGCAGTGCATTTCTTCGTAAGTCCATGCGAAACGTCCCGGTATTCTTTGAGTATGTCGACTAGCTTTGAGCGTCCGCGAATGTGTAGAGTCGGAACCGATCAGAATGGGTCGTGGAAATTCCTCATTCTCTATATTGAAAGTTTCGAGTTCGTCGGTGGTTAAGTCGATCCCTGTCTTGTCGCTTTCCGAGGGGCGTCCGGAACTTCCTCCGGTTATTGTGAAAACATTCTTTCTGGCGGGAGAGACGGGTCATGGTCTCCCCGCTAATTGCTAACGGGGGTGATAATGTGTGAGTTTTCCTTTTTGCTTCGTCCCCAGTAAGGGTGCGCTCCCGCTTGGTGCGGGCACGGGTTACGCCCGGTGGCGGGATACTGGCGGGTCTTCCTTCTGAGGAGATGGTAGGAGGGCGGTCTCCTCTGTGGAGTATCTCCATTTTGTCGCTATCTCTGAGCGATGTCCATTTTGGTAGTAGAAATCGTGAATCTTGGTCGTCACGCCTTTTGAACCCTCCTTCGGTCCATGTGCTTCTACGCAGAGACGGTGCATAGGGAGACAGGTGATGCGGGGATGCGGACAACTTCTCCGTTCAGCATCGTTGTGCACCGGTGAAATGTGAAGGAACGATTTTGAGATTGTGCAGCCCACGGCCTTCCCAAAGATATCATGTGGTAGATGGTTCCTTTTCAATCACTTCAAACTTCACGCTTGATTGAATTGGCCCTACCGCCAGCTCCAAGTTGATGTATCCGTATGTGCTAGTTTGGTTGCCTTCGAAATCTGTCATCGTAGTGGGTTGTCGTACGATCTCGTTAGGTCGCACCCTGGAAGCTTTAAGTGTCTTGAGAGTGATGACATTAGAAGATGCACCCATGTCAATGAGCGCTCTTCGAAACTCTATGTTCCTGACGAGAGCCGTAACATGCAAGGCCCGGTTGTGACCGTCTTTACCATCATGTCGCTCATCGGTGAAAACAATATTGTTGGCGGATCTTGGGATCCTTGAGTCCCCCCGTGGGTGCAGAGAACTAGTGATGCGTTCGGTGCTATTTGGTTAATAGCAGAGAATGTTTTATTCGCTGTTCCTTGGAGAGGTGTAGCAATTCACATAAGTTTTCTACCAACATGGTCGCCTCCTGGTCCGTCGGCTTCCAAATGGGTGACGAAACCATTGATTTGAGAATGCTCATTCGGGATGTTAGTCCCCCGCTCTTGATCTCCGGGGAACATGAACCACTTAGCTCCGATGTTAGGTCAAGGAGGAAGTCGAGTATGTTGTTAATCGCATCCTTCATTAGGTCCATGTTTTTGGCGTGATCTCCCGAGCACGCCTCGGGTCAAGGACCTCTTCATTGACATATTGCTTCAGAAATTGAGGAGTTATCATGACCTTGAGCGGGATCAATGTTTGTGGAGATCGCACGATAGCCGAACCATGCTTGCGCGAAATTTGAGGACTAAGCTAAAATTTTATATTGTAACCGAAAGATCAATCCTCCCCTTCGTGGTCGCCAATTGTTTTATGGGTAAAATCGTCTCGCCGATTTCGGTAAATTCGGTAGGTGAGTGAGAAACCGGTTCAAACCCTAAAAAAATGTGCCGCACGTGAGCACTTTATAAATTCGAGAGATCAACTGCATACAAGTCCGGCCTAAACCAAGAAATGGCCGTTCCTGACTTGCTTCGGTCACAAAGTGGAGGAGAAGCGTTGATTTGGGGAGGAAGCAAAGAAAGGTGTTGAGACAGAATAATTAAGGAGAGTAGTGTCTCGACTTGTATCGAAAGTGAAAGCTTCTAAGCTTGCAAGAGATGAAAGCTTTTGGAGAGCTTGCAAAGTTACCTTTTCGAGAGTGTAGTATTTTTCTCCCGACCGAGACTTGTTGTCCGGTGGAAATAAAAGACCTATTTATACAAGTCGAGATTGAAACGCACCCTAGCCTCATGAAGGAAGAGAGTAAAGGGTGAAATAATGGGAGGAGGTGGTAACCGTGATGGTATTAATGGGTGAAAACGTTTTCACCATTATTTCCTCATTTATTTGACCGTTTTATTCCTTTTCACGCTTTCTTAATGTGAGCGTAGTGTACGCCTGCAAGTCGTGACCGCCAAACCAAGACCCCGGAAAGCATCCCCGGTTTGTGTTGATGTCTCGAGTGTTGGTTGCATCTTGAGTGCAAGTGGTGCTGCTAGGGGTGCATTGGCACATGCCAATGGCATGTGCGGAATGCCTTTATTGCGAGTTGCACCTCGAGCGCAAGTAGCAATGCCGAGTCACTAGTGGCATGTGTGGCATGTGCCAATGGCATGTGTGGAATGCCTTGGTGGTAGGGATGCATGTTGAGTGTAAGTGGCAATGCATAGAGCCGCTAGTGGCGCGTGTGGCATGTGCCAATGGCATGTGCGGAATGCCTTGGTATTAGGTTGCACGTTGGGTGTAAGTGGCTACCAGCGTGGTTTTGGCATGTGCCAATGGCGCGTACGGCCAAGTTGGCCTAGGTTGCACGGCTTGCAAGTTAGGATACTAGCGTGTATTAGGGCCACGGATAGGCAATGAAAGCTACCAGCGAGCGTGTGTTGGCATGTGCAAATGGCATGTGTGGCCATTAGGTCGCGGCCCGGTAAGAAAAGCTACCGGCTGACGCATGTTGGCATGTGCCGATGGCATGCTCGGCCATTGGGTGGCCACGCCTGGTGAGAAAAGCTACCAGTGAGCGTGTTGGCATGTGCCAATGGCACGCTCGGCCATTAGGGCCACGGTTTGGTAAGAAAAAGCTACCAGCGAGCGTGTTGGCATGTGCCAATGGCATGCGTGGCCAATTTGGGTCGCGCCCGGTAGAAAAAGCTACCGTGAGCGTGTTGGCATGTGCCAATGGCACGCGTGGCCAATTTGGGTCGCGCCTTGGTAGAAAAAGCTACCAGCGAGCGTGTTGGCATGTGCCAATGGCATGCGTGGCCAATTTGGGTCGCTACAGTAGAAAAAGCCACCAACAGCGTGTTGGCATGTGCCAATGGCATGCGTGGCCAATTTGGGTCGCGCCTGGTAGAAAAGGCTACCAATGAGCGTGTTGAATGTGCCAATGGCATGCGTGGCCAATTTGGGTCGCGCCTTAGTAGAAAAATCTACCAGCGAGCGTGTTGGCATGTGCCAATGGCATGCATGGCCAATTTGGGTCGCGCATTGGTAGAAAAAGCTACCAACAGCGTGTTGGCATGTGACAATGGCATGCGTGGCCAATTTGGGTCGCGCCTTGGTAGAAAAAGCTACTGGTGAGCTTGTTGGCATGTGCCAATGGCATGCGTGGCCGGTCGGCCTAGGTTGCATGGTTTGAAAGCCTAGGTGCGGGGCGCTACTTTGGCATGGGCGACTAGGGCCAAGGTAAGGGTGTTTGGCTTGGCGAGACCAAGATAGCTAGGGCCAAGGCGGGGTGCGTTTGGCATGGCGCGGCTAGCTTAGGCTAGGTGTGGCTGGCATGATTTGCCATTGGCACGGAGGTGCGGCTAGCATGGCATGCTTTGGCACGTTTGTGTGGCTAGTATAGCTAGGGCCAAGGCGGAGTGCGTTTGGCATGGCGCGGCTAGCTTGGGCTAGGTGTGGCTGGCATTATTTGCCATTGGCACGGAGGTGCGGCTAGCATGGTTGGCATGCTTTGGCGCGTTTGTGTGGCTAGCATTGCTAGGGCCAAGGCGGGGTGCGTTTGGCATGGCGCGGCTAGCTTGGGCTATGTGTGTCTCCGCCATGATTTGAATTGGCACGGAGGTGCGGCTAACATGGTTGGCATGTTTTGGCGCGTTTGGTGTAGCTGGCATGATTTGCCATCGGCACAGAGGTGCGGCTAGCTTGGGTTAGGTGTGGCTGGCATGATTTTCCATTGGCATGGAGGTGCGGCTAACATGGTTGGCATGTTTTGCGCGTTTGGTGTGACTAGCATAGCTAGGGCCAAGGCGGTGCGTTTGGCATGCGCGAAGGCTAGCTTGGGCTAGGTGTGGTGTCATGATTTGCCTTTGGCACGGAGGGGAATTAGGTTTTGTTCGTTGTAACCCTAATTTGAAAAAATACGCCTGTAATTACTGACTACATGCATTAAATGTTCTAATAAATGTGTCACTGGTGACATTAGGTTATTTGGGGTTTTACGATTTTACCCTTTGTTTAAAAACCACCATCAACAACGGGCTTGAACTCAGGTGAAACTCCAAGGTTGTGAGCCATGAGATCGCTGTACAAACCCGGCATCTCGTCGTAATCGTAGGCGAAGACATCCTTGTAATCTTTAAGGAACGTGATCAACGCTTCTTGTTCTTCCAATCTCTTTCTTATCATGATAAGGTGCTTATCCTCTTGTGTTCCTATGTTGATCTCCTTCATACCATCCATAGTGTGGTCTTCAGGTGTCCGTTCTTCTGTAGTTTTGGGGGTCGCGTTTATGAGTTGATCCCGTAGGTCCTCGTCATCGATTGTGTTGTAGGGAAGCTCGGCTAAGCTATGCGTCGGGTCTTCAGGGGGGATCTCCGCTCCATCCACTGGCTCATTGGTAGAGTCTTGTACCTCCGCGGGTACCTTCTCAGCTAATTACTATAAGCGATACGCATGCCCTCCGCCTGTCTTAGAGAAACGCTGAAACCTGGGCTGCTCTTGTTGATTCCTTTTCCTCTCGGTGGTGAACGTCATCTTGGGCGGGCTAAATACGAACTTGGTTGGCTCTGCATTTCCTTCCTCTTCCCATTTAGGAAGCGTGGTAAGGTGCACTTCGATCAGGTATTTCCTCCGTCTCCGCGGGTTCCTCATAGAAGATTACGTCCGCCATGTATGCTTCCTTTGGTTCAAAAGGGTTGCGCGTGGCAGGGATCCGATATTGCTTGCCTCCCATGTTGGTCCCGACACACTGGTGGTATGTCGACGCCACCACCTTACGATTAAGCAAACATCCTCTAACAGTATGTGGAACGTGGTTTCATCTTCCAATACGTAAAACGGTGTAAGTGCTCGGATAGGACCGACTCTCATGATAAGGTTGACAATCCCAAAGGTTATTTGGGTGTGACCCCCAAACCCCTTCATCGCTGTGCTTCGCATCCTGATTGCAGATCGTTGTACTACCAGGATGTCTAGCTGCATGGGAATCAATTCAAGGACGCGCCTCCATCTATGAAAGCTCTCTTTAGTGGTTGTTTGTTGATGTGGACCGTTAGGTACATGGGCCTGGGGTGCTTCCATGGATAACAGATGTCATCGTCTGTAAACACGATCGCCTCTTTGGGGAGGGGATCATAGGGTTTCCCTGCCACGGTAGCAGCTATAGTTTTGGACACTTCTTTGATCTGATTTTTACTAAAGCCGAGGGAATCAAATAACTGTTGGGCTAACACCGTTTAGCCCAACTTAATAGACACGCCGTCTGTATTTGTGAATGCAAGGTTCTCCATCTCAACTTCACATGCCTCCTCCTCATTGTCATCCCAAGGCCTCCGGACATCTCCGCTTGGGTCGTGGGAGAGCATCATAACGTGATGTTGGATCGCATTTCCATTCTCTGGTTTGTTCATTTCGATCTCTCCTATCTCCATCTTTTTCTGGAACATTCTCCGGAGATTGTAGCATTCAACCGTTGGATGTTGTATCCTTAGGTGGAAATGGCAGTACCTGCGTCATTTTGGTCGATGTCGTTAGGGTCCATCTTTGTTGGGGGCAGTTTGGTTTCTTGGTTTGATATCCATTGTTCCAATAGACCCACAATTTTTTCCTTGCTGCAGGGTAAGGGTGGATGGAGAGCATGTGTTCCCCAGCCTTCTCGGCTATTGTTAGCGCGGATATTCCTAGGTACGGTTGATACGGTGTTGACTGTATTGAGCCAACCGTAGTCCGAGTTATGCTCTTCGACGTAATCGGTGATCCTTGCCGCCGCTTCTTCTAGCTAGACGAAGGTCGGGAAGCGGAAGTTAACCATACTTTTCTTTAATGCCATAGTCATTCCACGTACGCAGATTTCCACTAGCACCTCTTCTTTGACTTCCTCGTGACAATCCAAAGTGAGAAGGAGGAACCTGACGATGTATTTTCCTATCTCCTCACCTAAACGCTGGTCACATTTCTCAATTCTATAGTTGTAACCTTTCTTTTTGCCTAATAGAATTTCCTAAGAAGAGGGTAGACATGGTTGACCACGAGCTAATGCTTCCTGACTTTAGATTGTCATACTTGGTAAACGATGTATCAGTCAGCGACTTTGGGAATTCCCTCATGCATGCTAGATAGAAATCGACTAAGATGTTCACACGCGTTTCCTTGACTATTGTAGGTTTTAAATTTTGGCGAGGTATAATCCTCAGGGTACTGGTATTCCGTGACTTCGGGGGAGTATGGGATAGCCATGAAGTCATAGTTGTATTGCTTTATAACTCTGTAATTCATCTCCAAGTACTTGCCATCGCCTCTTGTGTCATAGTTATGGGTTCCTCTTCGTTATCCTATGTATCTTCCGTTTCTCCTTTGGTGTTTTGTTCGGTATTGGCGATTTTCAGAAGTTTCCTTAGTTCTTGTTCTCTGCGGACATGATACTCT
Organism: Papaver armeniacum; assembly: GCA_023531295.1. NCBI lineage: Eukaryota > Viridiplantae > Streptophyta > Magnoliopsida > Ranunculales > Papaveraceae > Papaver > Papaver armeniacum. The sequence goes on from JAJJWW010003217.1 coordinate 70,568, forward strand.
AGCTCCTTCCGCATCTCTCTCAGAGAAGGTTGTATGGCTGGCGAGTTCTCGACTCCATGTTGGTTGCTCTTCTCGTGTGGAGTATCTGGTTTTCTTATTACTTACGTGATCGGGTCTGAAACTATTCCTACCATATCGCCTTCTGGGTTAAGTGGCGGGATGTTTGGTTGGTTCTCTATCGCGCTAGAACCAGCGCCTCCTAGGTGTGTCATGGCGATCTAGGCACAAGCCTCCGGGTGTGGTTGCCAAATGTTGAGGGGTGAATGTACTGCTGGTCCTACCCGTCCTAGCTACACCAAATGACCTCACTTTTCTAGGAATAGTAAGAGAGAGAGAGTTTCCTTTCCATTGTACCTTGTCCTTCTTTATATATGCTTTCCCAAAAGCCCCTCTTTTTATGAGACCATGACACATGTCCTAATCTTCTATAATTACTCCTAATGTCATTCCTTAATATGACCTGCTCCTTATTTGCTAATTCCTTCCTTATACTTCCTCCCTAATAGGTAATTTCTCACTTGGGCTTGGACTTGGTTTCCCAAGTCCCCATGTATTATGTTAGGCTAACTCCCTTCTTAGGGGGACCCCGGGCCCGTTAAGGGGCATTATTTTTCATGTATCAACATAACTTAACAAAACCCCGCCGACGAATGATTGAAACTTACAGAGATAAACAAACCATTCATTCAACAACTAGAAATCCAACATTTTTTGTTCAAAATACGAAAACATGTCCCATAAACCTTAAAAAAACATTTTTCCAACCATTAACCTTAACATTTGTCTACCGCAATATAAATAAATAAACTATGAATGTATATCACTGATAGACACATTTTTGTGTCTAAGTTGTCCTCAATTTTCTGTATTGTTGGTACTCGATTTCTTACTTATTATGGTGTTTTGTGTGTTTGTAGGTATTTTTGGGAAATAAACATTTTTGGAAGAATCAGCTCGAAAAACTGCTAAAGACACCCCCGGACGACATTTGCTAAACGGACCCCAGATTTTGCTAGGAGCACCCATGGCTATGTGCAGCCCAAATTCATCCTCAGCACCCACGACTATGTATAGCCTGAATTCATCTTTAACACCCGTCTTCTACTTTTAAATTTTTTTAAGGGAAAAATTGTTATTTGCCTGCGTAAGTAGGGTTTGCATTTTGGACGGGAATGAAAGAGACCCGATGGCTGTAGTTGTACGGGATGACTTGACTGAGCCTAACAGGCTTGGTATTGGTCTTTGTTTTGATTTAATTTTTCTAGAAGACCCGTGTTGAAGTGAAGCAGCAAAGAGATTGAGGTGTTCTCGGGATTCCGTTGGATTTGTTTTGGAAATTTGGAGCGAGTCTATTGCATTGTCGTATCTTTTCGAACGTGTTTCAATCAAACTGAGTGTGTCAGATGTACAAGAATGCGTGAAGAATTAAATCATGGAAGAAATTCCCGTATCTTGCATGGATATATTCCTGATTAATTGCCGGATATATTGGAGTTATGAGGGTTTGTTCTCGGTCCAAAGAGCAGAGTGAAGAATATATATAGGCCTATGGGATCACAGAGGATTACGAGAGTTTGGGCAGAGAGCAGAGTGAAGAATCGTCAAGTTACGGGATATTTTTTCTGCTGGTGTATAACTGAAGAACACGAAGAACAAACGTTGCCAATGGCTGTCGTTAAAAACCATGGTGTATTCTTTGTTTTGCAACAGTCTTTGCGGTAACAGTCAAACAGTAATAACATCACTTTTCTACTATCGTTCACTGTAACATTGTATTTGCAGCCACTCACAAGCGTTGCAATTCCTGATTTTCACCATTTTTGTCTCCTTTTTATCATTTGTAAACACTTTGAGCAATGAAATCATATTTTGAGTATGTTTCCAACATGATGAGTTAAACCCAATCCTTGGGGCTATGGAGGAAGCCGCTGTTTCGGTAAAAGTGGTACATTTCTATTTTTAATTAATTATAACAACTCTATTATGATTTTTGCATTGAACTAAAAATTGTTTATATGATTTTGATTAGTTGGGTGTATTTTCTCTTGATAGAATATGCTTGCTTTAGGGTTTTGATGTTCTATGCTTGGATTAACATATATTCTTTTAGAAATCTACATGTCTAGGCAATAATATTAGAATCAATTTGAATGCTGGGTTGCATAATTATTATTAAATCACTAATATCGGCCAATGGTGAATTCCTAGCCCCATCCTCTCCATAATTTCCACAAACACCTTTTTATATTTGAGTTTTCTATATTCTTAGTTTTATTAAATTTAAAAATCAAACCTTCACAAGTCTCAACGAACCTTTTACTACAACAACAATTTAAAATCTTATTAATTTTTGACCACGACCCGTTTAGCATTTTCACGACCACCATCACGGGAACGAGTCTTTTTTTTAGCATTGATCTTGGCTTGTACTTCCCTCATGGATTTTTCTTCCCTCTTTACTTGAGCATTAGCTTGCTTGAACAATTCATAGGGATCCTCATTGTCAACATTGCTAGAAAAGTCAATGTGTTTGGTTTGCTCTTCAATCGACAAAGGATATCCTCTTCTCTCGCGCAACACATCACCTTCACAAAGGTCTTCAAATGCTCATTCTATTTTCAATTAAACAACAAACAATTAATAGAATGATTCGATAATGTAATCTTAAAACAGTAAGAGCAACTCTAAAATACTTACAAAGAACTTAAGACTTGTTGATGGGTCTTTCATCGCCATATTCTTCTTACGAGCCACTTCTTGGCGAAGATGTTCCCTAATCACAAAAGAGGGACGAGCAAAACCCAAGTACCACGGCATGTAATTCTCATGACCTTTGGTCACCTCGTCAAAAGACTCGTATCGACTTTACGGTTAAGTCTTCCGTTCTAATGATCTTTACCTAGTGCTGGAGCGTAACAAACGTCAATACTTTTTTTTTGGGATGTGGTGCACCCTGCCCTCTCCACTTTAAAGAACGTCTCAGCATCGAAATGGGGTTCTGATGCGTGTCGTGAGTGCAATCAAATTAAATCACTTATTTCCACACAATTAACTGGTAGTATAATGGAAGCAAGGATCGTTCCCACGAAGAGCAGGGAGTTTAGTTTTCAAAAAAGGTCGTAATAGGGGGTTTGTTTTTAGATTGTAAACAAAGTAAATAAAGCAAATGAAAATTAAATTGCAAGCAAGTGAGACAAATATGATCGGAATCCTTCTTCATTACTAAATAGTCATAAAAGTAGCATATTCATCTATTATTTATCATTCACTGATTATTATCAACCGTAGGAAAGCAGCTAGCGTAGTGCTATCCTCAAAATTCCTAAGTCAACTGGACACCGAAGCGCTCGAATGCCGTAGTCTATTCTATAAACCACCTAGAAGTAGCGCACTCTAAGTATAGTTTGGTCGAATGCTTTATAGTTTGTGAATTTAGGTCAATCCTAGTAGTTGAACTCTTAGCGCAAGGTTCACTTTCTAGTGTTGTTTCTACTTGCGATTGCTCTCGTAATCCCACTTTGGAAGGTTTATAATTTTTTACTTGTTTAAAGAATTATTCAACAATTACGATATCCTAATTCTCTACTAGCATTAGGTTAACTAATAAACTAGTTCAATTGGCCACCTAAACAATTTATCAATCAAACATAAAATTAATTATTGTAAAAACAAAAAATAATCATGTGAAGAGTTAAAATAGATTTATATGCTAAATTGAATCATATATTAGAACTTAGAATTCATCCACAAACACTAAGAAGTTTAGCTACTCATGGTACTAACAAAACCCATGAGTTTCATAAGATAAAATGGAAAAGAAATAGTTACGGTGATGAATCGCTCCAAAACCCTAGCTTTTCTTCTCTAGTGTTAACCTCTCCAATGGCTTGATAAAAAATTATAAGATAAAAAATCCTCTTATATAGTATCCAAGTTGTAGTTGCGCCCGTGCACCAAATCCCGGTCGAAATAGCTTTCCAAAACTAGCCATATCATTGCCAAACTCGTGTAAACCAACAAATTCCACGTCCAACAGCCTTCATGGACCCAGACATAAACTGTAAAGCCCAGCCCAAATCATCAATGGCTTGTCAGTTCTGTAGAACTGACAGCTTATCCTCATTCTTTATCCACGGAAAAATATGTATCCGTGAAATAATTTTTCCTCTGGATTTTCAGTTTTTTTCCGCCAGACTCACGGACAGATAGATCACCGTGAAAATTCAAAGTCCCAGGATTTTCAGTTTATGCTCAAAACTTTCTCGGATACTCTGGTCGCCGTGAGAATATAATTCCCCTGGATTTCAGTTTTCCGGTCTCATTCTCCTCGACAACTTCTCCCATCGTGAAAAATCTATTCTACTGGATTTTCCCAACTCAACTAGCACACCCACGTATACCAGGCTATACGTGAATATTTCAAACATCTGAGTTCTGCCGAAACTCAACTGAGCTCAAACCTCCATGCCCTGTTTTATCCAAACTTCATCGTAAGAAAACTTGCAGTAACTCAAGCCGTTCTTCTCTGCATCATTCTACCACTCGTTGTAAAACGCTGCCATAATCTCGACCTTCTTCTCTGTCACGAACCACAGTCAGCTTCATCTTCTCGCTGCCAAACTCGATCAACACAACATCCACTACAAAAACTCATCATTTTCCTATTCGAGCCACAAAAACACCTCATCACCGATAATGGCTATCATCACCATCATTCTCAGTTTTCTGCTCAACAATGGTAGCAAGCCAACACGCCCTGTCCTCATACTTCTCGCACTCGACAGTTCTCAATCCATCGCTTCAGCCTTTAAACCCACAAGTTTCATATCCATCAACGTCAAAATGCTAAGTCGGAACCTCCCTGAAATCTTCTCGAGCTTCAAAACAACAGCCACATGCCCACCAAATCTCATTGGTTACAGCGGAAACCATCAGCTTCATTCGTCCATCGAGTTTCAGCCATGATCATCAACTCGAGCTGAGATAAACCCATTCCCTTCTCCATCGAGCTGAGATCATTCCATCAGCATCTTGCAACAACATCAATCCCTGGCAAAACTTCATCACTAAACTCTCTTGAATACTGCCAGCCATCACGAGTTTCTTCTGCTTTATATTATTCCTGCTCCTCTCAGCTTTGGTAACCTCTTTTAACTCTGCATGAAAGAGTCTCGACAGCAAGCATCAGTTTCACACCTGAACCATCACCAGCGATCACTATCATCGCCGTGCGTCACATGCTCCAATGACTTTCTCTACTCTGTTTTGCTCAACCTCGCCACAAACCCAAGTCGTTAAAACTCATCAACAGTCCCCTAGTGTTATTCCAATTCTCTGCCATATTGCTGCTAATGGAAGCAGTTCAACTGTCAGTTTTAGAAGACTGACAATTCAGTTCTTGTACTGCGGCTTCCCCTAGTAATGTAATCGAGTGCCTTTATAAATTCTGTGTATTAGCAAAATTCAGCAACTTTTACTCGCTTCAAACATTTGTAATTTCTTCATACGATGTCGTCGGAATGCCTCCATTGTTTCGCCATCGGCTTCTTCTTTTTTCCTCTTCGAGATGATATCAAGGAATCTTAGATAAGAACGAGTTCTACTTGGTCTTTGGCCCTTCTCTACTTGCGTCTAACTTCTTTTATTGCACAGTTAAGTGCAAATTCACTTCTTTTGAATGATTCACCTAATAAAACACAAATAGAGATAAAATAAACGTAATATGCAATAATTTGGAAGAATATAAGCAATTACTAGCATGGATTCGACACTAAAAAATGCAAAATATGCACTTAATTAACGAGTTCTTCTTGGACGTAACCCAATTGTCGCATTACCCGATGTGGATCGTACATTGAAAATCCATGGGTAAACAACAAGGGACTCTGCGGGATCCGCTTGTTTATATGATGGGCTTATTTTCCTTACAATTAGAAGCAAAAAGAGACATATGCAATCAAGGATCGAACTATTCTGTAGTAGAATGAAACATCATCTCTCATTTGGATTAAACTTTCATTTCTAGCAACTCGATATGGATCAAATATTACCTTATCCGCAGTCAAATTTTCCAAGACGATTCGCACGTTGATAAGCTGCTGCGGAATATCCTTCTCCTGAGCACCCTTAAAACTGTATTTCTGTCATCTTGGCTTATCAATCACAAGCTTGTCATTCAATTTGACGTAGGTGTTTCTTTTCAAAGAAAGTAGGGAAGTGCTCATATATCCAAACCTATGCAAACACAAAATTTAGTAAGAATCTTATCTTATGAGAATTTTGCAAATATAAATAATTTAGACAATAAGGTTACCGGAAGAGACATATATTTCCGTTAACTTGAGAAGTAAGTGCCCTTGAAGACTTTGTAAACTCATTGTTCAAGAAGGCGACCACCGCAGCATTCCCAAGAATACTCTTGCATCCGATCTAAGGGATCCAATAGTTGAAGATACCGGCGTCGACCAAGCTTCCGAATTGTCGTGGAAGATACATTTGCCTAGGACGTATAGCAAATAAGCCGACGCTGTAGCATTGATTCGCACCAAGTCCACCCTTCCTTCCTAATCATAGATTTCCTTGATCCCAGATAATGTATCCCTCAACTTCTTCAGATTAAACATTTTGCTTAGATGACCATCCTTTATCACAAGCATAGACTCCGTCTTAATCTAATCCCAACCGAACAAAGTTTTGGTCAATTTGAAGATATTTTCCCAAGAAATGCCATTATCGAAGCCATCATTGATTTCTTTTCCCTCAACCTCGAGGCCTAGAATTTGATGAGCATCATCGGGAGTTATCGCCATCTCACCGAATGGGAATATAGAACCTCTCATAGAATGCAGATACGGTAACTCTATCATACTCAATATTCGAACTCTCCACCGCATGCCACAACCCGGATTTCTTGACAATCGCTTGCACCTCGTCACATTCCTTGTCAAGTGCCCAATTCTTAATCACTGAACATGAAGCTTATCGCCTCAAGAGACGGATGGCATGTTTGTGATCCTAAATACCAAAAACACAAAATGAAAAAAAGAAATGCAAACACTTGAAGCAAATTTAAGATAGATACACTTAAATAAAAAACAAGGATGGATTGAGATTACTTACGACAATATTTTGGATTTCACAAGTCCATGAGTTTTTGTATCCAAAAAGAACATTTCCACCATCTTATGAGGTCCCATTCAGAAGCTTACCTGGTTTCAGTTTAACCTTCAAGTGAGAGCGAGGCATGTGGGAATCAACTGGTTTAGTGATAACCCTATTATTATTTCAGGTTTCAGTTAAAGTTGCAGCTTGGGGTTGTTAATTATTACCTTCTTCTTCTTCTTCTTCCTCTTCAACAATTTCATCTTTGATATCCTTATCTTTATCTCCATTACCATCATCATCATCATCATTACCTCCTCCAACAAGTGGCATGTCTTGATTACCATCATCATCATCATTGTTACCTCTTCCAGTAGTCGGAGTTCTTTCAACATCATCATCATCATCATTACCTCTTCTACCAGATGGAATTGATTGGTATTCATCTAGAGTTTCATCTGAATCACTGGGTTCCAATGGTGGTTGAGAATCATTCCGTTCACGGATCTTGACCGTTCTCGGCTCAACAAATTCCCCTCAATGTGTTGCAGTAAAGATTTTTTCACCAACACGAGGAGGTCTTGAAGGAGGAGTAATAGTTTTCTTCTTTCCCTTTTGTGACCTAAACAAGAACAATTAAAAAAAATCAATCGGTAAGTGTGGTCGACAAATATAACCTTGCCGGCGAAACAATGGTCGGAAGGGTCTATATATAACTTAATCCTTGCCGGCTAAACCATAGTCGACAGGGTCTTACTCACATAACCTGCCGGCTTATAACAACTCAAATAACTTGAAGGCATCAGGAGACACAAAAAAATTGAAATACATCCGGCATGGTAAAAAATTATAACCCACCGACAAAAAAAAAAAAAACTAACGCCGGCAATCTATTAGGTTGAATAACTTGCAGAACCTGCAAAAGAAGTTACAGATACTAAACAACCGGCAAGATCTTCAACCAAAGAGCTTGCCGACTAACCATAAACATGAAAAGTCGGCAAGGTTGTGGAACAAACACCTTGCCGCCTAAATAACCGCAAATTCACAAATTCGATTTTTCCGACTTAATTTGACATGCAAACATGAAATGAAGTACTAGAGTGAGTTTTAAGTAGGCCATTATTTTCTCAATCGCGTCATTTCTCCTTTTTCAGCGCCTTTGATTTCTTCTTATTCAATCGCTTTTTTCTTCTCTTTCTTTTGAACTAACAAAGAAATTCCAGGGTTGTATTCATTGGGTTTTCGGTTTGTGTTTTTCATATGACTAGGTTTCGTCCGTGGTGGCTCCATATTTGAAGATTAATCGGAATTTTCGAATCGACGATTACGATGAATTAATCGACGAGTTTCGGTGTTGGGGGATGGAGGAGAGCCGGAAAGGTGTTTGAGGAGGAGGAGAAGAAGAAGAAGAGGAGAAGATGAAATGAAAGAAATGAAACTAATTTAAGAATAAGAATTATAAAGGGTAAGGCTAGTTTTGTAACTTCACCCATTAGGACTCCCCCTTAGCCCTTAAAAAGCAAGGTTATATATGGTCCGAAAATTTCTAAGATTCAAATACTAGGATTGAACTTTTGTAAAAGAAAATGCTTTCAAAAGGAAGAAGTTGGACACAAGTTTAACTTGAAACCGACTCAGAAAACCTGCTTTGATTCCTAACTTCGGATGTTAAGCGTCTTGGTACATTTCGGGTATGATATTGGAAACCAAGCTAATCATGAGCCAACTCCCCAATGTATCATCAAGCACATCTACAGGGAATTAGGTACTCAAACTACGGATGGGATGGCAAACCTTATTGCGGACTACAACCACATAGGAAACCTTTCAACCTTGATCTTGGATAACATGAACCCATCTTGCATTATCCAAGTTGTAATGGATGACTCTTTGGGTAAAACATACCCTCGTGTAATTGCCGCTTGATTATAAATAAAATTTCATGCTTCAAAAAAAGAAAAAAAAAATGATTTTATGGGCTACGGATGACGCAGTGGAACAAGACCAGAATTAGAGATTGCTGCTCAAACATTATACACCAATACGAAACAGAAAATAATAAAACATAAACAGTAGAGAGTTTTGCAGGTACTCTTCTTACATTTGGAAAATGCTCTTAAATCTTATGAGCTTCAAAGAAGTAACTCTTCATGACTGGGATCCTCGGATGGTGTGTGTAAAACATCAAAGGTGTATGCACTATACCAAATCAGGAATTTTATCACAATGTAGATTGTCACAGATTCATTTTCAGTCACTGATACACCTGTAATAGTTCCTGTAACAGATATAACTGTTAAAAAAATTTATAATCGTGATAATAATTAGGATCTAAATCAGTAACAAAAATATTTGTTGAGGATCATTTTTACACCAACACTTATAATCAAAATTTATACTTCCACCCAATTATTTTCGTTGCCAAAACCACCCCAAACGCGCCAACTCTTAAGGATTTCTCTTGTCACTACTACATTAACAATTAGACTATTATGGCCTTGTTTGATATTTATGATTATCTATTTATGATTATAGATAATCATAAATTGATAAATGATTTTTTAATTATTTTTTAAAATAATCATTATTTAGAATGATAATAAAAAATTGATCAAAACAAGTTTTTTTTTTCTCTTGATATTTTAGAAAAAATAGAAAAAAAATCAACTTGAGTTTTGTCGGGAAAATAATTGATTAAAATAAATAATGGAATGGGTTTTTTCAATTATGATTAAAATAATCAATTATTATAATGGTTACCAAACACATACAAAATCCATTATAATCTGCATAATGGATTATTTTAATCATAATGGATTATGGAAATAATGGATTTTTTTCATAATGAATTATGGGATGATAATCCATTAAAATAATGGTTACCAAACAGCCTATAACTCCTTCAAAAAAATAAAATAATATAGTAGAACTTCGTTAAATTAATCTTCGATAAATTAATTACTTCGCTAAAATAATAAAATAATCCTGGCCCCAATTAGACTTGATAATTTAAATTTTAACTCGATAAAATAATAACTTCGCTAAAATAATAATTTTTTTTTCCTGGTCCCAATTTATTAATTTAAAGTTTTACTATAATTAGACTATTATAACAATTTCCATTTTATTTCTAATAATAGTAGAAAAGAAAATTTTTATTTATATAACAATAAAATAAAACAACGATCAAGACCCGGTCAAAAAATCAGGACTTGGTTGAATAATAGACCGACAAATACCGAGCCTCTTTTCCTCCTCATCTGTTCTTCATTCCGCCATTAACACGACTCAAGAGTGTAAAAACTGCAGTTCCATCTTAAGCCGTGAAAAGAAGATCTGAGTTTAAATCGATCGATTTGATCCAGGTCAGGTTATCTGTTAATCATGTCGATGAACTTGACCTAAAATTTGAAATTTGATAATGATGAAGATGCTCTAGAGGTGATTTTGGTGTTGATAAATTTCATGGTTCGTCGATTTTTTTGACGAGGTGAGTGATTATGAGTTCTCTTTTATTATTTGATTTGATGATAGTTATTCATGTTCCAGTTTGTGTTACATGAAATTTGGGGGGAAATTACCGCAAAAATCAGGGGTTTACTAAATTGGAACGTTGATTAAAGGGAGGCCCTTGAAAACCTGGATCGTATCCTTCTATGTCTCCATGAGATTGTTGATGGCAGGTAATAGGTCATGAAATTACTTATTCTGAGCTGTAGGTGAAGCAAGTTGTTAGTATGGGTTACAGATTTGTGGGTTTTTCGGAAATGAATCCTGTCAATTTTTCTATTGCTGATGTGTGTTGTTGAAAACTTAAGATATAATTTGGGTATTTAGGCTTGTAGAGTTCATGTGTATATAGATATTGCACTGATTTCTTTGATAGTGCGTCTAATAGGTTATTTGAGACTTTGAGTTGTCAATTTTTATATTGATTAAGCTCATTGTAGAAGCGTTTTGGTCCAGGTAGATGCAGTACGATCAGCGTCGAATGCAATGGACTCCAAAGATGTGGTGGGCATACAAGGGAGATACTGATGAAGTTGGAGCAGGTACAGAAAATGCAAAAGCTTATAATTCTAATTTGATTGCATATCTTAGATCAATGGTTGGGACTCCATTGATCCCTGGTAAATCTGTTGATACATATAGCATTCTACGATGAGGATTTGAAACCAGGGTTTGCTTAGAGAGTGTTCAGGCTTTTCAATCCTGATTTAACCATGACATATGATGTTGGTCTTACAATGAGCAGCCAGGTGAGAACTTAATTCAGTATGCATATTGCATTTCCTTTTCTATTCTATTGTGCTTCATTTAAGGAACTCCGAAGGTTTCAATTGGTAGCTCATATGTTCAGTTCAGTCTACTTTGCCGTTATATTCACTGTTCGGTTGTGTTAGTTCTGCACTGAACTTTTTATGAACTGTGCGTGAAAACCAATTTCTTTTGATCGATATGAACTATGAGTTTACTTTTCACTGCTGAACTATCTATAGTAGAGACGTGTTCTTGATACCTACAGAATTGTGTTTGCCAGGTCTTATGAATTTGAACGGTTAACAATTGATTTTGAGACAGGTTTATCAGATTGATTTCATTGTATATTTTACAGAAATATGGCATTATATTCATTTATTTTCATCTTCTAGTTCTTTTGCGGGTATGCCAGTTGAATAACATGGATTCTGTTTTCCCAGAAAGTCCAAAAACTCTGCCAACTCCAGCACCAAGTCCGACTCGAACACATATGTTGGCTCCGGGTACGCTATATCCCACAACATTCCCTAGAGGTGGATGCGGACCCCAGGATGGCGTTTCTCTTGCTGACTGTGGCTGCAAAGCTAACAACTGCAGTCCACCAGGTAGCGCTTGTTTTGAACCAAAAACATCACATGGACAACATATGAATGACTATACTTTTCCATGTTTCGTAATTCGTATCATCCCTCTTCTCATTTTTGCTGTATTTCTCTTCCTTGCATTTGTAATTTCTTCACATCTTTGCTAAATTCACCCTGCAATGAGAGAGCCATCCTGTTAAAAGCTTCAGAAACAAAACATGAGAAGCTGAGATTTTCTCTCTTAAGTACGAAAAACAATGAAGCTTTCAGCTTGGGTTTTGTCAAATCATAAATGTTCTTTTACCTCTTCAGTTGTCAAAGCTAACATAAGTGTGTTTCTACAAACATTAATGGATCTATGACTTATGGATGTTATTCGGATATTAGGGTTGCCAATGAGTGGTATGTGGTCCTAATCCCTGAAAACCTTCCACTGGATGTGGATGCACCACTACTTTGTGCTGGTATCACTGTTTATAGCCCAATGAAATATATGGACTTTGTGAACCTGGTAGGCACATTGGTGTAGTTGACCTCGGTGATCTTGGCCATGTGGCTGTGAAGTTCAGAAAGGCCTTGGGCATGAAAGTTACTGTTATTAGCACATCACTTCCAAGGAGAAGGAAGTGATTGAGCATCTTGGGGTAGATTCATTTCTGGTCAGTCATAACCAGGAACAAATGAAGGTAAAATTTGCTGAAAACTTGATGAAATATATGTTGTTGGCAGCGCCTGTTTTAATTATTTCTATATTGTATTTTTGTTTCTGTCAGTTCTAATTATCTTCTTGTATGCAGGAATTACTTGAGATATTAGTTAAGCTGCGGGATAAACATCGCCTACTGCCTCTTCTGCAGATGCCAGGTGATCATTAATTCAGCAAGGAAGAGATAACCAAGGCAGTTTTCATTCTTTCACTTGTTTAACATCTACAATTTGAAAGCAGAAACATGGTGTGAATCTGGACTACCTATGAAACTACCTATGAATGACTCCTAAATGGCTCATTTCAGAACTGTGAGTCGAAGCACACCAACCCGCTGCAGAAGCCGCAAGTGTCATTGCCCAGTCAGAAGTTGCGTGTTCAAATCACGCCAAGTTTACTCTTTCTTGTCTTACTTAGCATAAATCAAGAGGACCCAGTGATCAAAAAGCTACGTGCTTAACGAACTATTGGCTTGTATAAATTCTTAGTTGTGAGTTACTTGTTGAAAGTTTTGTGTACACTTCCTTTAAATCTTAACGTATTATTGGCTTGTATAAATTCTTAATTGTGAGTTACTTGTTGAAAGTTTTGTGTACACTTCCTTTAAATTTTCTTCATTTTGCGTGAATTCCCTCTACGTATCATCCATTTTGTCCAAACGTCAACAATTTTGCGTGAATTTATTGTTGGAATTTCGGATATTGGTCTTTTAAATTTAGTGTGAAATCTTGTATATTTTGTCAATATATTCTCATTGTTCACTAGTCGGCGTTTGAAATTGTCATTTTAAAAAATAGTCATCATAGGGAGAATTTCGGTCTAGGGGCAAAATGGTCATTTAAAAAATTCAAATGGGTGGCAAAGTGGACAATTCACTTACGGGTGAGGGGTAAAATGGTCATTTTCGCGACTCTGTATGTACTTTCGATGAGGGGTAAAATAGTCATTTTCACAGTATTTGGAATATCTACTGCACTTATTTATGGTAAGGGGAAAAATGGTCATTTTATAAAATTTTCAAATAAGTGGCAAAATGTACATTTCACTAATTTTCGGGCGAAGGGGAAAATAATCATTTTCACATTCTTTGGAATATTTATTACATTTATTTCCAATAAGGGTAATCTGGTCGTTTTCACAGTCTCCAGAATTTACTGCACTTGTTTCCGGTAAAGGTAGTATGGACATTTTCATAGTCTCTGGAATATTTGATACACTTATTCCAATAAGGGTAGTTCATCCGAATGCGAAACTCAGGTCTAACTCTAGCAATCTTTGAACCTAGAATGTTCATATCTGATATATTTCATCTTCAGTTCATCCGAATGAGAAACTCAGGTGCAACTCTAGCAATATTTGAACCTACGATGTTCAGATCTGATATATTTCATCTTCAGTTCATCCGAATGAGAAACTCAGGTCTAACTCTAGTAATCTTTGAACCTCGGGGATGTTCACATATATTTCATCTTCGTTCATATGAGAAATTTCATCTAGTAATCTTCATTCGAATGAGAAACTCATCCGAATGAGAAACTTAGGTCTAACTCTAGTAATCTTTGAACCTATGATGTTCAGATCTGATACATTTTCTCTCTAGTTCACCCGAATGAGAAAAATTCTAATCTAGTAATCTTAGAACTGGGATGTTCAAATATGATATATCCGAATGAGAAACTCATGTCTAACTCTAGTAATCTTCTAACATGGGATGTTCAAATCTGATATATTTCCTCTGCAGTTCATCCGAATGAGAAACTCAGGCCTAACTCTAGTAATCCTCGAACCTGGGATGTTCAAATATGATATATTTCCTCTCCAGTTCATTCGAATGAGAAACTCAGGTCTAACACTAGTAATCTTTGAACCTGAGATGTTGAAATCTGATAAATTTCCTCTCCAGTTCATCCGAATGAGAAACGCAGGTCTAACTCCAGTAAGCTTTGAACCAGAGATGTTCAAATCTGATATATTTCCTCTCCAGTTCACCCGAATGAGAAACTAAGGTCTAACACTTGTAATCTTCGAACCTGGGATGTTCAAATATGATATATTTCGTCTCCAGTTCATCCGAATGAGAAACTTAGGTCTAACCCGAGTTTGTAAATTCTAATATTTTACATTCTCTGTTCATCGAAATGCAACCTCAGGTTCCTCTCTAGTAATTTGGTACCCGAGTTTGTAAATTCTGATATTTCATATCCGCAGTTCATCGGAATCCTGAAATTCGATAACACTTCTCATATTTAATTCTCATTCTTATACATTCTTCGAATTTATGTCCTGTCTTACGTTTGACAAAGGTGATATACGTGACAATCCGCAAAACGGTCAATGACATTTGGCTGGTCAAATGGTTTTTACGTCGCGTAATGAGTTAATTAATTAGAATGAATACGAAATGTGGCCATAATAAAACTACAATTTAAACATCATTTTAAATTACACGAATTGTGCCTATCATTATACTAAAATATGGTCATTTCTATTTAACATGATTTATCGGCATTTAATGAATTTTTGGGCGTGCTAGTACATTTTGCCTAATTATGGGGTGTTCGACCGTTGATCCTTAACTAGGACCTTTGACCCAAAATACTTAGATTTATTTATAAGGGGGAAGGATCCGTTGTTGATCCTTAACTAGGACCTGTGACCCAAAATACTTAGATTTATTTATAAGTTTGTATTGATAAAGGGTAAACGGAAATGCGTCATTTTTTCAGCCTATCCCATTTATAAGTTTGAATGGTTAAACGGAAATGCCCTAGTCTGCGCCCAATCCTACGTGGCTGGCTGATGCAGCTAAAATCACGTGTGAATCCTATTTTTCCTGAGCCCCACTCTCTTCTGCAAGTGATGTACTTGAGAAAAAAAACACGTTATTATTTACGTGATCGGCATTCAACGCCATTCCTTCTTGGTCTTGTTTATCTTCCAAAAAAAAACATAGTATGAATGATTTCGTAAGATTATGGATCTGATTTTACATCATCTCTTTATTCTCTGAAACAACATATTCGTTAATTCATAGAACAAAATCGAAAAATCATAGAATTTCTATCTCTTAATTCTTCCAGGTTAGATTTGATGTAGGATAGGATTTTTAAGTTTTTGTTAAAAGTAAAAAAAAGAGAGACCCAGGGAAAAATTTGAGAAATCACAATCCAAGACTCCAAGAACAATTGAATGAAAATATCAGATCCTTTATTCCAAAATCTAACAATATTCAGACACTTATAATTTTTTTTCAAAATCCAATTTTAATTTTCAGAACAGAAAATAAAAGAGTAATTTTTTTTTAGGAAAGAGAATTTGTTTTTTGTTTAGGGCGGAGACTGGGGCTTAGAATACATTGGGCTTCGTAGAATATTTTTGTATGTTTGAGAAATCACAATCCAAGGGACGTTTTTTTTTTTTTCAATTTTAATTTTGACTGAGATTGAGATCCGACTCCATTATAAGAGCCTACTCTAATCAACGTATATATTATAGGGTGAAAGATCTCTTTCAAAAAAAAAAGACATGAATCACGCCAGAAATGATTATTAAGAACAACGTATATATTATAGCTGTCAGTATCATCAAAATCAATCCCTCTTTATATCCGATATAAACCCCAAGTCTAAGAACACATGAAATGTAAATCATATGATAAATTTTCAACCCAAAAAGAACTAGCATTATAACCATTAAGAAAAAGAAAGAACAATTCACAATTACGAATTTTGGATCTTAAATTTCAATTGAGATTATGTTTTTCCATGGATTGATCAATCAATTTGCAGTGTTGGCTGAGATGAGATGAATTGAAATTTTTAAGGTTCCAACGTATTTAGAGCAGAGTGCGAATTCGTGCACACTCCTTAACGAGTGTGTGTTTCATATTTTAATCTCTACCCTTGATTTAATTTAGGGAGTTGTGTAACGAGTGTCGTGATTCTAAACATGGAGGGTAATGAGACTATCCGTTAAATAATCAACCAATCATAAGAATATGTGAAATATACACTCGTTAGAGGAGTGTGAACAGATTTGAACTCATTTAGAGCATCTCCAATGGGTTGTGGTGTGCTTCCTAGGTGGATGATGTAGAAATACATCCTTTGGGAATTTAAAGTCACTAACATTCTCTAGAGAAACTATATTTCTTTTCAATTTGTTCTTCACCATCAGATCCTCCTCAATCCGTCACACGTCAATAACCATCAAATCCGCCATCACCCAAAACCGATTTCCTCCGAATCTAGAATTTGTAACACTGCAACTAATATTAAATTTTCTAAATCCACAAATCGTATAGAAGGAAGATCAGATTTCTTCGATTCAAGAAATTCCGGCAAAGAGAAGATCTGAACTAGGAGAAATCGAAGTAAATCAATGTATTAGAAAGGAGGATAAGGGAAATCGGGATATCTATATGTCCTAACCTAACCAAGGAGGTGCAATCGAGCTGTTTAACTCAAACTGTTGAGCTTCTTCTCAGTCTGATAAGGAAAGAATTTAGGAAAAATAAATAATAAAAACACGTGTTGGTCTGTTGGACAAAAGCAATATCGTGTCCTATTTTGGTTCCTTTTTGCTAACAGGTGTCGTAGGTCCGGGGGTGTGTATACGTTTTTAAAGCAATTTATTCATTTTTTAAAATTTAAAAATCGTTTTTTTTTTCATAATTAAATACTAGTATCATTTTTTGGTCAACCTAGCTACATATATCAATTTTGATAAAAATTTTCCTCAGCGAAATAAGTTAGTTGGTCCTATCAACTTAAAATTCAAACAATACACCATTTAGGACAAAAAAAAGAAAAAAAAAGATGAGAATCTTTCCAACATCAGGAATGCTACACGTACCGTCAAAAAAACAAAACGAAAAACCGACTGACAAAAAAATTGGCTGGCCTCACGATGGGGAATAGCAGGGGTCCCATTTAAAGGCTGCCTGTGTGTACCCGGTTTCTGTGTAGTTTTTTTCCCACGGTTTGACAAGAATTTTTGTTCCAACATAGTAGAAGATAGAAATTTAGATTGGCTCATTCATTTAGATGCTCAATATTTAGAGTCTAATTTCACCAAAGGCTATGAAATTTTTATATTGGATAACCGATCAATTACGAAATTCCAAGGGCAAAGATGGATGTATTTCCAAGTATTTTTTTTTAATTGTTGATATAAAGAAATGTTATGAATAAATCCGAAGAATATATATATCTTGTGCTTTCGTGATTTCATCTAATTTTTTTTTAATATAAAATTACACGTGAAGAATTTCTTTGTCAGTGATCCGATAAAATATCTTAGATCTACGTCGAATTGTGTTCAATCAAATGAACTCATTCTGTCGAGGGTGATATAAAAATCTATTAGGGGTGTTCTTGGAAAAAAGTAGGAATCATTGTCGAACTTATTCCAATGCCAACAGCTCAGACTCGGATCGTAGGGATCGCCAGACTACTTCATATTAATAGATACTCGGTGTATCAATATATATTCGATCTGAGATTTCTTATTGAATTGCTTATTCGATGCACATTCTAAATATTATGGCTTGAAGAGGACTCGAACCTCCATTCTCTTCAAAATGAGATTTTGAGACTCGCATGTAGAAGCGGTCTTGGTTAAAGGATAAAGAACTATGGATTGAATGGTGGGGAAAGATAATCCACTAAATGTAGAAGCGGAGGCTTGTTTGGGGGCTATGTTAGATGAAGGAATCAAAACTAAGTGTTCTGTCGTTAACGATTGCCAAAACTTGGTAATCATAATATATGACCATTATATTAGAAAAATTCAATTTTGAACAATTTATTAGTTAGGATGCTGGTGAATGCAAAATTTCCAAGTTTGTTAGAGCATAGCTTGGTTGAACTCACCAAGCGTTGGTATGTCAAGTTTGGTTGTCATATTTTAGAATCGAATTTATTCAATTGATTAGTTGCGTGAGATCGGCATCGCTTTATAGTTTCTCATTGTGATCTACACTGATTGATTATGAATCTAAACTTAACTGCTTTGGTAGTTATTGGATAGATTGATCTAACCAGGCAAAGGAGTTTATTAGATTAAACGAAAGAGCCTTTGCGTATGACATGAGATATCTTTATCTTGAAAGAATCAATACAGTTGTTACCAAACAGATTTGTTGGTCCTTTACTGTTTGGAATACGATCCAAAGGAATTATACCAAAGGCGTGACCTTCGAAGTCGGAAGCGCAGTGATACTGAGGAAACTAAGTGAACTAGGGGTAGTTGTTTGGTCTCAACTATTATGGACTAGGTCCCGGGATTTTTCTGCACTTGCAGTTTTCCTCGTTAACAAAATCTTGCTTTGTCTTTTAATTTTCTATTTGCGCAATTATAATTTTTTATTATAATTAAAAGTAAAATACACATATACGTTAACTCTGATATACTCGAAAGTGATCATATAGAGTTTGGTTAGTATGAACCTATTATCGAGTATCACATTTTGGTAATCTTATTGTCTCGATCTCGTATCCATAGATAATCACACAAAGTGTGAACCGATTAGTTGTATTGTCTCGACTTTGTCCATAGAAGATCACTTTTAGTAGAAGACTTATAGGTTGAAACAAAAGATTGTGGTGTATTTGGGTACCCTCGTCTTTTCAAAGTCAACATAATTACTTCCCAAGAATAAGATCGTTTAAGACAGAACATGTTTTATCTTGTCTAAGATGGAAGTCGGTATACTCCTATAACCTAATCTCCTAGTTACTAAACGGATACCTCTTATTAGCAACCACAGATTTTTAGCCCAAGATTTAAATAAAATAAACATTGGACATGAGTTATATGATAATTTTAGTTGGGAAAAGCACATAGTCACTTATCCAGCATCATATATCATGACCAATTGAACCGCTAGTACAAGCATACGTATTTAGACATGGCTTAACTGAATTGGCTTTTCTCTATCCATTACTGACCGATTCACTGCAAATAAAATTAAGCGAGGGAGAGTTTTTCTAAACTAAAGATTGTGATATTGAGAGAAAGTTTAGTGGGATGGGAAAATTTTCCCATTTCTACCCACAGTGTGAATGACAAACATGATGGGAAAAGGCTCAAAATTGAGTTTTTTCCCATCCCGTTTCAAGATGGTTCGATCGACTTAACTTGGGGAATGAGCGAATCAACTTTTCATGATCAGCATGGTTGGGACGAGCCTTAACCCATGATGGGAAGAGCCTCGGCCAAAACCAAAATGATACGTGATTTTGTTAATACTTGATAGTTAGTTTAATAAGTTAATATGGTTTTATTAACTATATCATATACGTTCACAATGGGTATATTTATCATAATTTATCAGATTTATAATATTATCTTAACAAAACAAACTTATTTCATAACCTTTTGTGACTCGTAATCTACATCTGAGTTACAAAGGTGAATAATGAGAATGGATTTTGAGAATCGTAATTATCAATCCTTCACCAAGTCAAAAATCTGAATATATCCATTGCTCAAAACTAACTTATCGCTAGAACCAAACTATTCAGCGAAAAAAATTGATTACGTCCCTAAAGTTCCCTTTGAATGACCATCGATATTGTCGCTAAAATATACTTTCATCCATATTATTGATTTATGTCGTTATTTATATGATTTAGCTACGATATGAAACTCGGTCCCTGATTTTATGATTTAACGATAAATGTTAGCTACATTTTTCTTGACTAGTCGCTAAACCTATCATTTGGCGACCAAATTTTATTACGTCCCTAAAGTTCCCTTTTAACGACCATCAATATTGTCGCTAAAATACACTTTCGGCCATATTATTCATTTATGTCGTTGTTTATATGATTTAGCAACGATATGAAACTTGGTCGCTAATTATATGATTTAGTGACAATCTTAGCTACAATTTTCTCGACTGGTCGCTAAAACTATCATTGGCGACCAAATTTTATTACGTCCCTAAAGTTCCTTTTTAACGACCATCAATATTGTTGCTAAAATACACTTTCAGCCATATAATCGATTTATGTCGCTATTTATATGATTTACCTACGATATGAAACTATGTCGCTGATTATATGATTTAGCGACAATCTTAGCTACAATTTTCTCGATTGGTCACTAAAACTATCATTTGACGACCAAATTTTCGCAAGTCGCTATATATTATATATAGCGACAAAAATTAGAATGCCGCAAGGAATTTCGTCGCTAATGGCATGTTTTCTTGTAGTGAGGAGAGTATCTGGCATATTGTCTGTCGTTCTTAGCCATGTCTTCTTCAAAGAATAAACCTCTTGATAGAATGATCAACATGGAGATGCTCCGAGCGCACCCATTTGGTGTAATGCCGCCGAGGTGAGACTATCCACTTGTAGCTTTTCGTAATTGCTAAGTTGTTAGCATGGAGAAGTCCCCTGACTTCGAGCAAGATATTTCAACAATGGTACTATTGGTGCATGAAGAAGAATAAGACTTGCTCGAGTATGAAACCTCTTGATGAAAGAGTGTACACTTTCTCCAGTGCTTCGCGTGAGTTCTCAAAGCTTTAACTTCTTCCAAGTGCTCGAATGACGGAGTATCCTTCATTTCTTCTGAGTCAGAGCTTTCTGCAATGCAGTAGGACATGTTGAAGGTGTTGGAGTTTTCTTTCCAGCGTGAATCCAAGTTCGTCCAAGAATCATGTCATATCTCGGGTCTTCTCGAATTATGTAAAATTTAGTCTCAGTGCAGACTGAGTTTTCTGTAACTTTGAGAATTATGTAGCCATATGCATCTCTGGGAGTTCCTTCGTGATCCCGGATTTCCATGGGAGCATGAGTAGCTTCTTGTCGAGTAATGCCAGCATCTCTGAGGGTTTTCAAAGGAATGATGTTTACGGTGGTACCAAGCATCAAAAATTGTCCTCCTATATTCATTTCCTTTAATATGCACTCGTGGTGAGCAGTCCCTACCATACATTTCTTTGTCATGACAAGGTTCAAGAGATATTTCGGGAATCAATAGGCGTTTTTCTAGAAACTATGTGGTTCAAAGCCGTGAACATGTCTCCTCTTTGCGCTTTCGACTGATAGATTAGTTCATGACATGCTCTATCAATGATCGAATCGCTTCTTTGATCGGTGCTTAAGAAATGGAGAAGGACCCGACCGGAAGGGATCAATGTGCACTCCTTTACACCCCGCATTAAGTTCTCATGACTCGACCTTTCTCCGAATATGCGTTTCAGACTTTGAAGCTACTTGTGGGATGATTGACGAACCCGTGGAAGCGGCAAAGAATGAGGATTTTCCATGTCTTCCTCGCCTGGATCTCTCCTGACATATGGCATTTTGATTGCACCATCTTGGATCCAGGCATCTAATAGTTCGAGCACTTTTCCAATGGGGAGAGGAAAGTCAGGTGCATCTTGATCAGGAACCTCTGTATGCTGGCCAGGAGTCCGTGCCTCTGGTTTGTCCTTCTTTTGCGTCTTTGGAGGAGCCGAGGTATGCTTATTCTGGGGTTCATCCTTGCGCTTGCTCCCTCTCGCAACAGCCGTTTGTGGAGGGTTGCAGGATGTATTGTTTGTTGATCGACGTCCGCTTCCTCGAGTATCTCGCAATTCTTCGCCTTTTGTAGGTTTTGCTCTTTCCAATAGAGGTGTGCAAAGGTTGCCGATCTCTTCCCGGCTTCATGAAGCTCGAGAAAACTGAATCGAAGATTTTCCAAGAGAGCCCGTAGACCGGGAGCATGTCATTGATGCACAAATCTACCAGCTGTTGCTCCGTGACATTTGGGTCATGACAATCCAAGGCATGGACTCCGAATCTCTTCACGTAATCATTGGGGTTTTCACTGACCCTCTGAAACATTCTTCCGAGATCGGAGAGAGCAACTTGCTCTGACACGAAGAATTACTTTCTGTAGAAGGCATTAATCATTTCTCCCCAATTGTTAATAGTCCCTGGTGCGATGTTGTTGTACCAGGTGTATGCCCTTCCTTTCAAAGATTTTGAAAATTCCTTGAGACGAACAACGTGATTGTGTTCATGCTCTCCTAAGGCTTCGATGAAACGAGAGACATGTTCTCGAGCATTGTCGGTTCCATCATACATAGTGAAAGTTGAAGAAGTATAACCTTTCGGAAGAGGGATCCTTTGCGTAGCGGCAGGATAAGAAGGATTGTGACGATGGGCATGTGATGTCTTGTCCTTTCCACGGTTCTCCAGAAGACGCTCCAAATCTTCTTGAGTAATGAAATTTGATGATTGCTTTGCTGACGAATCGTCTGCAGCTTTGCGGACTTCATCGTCGTCCACTGTATGAATTGAAATTACCTCAGGATCAGAATCTGAGGATTTCTCCGTCTCCTTCCACTTTCCTTGAGTTTTCTCTGACATTGTATCAGTTAGAGCCTTCAGTTGATTAAATAGCTCCTTCTATGCCGTAGCCATATCTGGCCCGATTTTTTGAAAGAGTCTCTTGCACTTTGATGAGATCACAATGGTGGGTGGTGGGTTTCTCCGACTTCCTCAGGTGTCACGAAAAGAGGATTATCTTCCGTGTTAGCGTGAGGAGGAGTAATATCACCACCGCGTTGTTTGAGGCCGAATTGTTTTCGGGATGTCTTCATTGTGGTTGTTGATAGTGCTAGCGCCGTTTGTATTGGAACCTGTAACTAACCCAGACCTAAGACCAGCCATCTTATGAAACTGTGAGATTGCAACCGAGAGATTAATCTCCCACTGTGGTCTCCAATCTGTAGATGGGGAAAACGATTTGCTGGTTTTTACGGAATTGAAAAGTCAACCGTGTGAAGAGTCCTTAAACCGAGCGAAATGTTGAACCTCACACAGATGCACCGCAAGAAGGGAGTCCTTTAAGTTCGAGAGATCAATCTGTAAGACTCTGGCCTAAACCAAGAATAATGGCCGTTCCAAAGGTCAATTGGGTCACAAGAGAGGATGGGTTGATCTCGTAGGAGGGAAGTGAGAAATTCGTGAGATCAATGGTGATATCGAGATTGTAGGTGTGTTGTGAATTCAGCGTAAGAATGCTCAATGATTGAATTTTTCTCAATTGAGAGTGAATGCTAAGACAATGGGTTCGTGTAGACGAAAGATTGTCTGTATGAACTTGCCGAGAATTCTTTTAGGCGAATGTTCGAGTGTTCGAATCTTGTCCTTTCAATCAGATTCAGAGACATTTTATAATGTCGGAGTTGAAAACACCATGATCCCATGAAGTGTGACGCTTTATTGGAATCGAGAATGGGGAAGTGGGTAACGTGTTAAACCAAAGCTTGCTCATCATGCGAGACTTGGTTAATTTTCCACCCACTAGTTTGCCGACTCTTCCAAATGATTGCACTACTTGCTCACATTCTCATCGTGGTGAGCACACGTGCCGAGACCGCCAAACCAAAACCCTAGTTAATATCCCCCATGTGACACGATTGAAATCTCGTGATTTGTGATGTCTTGTTGACTTTATGGGACTATGAGTCCATGTATTGTTGAATTGAACATGTTTTGCAAATGTTTCAAATTCATGAATCAAATATGTCTCATTGAGACGAGGTATTATTATGTTAATTACCTAAGGCGAGCAAGCTATGTTGTCGAATTGTTGAATATTGATAGTTTAACCAATATTCTTGAACTGAGCAAATGTTGCTTCGGTCCGATCAAATATTGCCGGCTTGAGCTTAATGTTGCTCATTTGATGAATAGTCGGTAGCAGGACCAAATAAAATATTAATTTAAGATACTTAATCGGGTCGAGTAAAATAAATAAAAACGTTGATCATGAAATCAACATAAAATTATTAGTATTTGAATCGCTTTTAATCATGTTTCTAAAGAGCTCGGATTCAAACCCTAATTTTATCGAAATGATGATTTATTGCAAATCAATCACAGAGGAAGCAGTGGGACCTGCTACATGGGATGACGAGTTCACCATGTATACCCGCATGCTCGAATGAACAAAATACCAAAGTCTCTTTAGACCAGTTGGTGAAAGAATGATTAAATGTTGGTTTAATCATTTATTGAAATAATGCTCGTGTGAGCAACAAATAATGGAACCTAGCCATGAAGAGATGAGGAACCGACCAATAGGTCACGAGACTGGCTCTTGGTGGCCATGGGACCAATGGATGGTCGTTCAAGCAAACTCTTAATTTTTTGGAAGAAGTTTGAACCTAATATGAGGGATTGAGCAAATTAGGTTAAAATCATTAAAACACGCGTGGATCGGCTGTTTGCAGTGGTTTAGAGCCACCCTTGGTCGGCCAAGGGGATGTGCTCGTGTCACCATAGTGTCTCGTGTCCTGGCCCCGAGAGTTTCGATTTTCCGATGCGCATTTGAGCAACATTCGAGAAAATACGCATAATCTGTGGTTTTGGTCGAAACTAGGAAAATACATGAGATTATGAAAAATAATAAATGAAACATGGAATTACAAGGTGTAGGACCGGCCACGGATAGGGCATGGCCGGTCGACTAACACTTTCCCAGTTTTATGTGATTTTATGTATTTTCTCTGATTTGAGGGAAATTCCATGAAATTGGAGAGTTTGCTGAAATTAAGGAATTTCCATGAGATGAGATAGATAAAATAATAATAAAATAGGGAATGATGGAGTGTGGGACCGGCAAAGGCCAAGGCATGGCCGTCCGACCAATGGGCACAGTCCCAGAGCACTCTTCCCAATTTTATGTTATTTCATGATTTTAGGAAATTTTCATAAAATCCGAGAGATTTGTGAAAACCAAGGTATTTTGTTGAAATCAGGGAGTTTTCATGAAATCAGGAAACTTAAAACAACAACAATAATAAAATAAAAGGCGTGTGGACCGCTAGGCTTGTAGGGCTAAATTAACTGATAAATTAATAACTTCGCTTAAAATAATAATTTTTTTCGGGCTAGAGCCCGATCCCACGAGTTTTTCCTAATTTTATAATAATTTTCATGATTTTAGAGAAAATTCATAAAATGAGGGACTTTTCATAATTTGAGAGAAATAATAAAATAATGGGGACATGAGGTGTGGGACCGGCCACATCTAGGGTATGGATCTGCCCACCGGGTGCCCGATCCCACGAGTTTTCCTAATTTTATAATAATTTTCATGATTTTAGAGAAAATTCATAAAATTAAGGAATTTTCATGGTTTTAGGGAAAATTCATAAAATCAAGGAATTTTCATAATTTGAGAGAAATAATAAAATAATGGGGACGTGAGGGTGGGACCGGCCAAACTAGGGCATGGCTTGGCCTGGATGGTGCTCTGGTCCCGCGACACCTTTCCCTAATGTTATTATTTCTTTGATAAAACCATGAGATTAGAGAATTTCCTTGAAACGAAGGAGATTAGCTCGAACGAGAGAATTTTCACGAGATCGTGGAAAAATAATAAAATATGACAAAATATAAATTTGGCGTGGATTGGTCACTTCGCATGACCGGCCAACCGATGAGCCTGGAACCCTTGGCGCCTTTGCTAATATTTAATTATTATTATTATTTTTCCTTCCTATTTTGCATAGGTTCATCTTTCATTCAAATTTTTGAAATGCTCGCTTGCGCATTCCAATGTCGGTCTCGTGCATTATTGTTAAGTACACTTGCACCATTTTAGTCGTGGCTTATTCGATGCTAAGATGCTCTGCTTCGTTGAATATTTATCACTAACTCGTGGAATTCTCACCGGGAAGAACCACGAATTGAAGTGACGAAACATAACGGAGAATCGTAGAATATTGTTGATATTCAGCGATTAGAGATAATTAACCGATGGCTCTATACTAAAGGTGGCTTCCTATCTAGGAGCATTAATTATCTGAGGATTGAGCAACATGAACTTGTTGGAGTGTCATATTCCTCTTGTATAGTAAGGGAAAACATGGTTGCATCCTGAAGACGTTATTGCTCTATACTAGCAGACACGCTGTCTAGGAGCCGTCCAATCTTGCAATTCTATACAATATGAGATGTGCCATGGTCTCAGCTGAAGACTACACATCTACATCTTCTCCGAGAGACTTTCTCGATCGAGGTTTTATGGCATGAGCTTTCACGCTTAAAGACATGAGTCTCAATACTCATCCTATTGCCGGATCCTGAGTAATTACTGAAATTGCTCAGCATTCATGAGATGTGCCGTGGCCTCACTGGGAGAATACACATCTACATATACTCGAGAGACATCTAATTAACGGCCGCATTCATTTACGAAAAAATGTAACACCCACTTTTGTAATGTGTAGGAGTCAGTTACAAACCCGTTTAGTAACGACTCACTCATATTTAATTCGAGAATTTGGTGTAGTGAATGGTACCAGAAAAGCAAAAGAATAGGTAAGCCATGAGAATAGAGAGACTTAACCAACAGAACTAAATAATAGGAGGACTAACATATGTTACAACATAAGAATAGGTAAACTAAACTGTTTTACAATGACCTGTACATGTGTGTAAGTTTGTCAGGAACTGATAAACTTAATGTAGGAATTATCAAGTTAGTCCAATTTTTCATGACCCAGCTTAATGGCTAGTCCACTCATGAAAAACATTTACTCGTTAGTCCAAAAACATGTTTTTTGACTAAATTATTTACTCGCTAGTCCAAAAACTTTGTGGAGATTATAAAGTGTGTTTTCTAAATGCCTAAAACACCCTTACAAATCTAATTAGTATCAACACATGTAAATATTACTAGTAATATGTTACTACATACTAGTAGTATCAATATGGTCATACTACATACTAATATGACCCTACATGTTAATATGGTCTCTCTTGGGCCTCGACATACAAGTCTATCATCTTTGCCTCTGGCTTTTGCAAAAATATTCACATTGCTCTCTCTCCCAGTGCTTTCAATGAAACAAAGCTGTTGATGTGTGAGATGGGTACCACCCAACTCCCGTTGCCCTCGGACAGGATACAATTTTGTTTTGTTTTGAGGTTATAACATAAGATACGTCCATCTTGACAAACAAAACTTCATCCGTTGCCGTAAGGGCAAATAATCCATCAATCGGGCAATCGTAAGGAAGACTAAACCTCTAATCCAGCTCGGAGACTTGTAATGTTGCGCTTTCCGGTTGTAACTACCGTTCTCCTCCATATTCTTCTTCAAAACCATAAGTCGAAGTCTAGCCGGTCCTTATGAGGATATTCGTAAATCAGACACAAACAATTTCTGATAACACACAATCTTCGCAAAGTGAACCGATCTGAAGGAGGGGTAGGAGAAGTGGAATTCCTCCGTTGCCAAATCAAATACCAGAATCTCCGTGGATACTTGCGGAAGCCAATGAAGAGCTCCGTCAACACAAACACCCACAGCGTTTCTAGTATCTGCATCGTCTAAATCACTCGGCCATGTATAACAATTGGTTTCTCCTTTACTTCGCCAACCGCTGCCACTCCCAAGTGTATATACCTCTATGAGTGCTTTAGACTGGGGTTTATCCTGGTCACCAACATAGCAAATTCTTACAACCTTGTACTTATCAATTAGAGGATGATAACCAAATCCATGCACAGTGCGAACACCAGTGAATTCTTCGTATCCATGCGTGTCGAAACGCATCTTTGGAAGAATCACGAATTCTTTGGTAATCGGATTACAGATATATATGGGTTGCATAAAAGCATTATTGTATGTGCGGTATCTGTAGATTGTGATGACCGATAAGCAAATCAATCCATTACTGGAACCAACAAATTCACGCACATTTGCGGTAAATTTGAAGTCGATCTTCCTTGTGTGAATATTAGGCTGCCTCTCATTACTATTCACACATTGGTCATGGTACTTTAAATAATAGAGAACTCGAGGTTTTTTACGTATATGCCGTTCATGACAACGAAATTCATCATTGAAGAATCGGAACCACCATCTTGCTGTATTAGTTGTTGCCGCAGATGCAGATTAGCAAAGTATGTATTATCATGAAACTGTAAGAGATCCCTCCAAGCTCTACATATTAGTCTACAATCTAATACTGACTCAACTGGTAACCTAGAAAATATATTCAACTTGATTTCTTGAGGGAGACAGTTAAGTCCATGGTTTTTCATCTCCTCTGTCTCTAAAAAGTTTTCGGTCTCATCTACCCCAAGATTACTCGTTTGGCATCCTTTATATATACCCTTTACCATCCGAAACAGTCTGCCCGGCACGCAGCGCGTTTTGCATGGTTCTTTCCTTTTTTTTGATCGATTGTGTACCTTCGTGTTTCCTAAAATAACTATGTTTCGGTTAATACAGTGGTTTCCTAATGCTAAAGATGTATTTATTGAAGCTGTACCCAAACTACCTCACCCAAAATTTGTCATCGCTTTTATCTGATATTTGTATTTTCTTCCTGCTCAGAATGGCCACATACCAAAATGGTTTTTGCTCGATAAACAACAACTCGATTGCTTGGAATTGATTTTAAATTGATTTTAGAGGAACATGTTCTATTGGTTTGGGGTTGATAGTGTTCGAAAACAATAAATAAAAATTAATCTTAAAGCTTTTAAGAATGTAACTATCGTTTATCTAATAGCACAACCAATTTAATCAAAAATGATAAAGCAAACAACAAACATAAGAGCATCTCCAACGGGAACTTGGTGTGAATCCTACATGTAACCTTTTTTTCACGGATGTGAAATCAAAATTCCCTTAATTTAAGGAGGTGAAAAATATTCATCTCGAACCATAAATTTTTTAATTTATTTAGTCCAAAATCTATTGGTTGAAAATAATTAGGTAGTTAATTCTAACCTTAGATACTGGTGATTAGGATATTCACATCCTTTAAGACAACCTCTGAAACTAGAGGATGATTTTGAGGATGTCTACATAACTACCACCTAGGGCTGAACATTGGGTCGGGTAGGTCGGGTTTGGACTCACCCGCCACCCTACCCGCTGATGGAGGGTATTTGAAGCTATCACCCGTAGTCGACCCAACACTACAAGTAGAGCCACCCGACCCACATTTCAAAGGTTGGGTCGGGCGGGTGGCGGGGTTTACCCGTCATAAACTTAATTAATGATGAGAACTGATTCCCCAAAGAGAAATCATGTAACCATTACACACACAGAGACACAAAGAGATAAATTAATGTTGTTGTTGACAAAACCAAGAACATATTAAATCAACACCACTCTCACAGAAAAGAAAAGAGAAAATTTGTTCATACAAGATTACTATATTTTACAAGGAGATTATGAAGTCAACAAGGAGATTATTAAATCTGTTCATACCAAATCAACACCACTCTCGTGGATCCCCTTTCTTTTCTTCTTGCTGTGATTCCTGTGAACAACAAGGAGATTATGAAGTCAAAAACGAAACCCTTGCATAATAAAAAAAAAATTGTATTCAATTTCATGGCTTAATCTTGAGAAGAAAATAAACAAAAACAAAATCAAATTCATGGTATCAATTCCAGACCTAATAGCATGTTGCTGGTGATGGTGGTGATTAGACGGTGATGTTCTGGTGGTGATTTGAAGAGTGAATTTGATTTCTGAATGGAGAAGAGAAACTCACACTCGAGAGTGAATGAGAGGAGTGAGAATTGACAAAGGTTTAGTCGTCTAGGTATTTAGGTTAGATACTTCTACACATTTCTACGGGTGTGATTCAATCTAGGAAATAACTGAGGTCACGAAATATTTAAAGGGTGAGCTGGGTAGGTCGGGTTGGGGAATTCCAAGTCATAGTCGACCCCATCGAAGGACGGGTATTAGGAGTCATGAAGTCATAGTCGACCCGTGCCATCAACGGGTAGGGTCGGGTGCGGGGTGAAAACAAAGCGGGTGTGGGTCGGGCCGGCGGGTTGGGTCGGGTTTGTGCAGCCCTACTACCACCCATGTAATCTTCACATTCTCTTTTAACATTGCCGTTGGAGAAGGATTTTTGTCAAAAATCACATAAATTCTATGTGGCCTAATTAATAGGAAGTTGAGGTTGTGCCATTGGAGATGCTCTAAGATATAAATCTTGCCTGACCCCTTTTTTAATTCCTTCATTGCATACATTACTGGAGAAGACGACAAGCCCAACAAGCAACGGCTCCCACCTATAAAGCCCAATAAAAGTAAGATGCAGAGAATGCAAATAAGAAATTGGACACAAGATATGTCGTGGTTCGACAACGAAGTGTCTACATTCACGGGTAAAAGAGGGTTCAAGTGTTTATTCATGATTGTTGGTTTACATTAATGGAACTCCATTATAAGGTAATAAAGCTCAGTGATTTTTTGAGAGATAGTAGAAATAGAAAGAAGCGGATCCCCTCTCCAACCTAATCGATTTGTTTATTGAGAAAGTAGACACCTAAGACATTACTCTACTACGCTTAGCTTAACATTGAAGCACTCTTAGATTTGATATCTTGTGCACCTTTGTAGAGTCATATCCTGCTTCGGCTCTTAATCGCTTTCCACGTGTTGATATAGCTTTATTGTGCTTGCAAAGAAGATAAATAAATTCTTTTTTTTTGTGAATGGAAATATTATTAATTAGTCCCATATCGGGGAGTTTCCACTTATTAAACTGTTTTAAGAGACTATGTAGACTTTTTAGTCTTACATTGGGGAGTTACGCTTCTTGAGTTTATTAGTCGGTTATATAACATACTTTTCACACACTTGGACGTATGATGAAATGCCCGGTCTGGATGACAAATTAGTCATTCATCATCCGCACATCACTCCCGGCTCCAAGCCTGACAAGCAACCACCTAGGCATTTCAGGTATGAAGTCGAGGTACAAGTCAAGGTTTAAGTACAAAATATATTGGCAACAAGAATCATCAAACCCATTCAACATACAACATGGATGTCAAACGTTGTCCCTGTCAAGAAGAATAATGGTCAAATTCGATGTTGTGTAGATTTCAATAACCTGAACAAATGCTGCCATAAAGACGACCTTCCACTACCCAACATTGACATGCTTGTCGATGCAACCAGTGGTCACGACATGTTCCATTTATGCATGGTTACAGTGGTTACAACCAAATCAAGATGTACGAGCATGATGCTAACAAGGCTGCATTCCGAACACCAATCATAAGTTTCCTTTATACAATAATGCCTTTGGGATTAAAGAATGCTGGAGCCACTTATCAATGATCCATGACTGTCATCTTCCACGATGCATAAACAAGTAGAAGACTATGTCGATGATATGGTTGTCAAATCGAAGAGTCGAGCTTCCCACCTAGACGTCTTAAGACAAGTCTTTGAAAGATGTAGAGAACACAAATTAAAGATGAATCCCCCAAGTGTTCCTTTGGTGTTTCCTATGGAAAGTTTTTAGGATTTCAAGTCACTTTAATGAATTAAAGTTGATCCAACCAAGACACTAGACATCACCACCATGCCTCATCCGTGGACCATGAGGGAGCTCCAAAGCTTTATGGGCAAGGTGAATTATATACGTTTCATTCCCGGGATTGGCTGGGATTATCACTTCATTTAGGGTATTGCCATGTTGGCCGTGACGCACCGCTAGCGTGGCAATTAGGTATTGCAGGATGGTGCATCGGTGATTAGAGCAAGTATTGCTAGTCAGAGCAAATATTGCTAAATCCATAAATAATTAGTAGCAAGACAAACTAAAATATTAACTAAAAATATAAACCGAATATTATTTAATTAATTAATTAAAATATTGATTGTTGGATCAATATTAAAATATTGGTGTATGAACCTATTCAGAATCATGCTAGATTGAGTTTGGAGCATGGGTTTCGCACCGTATGTTGTGTTTTCATACAATGTTTATATCCCAATTTTTCGATTTTTCATCTTTGTTTACTTCATTATATGTGTTAAACATAGTTGTTGACATATTTTAGGAATCAACAACCAAGGGAAAAGGGAAAGAAGAAGAGAGCGCAAGAAGTAACACCAAGTCAGGAGCGGACTCTAACCCCTCGTAACAAGATTTCGTTGGGTGCTCGGAAAAGGAACACAGGTATCATCATTGGTCAACCAAGTCAAGAGGAATACTGACCGTTTACTTCTGATTTGTGAACAACCAACTCTAAAGATTGTTGAGATTCAAGAAGAAGGTCCAAGTGTTGGTCCTTCGGTTATTCAACCTGTAAACAAAGGAAAGGAGAGAAAAAAGTATGTACCTCCACCTTCTGCAAAATAAGTCATCGAAGCTCCGAAGTTGTTTCCACAGAAGTCGGATGGCACTGATTGGGGTCAGCCTAGAGTTGGATGCAAGGTCCTATTTAGTTATAAGATCTCATGGGATGCAAGAGTTTGTGCTCCACAGGTAAAAATCTTTCGCTACTGATTGTATATATATTTTTATTTTATTTTTGATACGCGAAAGCTGGACCCAGGACCTTACCCGAACCCATCCAGTTGGACTGGCCCCACTGCCAGACCCAACACCGCTAAACCTACTGTACAACTGATCTATTACAAACCTTTACGACGGCGGGGATTGAACCCATAACTTTCTCTTCATCGGAGTTGATGGGATACCACTGAGCTATGCTCTTGGACACCTATTGATTGTATATTAAACTAGCAAAACAATGATTAGTGGAAGACAAATGAAAATCAGATCATAAACTTTTTGGATTTCTTTGTTTCGATATTCCCAATCTGAAACGAATTCACAAGGGCCAGCTAACATACAAAGGACTGACATTGCATGTTGTAGATTATATCTTAGACCCAATGTGCAGTTCCTTCTAGTTTAATAGATTTCCTATACAACTTGGTATACTTCAAGAGAAAAACACTTCTTTGCATTGCTGTTATCTTGGACGCTCAACTCTGAAATAATCATTTTGGACAGTTTTGAACTGCTTGTTAACAACTGTAAGAGTTTTTTTTGATATGTAATAAACTTTTCACAATTCAAACTAATTGAAGAACTTGTTTTCAACTTCATTAAACTTATTGTATGTTTTTGTAAGATTATACAACAGGGGTCCCTTAATTGAAGCGTCAAATGACCCTTTTTGTTCGTTGGATAAAGAATGTGAAAGGGTTATAGAGTTGGTAAAATCTTCAGGGTTATGGCCTGCAATTGAGTATGGGCAGAAGGACTTTGATATTGTTACTTTTTAGGATTTAGGGAAATATTTTTGGGTGAAACAACCACTTTTCACCTTCCGTTCGACGAGATGACTATCACCCGGACGATGTTTCTAAAATTATCGGCTCCCCGTGGAAGGTAAAGTTGTCTTTGAGGGTTTTGACAACCAAATGTCATTTGAAAAGCTTTATGAATTAACCTTTGAGTGTCTTGGATGGACCAAGTCTGTGGCCGAAAAAGAGTTTCAGCTTCTGCTGGAACCAAAAAACCACAAAAGAGCGCCAAAAAGGAGGGAGAAGGACCATCATTTAACATGATGAGAAAGATTAAATTGAAGAGTTTAAGGGAAAAGTTTGAAGGATCTTTGGAGAAGGAGAAAATGATATATGGACGAAGCATGTGTTAGACATACATCTATAGCCTATTTGTTGTATGCTGTTAGAACTATTATTTTCCCCGATCTTACAGTAATAGGGTCAATGCTTGCAATCTACAGTTGTTGAAGACACTCTCTTTTGATGAAATGACTAAAGACGTGCCACAACACTCGTTGGTTACTGCTACCCTTTCTTACCTATTTGAATCTCTTGGTAGAGCCTTTAGGTGGAATTGCTTCCAATTTGCAGGAAATGTTTGTATTGTCTAGGTATTCTTTTTTTTTTTTTTTTGATTATTTTGTTCAATTTGTTGTAGTGTAATTTTATATGGATTATGGCGTATGATCGCTGTCGTATGCGTCAAAAATAAATTACTTTCTCACTACTCAAAATATAAAATATAGCAAGGGCAAGAAAGGATCTTTCCCACGGAGAGGACTAAGGTTGTCAAGTTGTTTCGGTTTCCTATAAATAACACCGGGGGTTCTGATTTTTATAAACTACAATAAAATAAAAGCAAATAATAAAATAAACACACAAATCAAGGATGTGAAAATATTGGATAAAGGTTTCATCTTCAATTGTAAACAAGTTTTGAATGTATGATTAGAATTCGTATTTAATCTCGCTATCATCAAAAGCCATAGAATACCTTATTGCAAGAATACTCCGTAAATTTCCTAAGTTCTTCAACACACACATTAGAGCCGCGACGTGAATTCTACCTAAACAATAACCTAACGCCTTGCGCTAATTAAGTTCAATTCCTAGGAGCATTAAGTTTCATAAATAGGCTAATCAATGCAATTGAAATACATTGCATAAACAATTCGAACAAAGGTCGTTTCTGCATATGACTACAAGGATGTATCACTAAAAACCATAATCATATCATGCTACTCGTATTCAAGGTTATCGCTCGATGATGAACCCTAAATTAGCTATAGATATGGATCTCGAGTTTAATCAACTCTAGACTTAACTAAACAAACATTCAATCATATTGCAATACATCAATCATGCAATTATTATAACCTGTAGAAATCATACGATAATATTGAGAGAAAACTAATTCATAAAATCTATAACTTGTTTTCAAAATCCAACTACATCTTTAACCAATAAAAATAAATCAACTACTTGGGTTTCTGGAAATCATCACAAAGAGTTTAGAAGAATCTATCATGTGAAACCCTAGAAAACAAGTAGAATCCTCCCTCCTGGAGATCTCGAACATCAGCAGAAGAGAGATTACACGATTCAACCCTCCATTCTCTGTGTTATTTCTCCATTGAACTCTTACAACATTTCGCACTTCATTCCTTTCTCAGGGTAGTGGTGTCGCCCTCAAACAGGGACGGTAATGATGAAAGAAATAAATTCCTCTCTCAATTTTAGGGTATGTATAGGAACCAAAACTGCTATCCACACCCCACTTCATGGTCAAGGGCTAACCAGCTCATACATAGCTTGTCGGTTTTAGAGAACCGACAGCCTAATTCACCTCCTTCTCGTGCACCTTAGTCCGCTCCAAGTACAGCTCGCATGTGAATTGCCCCTTTTTGAGTGATTTCTCCTTATTGCGCTCCAAATGACTCCATTACACCTGATAAACTCAAAATCATACATAAGAGACACAATTCACAAAAACAATATCAAAGAAAGCATAAATACTAGATATAAAGTTAGGTGTTTTAGACACCTATCAGCGTAACCAAGTATGTATAATTTCATTATGTTTTTGTGCAGTCATGGGTTTATGACCATTTTCCTAGTTTGAGGCCAAAGGAGAATACGAAGTGGCATGCAGGTTTACCTATAATAAATAGATATCCTTATTCTGGAGTTCAACAAAATCATAAAGAGAAAGACATATCTGAAATAAGGTATCAATTGGACACTATGATAACCGACGATGTGGTGTTTGACCCATATTTAGGCCTCGATGACAATGGAGATGATCGACGTAATTTTTCAAATGTGGCAAGCTACAATGGACCATTGTATCATCCAAAAGGGTTCATGATGCTTAATCCTCGTAGAGTTCTTCGTCAACTTGGTTTAGTCCAGAGAATAGTTCGGGAATAAGGTTTTGAATTGGACAACGAACACTCCAGCATTTCAACGAGTAATGTGAATTTGGTCTACGATCCAGCACCATGGACCACCAACTAGAATTGCCGCGAATTAATCCACTACCATTTTAAAAGGACTTTGTTAGAAGCTATTCCTGGAACTAAAGATGCTGATGCCGATTACTTGGAGTCATCCTCATGTGATTAATAAGGATCAGTAAGCATTGCAATATCAAGACAAAGAGGTTAGTCCAAAACACAGAATGAGCTAGTGAAGTTGGTGAATCATTGGAAGAATCTAGCCTTGATGATGGTAAGTTATTACACTACTAAATTTAGAATTTATTTAAATGCAAGTTTTTGGGTTATATACAAATTTGTGATATTCTTTGGTATGTAAATAGGCCTTTAGATGTAAAGTCATTGTCAAGGATATTACCGGTTGCATTACGGTTCCACAAAGGAAGAAACTGTGAAGCCAAGTTAAACACATACCTAACCCTGATAAAGAAGCTATCTTTCAGTATTCAAGTGCTTCAAATGATGATGTTGAACCAAGTGGTACCAAGAGGAACATGTCTTTATCTAGCGAAGCTTCTTCTTGCGGGTCTGGTAGCCGGCGAGGTGATTCTTCTTCTAGTTCCGATGAATTTCAAGAGGATGTTGAAACTCGAGCTCAACCAAAAGGTGGACTGGTAAAATTCATGGTTAGGAAGTGTGACTCGGTTATTAGGACATGGATTTGTATTAATGCTAAGTTATGGATAATTTAGTTGTTTGAAAAGCATTTATTTCCTTTATGTTGGATTATGAATTTCTTTTAGGTTGGATTATGAATTTAACGTGTTAAGACTTTAAAGTTAGCTTGAATGAATGACCTTTAGTTATTTATTTATCCAAGTGATTTGATTTTTTTTGAAACCAAAGATAGATATTTTTTGAAAGACAAGTGCAACCTACGTTTTGAAATCCAAACCGTAAGAGATCCTACGGTGGGGAAAGAGAACCATACGTGAACTTGGGAGAAAAATATAGTTTTTTTTTTTTAAAGACAAATGCAACTTACGGTAAGAATTCCAAACCGTAAGACAACATACGGTGTGGAAAAAGCACCATACGTAAACTCAGGGTAAGGAGAGTTTTTATTTTAAAAGTTACGGTTTAAATCCAACTATAATACGTCCTACGATGGGAAAGAGCACCGTAGGTAAACTCATGGGAAAGAGAGTTTTTTTTTCTTCGGAAAATAGGCATGTTCTCTCCACTAAATAAGGGACTTAATAACCGATTCCCCGCATCTCCCTTTGCCAAATAGAGACCGAAAGAAGCTTCTACTTATAGGCCTTAGAGGCCCGTGGGACGAGCCCCTATTGTTATTACTTTAATATTGAACCGATAGGTGTTGATAAAATGAGCATCCCACGGTCTTTTGTTTTAGGGATGCACTAGTGGAAAATGAAGTTTTGCGACCATTGGGACAAGTCATATATACGAGTTATGCGACCATTTTTAACCGTCTCTCGTTGAGGTCTCTCGATAAAGCGTCTCTTTTACAACCTTTAGCCGTGGGTATCAAAATAGCGATTGATTTTAAGGGTAACGAGGCATGCACCCTTAGCCGTGGGTCTCAAATTTAAATTATAATATAAAAAATATATAGATTCGATTTGATGAAATGCCTCGAATGGCTAAATCAAAATAACTGATCGCATCAAAGTCAAGTCAAGTCAAATAGAACTCAAGTAAAAGTCAAAGCAAAGTCAAGTCAAATGGAACTCAAACAAAGTCAAGTCAAATTCAAGTCAAATGGAACTCAAATGAAACTCAAATGAAACCCAAACCGAAATTCAAATTTAAACTCTAACTTCGATTGAAACCCACATTCATTCATTTTATCCATTGGGTTTAAAATTACACAAAAAGATGAAATTAGGACAACACATGTCCAAGCTAGTTAGCTAGTAATTTCTAACAACAAGATGCTAAACTAAAAGACAATAAGTTAAAAACAACATGTTAAACAACCAAACGTTAAGCTCCTCCGATGACGATGAACTTAGCCAATACTTCATAAATGACATCAAGTAGAGCATCCATGTGTCGTGTGTCCCGGTTCACATACGACAAAGAACGTCCTTCCCGCAAAGCAAATCAACAACAACACATGACTTCGTTGGGTTCATAATACACTAGAGAACAAAATAAGTTACTAGAGTATACTTCATATTCTTTCTTTTAATGTTTGAAGCACGTGTGAGGTAATTTGAGAGATTAAACCTAGATGTAGGTCATGTAAACTTCATTTGGCTCATCAGTAGCAGGCATACAATCATGCAACAAGAGTGAAAACATAAATGAAGAAAGCTAGGAATTCAGAAAAGAAAAGGACTAAAAGGGAATTACTTTTGTGGAATGCTTTTGGTATGCAATTACTAATATCACAGGGGAATAATGTTCAAGCTCGTATCAATAGCCAACAGGTTATATATATATATATATATATATGGTGGAATATAAGAGGTGCAAATTATAACCCAAGATTCAGCATGCTATCTGACCCAAATACAATTTAATTGTCAAGGTTCTGACTATATAATGCCCTTAAAATGCACAGGAAACTATTGTAAGCAAATCTAAAATTGATGGTGGTTGAATTATCTACTTCCTCAGTATTTTACTAAACAAAATATAGATCTTTTTAAGGAAAGTAACATATAAAACTCAAAATCAAATCACAAAAGGAGGTTTAAGTTTTTGTTGTCAACTCACATGTGCACAGGGGGGAGCTACATGATTTCCACCAGTGGAATTATAAGGTGTTGGGAAATTTCATTCACGTGTATCCCCATAATCTGGATTATACACTAACCTCTTTGGATTCCAAGGCCTATACAATATCTTCCTGCAACAAGAAATTTTTACATTATCAAAAGAAGCAGCCGAATGACAAACACATCGAATTTTTACATTATCAAAAGAAAGCAGCCGAATGACAAACACATTGAATTTTTACATTATCAAAACAAAGCAGCCGAATGACAGACACCTTGCGCTGCTGACAAAAACTCAGTTATTGGGATAATTAAAGTAACCTGACAAACTGTAGACACCTAGGCCAAGACTCCCAGATGAACCAGTCTAGCAGCGACGAAACCAGGAACCGTTTAGTGTGGTGGGGTGGGGTGGGGCTGATTTTTTTTTTTCCGCAACTACTCAATTCTATTTGTCTCACTTGCAATAACGATAAATGCGAGAAAAGTAAACGATGTTTAAGCAAATTTTTACCGTCAAAATATAATACAGTTCTAATCCAACGACATGATTTAAATGTACATTAAAAGTGGGAGATTGCAAGCAAAAAAAAAAAAAGGCTTTGGCTCATGAATTGCATATTGGAAAAAGTAGAAAGACACAGAGAAAGACGGGGGTTGTTGCCATTAACTTCTCATTTGAGACTGAGATAATGACAGTTATCTAGTTATACTATGAAGTGACTAATAACTTGCTCTTAAGAAAGGAGAAGCAACGTCACCTTGGATGGACATGTAAGTATAATTTCTCGTAGCGCCGCTTTGTCATTGAAGTTCTAAACCCCAAAGATTCTCAGTATGCTACCAATACTTTGCAAACACAAATAAAACTTGTTAACTCAAAACAGATGCAATGGTACCAACTCAATTCAGTAGTTCCCAACAAGTCTTACCAAAATGCATAACATGTGTCAGCCGCCTTTGTTTGCTTAGCCATCAATTGCTTGCCTGGCAGAATGAGATGTCAACAGAGTAGTTAGTTTACCATTCTATTGATAAAAAATTCAAGCTAGTAATTGTTTGCACCCAGAATTACTTTTGGGCACGAAACACGATGAATGGATAGTTTGGTGTGTATTTTGGGTTAGGAGACGAAATGAAGAACAAAGTGAAAGACAGGGGTTTAACGTGGTTCGGCATAGGTTGCCTACGTCCACGGGCGAATCCCCTTGGGGAGAAATGTTTTATTGATTTTTGTATTCCCCGGTATGTTTTTCTCTCCTCTTCTCCTCTCTTTCGATTTCTCTCTCTCCTATTTATACAGTTCCACATCTAAATATAAACATAAATTACATTAATTGCTCATTCATGTCTCCATCATCAATTTTGTATGAAACAACGGAGTTAATTTCGCATGTATGAAACTCATTTGCAATTAGTACCGCATGGCGTAAACTGCTGCATTTAGCACCGCATGGCTGAAACTGCTGCATTTAGCACTGCATGGCTGAAACTGCTGGAATTCAATTCGCATGGCTGAAACTGCTGGAATCAATTCTGCATGAAACTGCACATTTATGCTTCCATGATAAATTCTGCATAAATGATGGCTGGTAGTATTGGTGGACATTTGCTGGCGGAACAACTGACTGCATGGGTAGGGACTGGCTTGATGGTTGACAGGCATGATGGTCGGGCAAAGCAGTGGATGGAGGTCGGGCCGGGCAAAGCATGGTTGGAGACTAGTTAGCAGCGTGGAAGAGTTTTTGGCTCGGAATTGGTTCATACTTTGCTGGCTACAAGACCGAAAATTGGCTGGGGTGCGATCGACTTCGATAGTTGACCGACGGTTGACCTTGACCGTTGACCGACCGTTGACCATGACCATGACCTAAGTTGACTTTGATAGTTGACCGACTTTGACCATCGACCTTGACCGGAAGTTGACTTTGATAGTTGACCGACTTTGACCATTGATCACCCGTGCATCGGTGGGTCGCCTTGGTTGACTGGTTAGTGGGCTTGGATGAGGACCAAAACATGATTCAAGTATCAATTTGGCCCATTAAGTGGTATTTTTACTTATGGTACAAACATCGCCCCCTCTTAACCTCCAACTTGTTGGGGGTTAAGAAAAATTTCGTGTTCCTTAGTCAATGATAAAACTCGCCCCCAAGTGTGGACTATTGATATTGAGGTGATTGGCGAACTTCCCTTGTTGTTTGCGGAAATCAAGACGCCCCCAAGAGTACATTTATGTTGCTGAAGCGTAAATAGAAACGCCTTCGTTGATTGTGGAGATCGTAATCAAGTCGCCCCCAAGTGCTGCAAAAACAAGACTGAGGTGATGCAGCGGAAGCTTGATAATGGAGCAGAGTGATGTTGGAAATGGGAAGTAACAACATTGAGTGAAGCTGGTCTGCAGCAGCTGTGATCACTGGACTGCAGGAGTGACGAGCAAAATCGCACTGCAGAACTGCGATCGCCTAGACTGCAGGAGTGACGAGCAAAATCGCATGCAAAGAATGCGATCACTGGATGCGCAGAGTTGGAACAGAGCCTGGACTGCAGCAGCTTCGATCACTGGACCGCAGCAGAAGATCGAGCATTGCAAAGAAATGCGATCAACTGGATCGGGCAGGAGCGACGAGCAAAACTGCACTGCAGCAGCTGCGATCAGCTGGACTGCAGGAGTTGCGAACAGAGATGGACTGCAGCAGCTTCGATCAGCTGGACTGCAGCAACATCGAGCATTGCAGCAACTGCGATCAGCTGGACTGCAGGAGCGACGAGCAAAACCGCACTGCAGCAGCTGCGATCAGCTGGACTGCAGGAGTTGCGAACAGAGCTGGACTGCAGCAGCTTCGATCAGCTGGTCTGCAACAACATCGAGCATTGCAGCAGCTGCGATCAGCTGGACTGCAGGAGCGACGAGCAAAACTGCACTGCAGCAGCTGCGATCAGCTGGACTGCAGGAAGTTGCAGATCAGCTGGACTGGGCAGCAGCCTCTCTGATCAGCTGGTCTGCAGCAGCATCGAGCATTGCAAAGAATCGCGATCACCGGACTGCAAGAGCGATTTGAGCTAAAATTGTAACGCAAAGCACTGCGATCACCTGATCGCGGCAGAGTTGGCATGTAGTCAGACGGGCAGCTAGCCTTCGATCACCGGGTTCGCAAGAAGATCGAGCATTGCAAAGAATGCGATCACTGGACGGAGCAGAGTACAAACAGAGACGGTCAGAGTAGCTCAATCACCGGATCAGAGCAGCAAACTACGCCTGGCCGGATTTAAACAATTCGATAAACCTAGGTATAACCGTTACAAATAAAACTAGACAAAGATAGGCTGCGTCCAATCGAGTGCAACCAGATCGCATCGCTGCGTCCAACTCGAGTATGTAATTCATAGGCAAAATCGATTGCACGGCCGCGTCCAACCGAGTGCAAGAGCTTTTGAACTGGAGTACAACAATTCAATCAACATAACTATAGTAGTTTAACATTACCGATTGTAAAAAATTGCGTAAAAATATTAGGGTGTACGTCGCCCCCTCTTAATCCCGCAACTCGTTGGAGGACTAAGAAGTTTGGGTTACCTGAAGTTTCGATTTTCAAGAGCTTAATTGCAATTAGGTGCTATGTAACTTGCCCCCAAGCGTATGAAGTGTTACACAGCTTGCCCGAAAAGAGTAATTTTAGACCATGAGGTGTTACATATCTTGCCCACAAGTGATGGTCAACTGTGTTGAAGTGATATGCAACTCGCCCCCGAAGATAGTAATTATCATGCTGCTCAATGCTTGCACAAGGGTGCACCGCCTTGCCGCATTTTGCTCGTGCATGGGATTTTGAATATGTCTCATATCCGGAATTCGCGCGGGGGCCAATCCCACTATTCCAGATGCAGAGATTGAAATGTGTGCATCCCCTCGTGAGAAGATGCTTGCCACATTAAAGGTGTCTTACCGAACAAAAGTATGCATGAATATATGAAAAGATGCAAAAATATGTAAATTGTATACTTACCTTATTGAAAATGTTATCGCGACTTCGCTTACGAAGTGATTAGGATGCCCATTTGCTATGTCGGTGTTTTCCAAGTGACGATGATTAGTATAGTTGCTTTAGCGTCTCTGCCTCGACTTAGTAATTGATTTGTCCGTGGGATTGGAATGCACCGCTTAAGTCCAAGTCGGATCGAAGACAGCTGGGTTACTGGAATCGTATTTCAAAGATTCTGTGATCACCGCACCGCAACGCTTATGCGCAAAATCGGATCAATCGCTTGTGAGGAAATCAGATTGAAACAATTTTTGGGGAAAATCGGACAACAGCAGTTCGTCCCACTGGACTGTAGCAATTAAAAGGACTGCGGTTGTTCGATCAACATGACAACAGCTGTTGCTGTGAAACCGGATTACAATAGTTCGATCAACAGATCGTAATAGTTACGTGAAAAGGACTGCAGTAGCTTGATCAACTGACTGCAAAGATTTTCGGTGGTGATTGAATGTGACCGTTTCGAGTGTCATTTTATATTTCTAAAATTTTTAACCTTTTCCGAAAATTGGAATGCCGCCTTCACGACCTTGGTAGTTGACATACGATCTCATCGGGCCGACAATCACTCAGTTTGGAGGCACGAAGAAGAAGTTATCGAGAAAACAAAATTGGTTGGTCGTCGCCTCGCTTCTAACATGTTGATGACGTGATTGTGCCCAAAAATATTATTCTCCAATTGCAAAATTTTACCTTCATGTCGTAGGATATTGAAATGTGATCGCAACGAGCCAAAAATCATCCAATTCGGACGTGAGACGAAGAAGATATCAACGAAACAAATTTTTAGACCAAGCCCTAGTGGGGTGTACATATCCGCAAGGCAAGAGAAATCGGGTGGAATAATCCGAGGGCTACGGGATTAAGTTGCGTCGCGTTCCATTGAAAAAGGGCTACGGAATTAAGATGTACCGTGACGCACCGAACATTCCCTCCAATTACTCGGCGATTAATCGCCGCATCCTCCTAATCGGGCGATTAAATGGAGATTAATCGCCGATTGCCGCTCGTTGTCGCCGCCGCTATGTTGGACCGCCGCCATTCGTAATGGGCTCGTGAGCATTGGCGCCGGGTCTGGCTTTTTTTTTTTTTTTTTTTTTTTTTTTTTTTGATGTTTTTAGAGCATCGAAAATGGATGTACCAGAGAGCATCAATCTGCTCACGTGTGTCCAGCTCATCGAAGATTGATGTACCATCACCGCATCGAATTGTAGCTGAGAATGGAATTTTGATGTATCGCAGAGCATCGAAGTTTGATATACCACTGAGCATCAACGGTTTACATACGCCGAGCATCGAAATTTGATGTAACATGAAGCATCGAACCTTTTCTGATTGATGGAAGTGGGTGATGGACACCTATGACGTGGGTGAGTGAAAAGTAAAGTGGGTGAACAGATCTGAGCGTTGCCGCCGCCGCCGCTGGTGTTTTCCGCCGGGGTTGGCCGCCGGCTTTTTTCTGATTTTTTTTTTTTTTTTTTTTTGAAACCTTTCGCAACACATTTCTGGAACTGTGATCTTTGCCTTTGGACTTTTGGTGACAGGTTTCATTGACTTGTTGTGTTTTCCTTGAAAGCTTTTAATGTTCTATAGATGTTTAGCAACGGTTGTGTGGACTGCTTCGCTTTCTCCGGAATTTTCACCATGATTTTGCCGCACTTTTTGTGGCCCTTTTTGGAATTTTTCGAGATGCTTTTCTCGGAGGTTTTCCCTTGGGTATTTAAGCACCTTGAGATGTAGAC
The DNA here is from genome assembly GCA_023531295.1 of Papaver armeniacum. Taxonomy (NCBI): domain Eukaryota; kingdom Viridiplantae; phylum Streptophyta; class Magnoliopsida; order Ranunculales; family Papaveraceae; genus Papaver; species Papaver armeniacum. The sequence goes on from JAJJWW010003217.1 coordinate 115,285, forward strand.
AACTTGACAACTTTGCGATCATGACAAGATCGATTTTGTCATACAACAAACTTGAATAGCTTGATAATGCGTTATTTGAGAAGCAATTTTTTCGGACTTGGGACTTGAATCATGCTGCGGATCGAACATCCTGACAACAACCTTGGTGATTTTCGCAGTAAGTCAGCTTGGGTGTGGCTTCCGACTGCGATGCTGGGCTATAGTAATTGTGATTAACTGATCTGCAAAGATCGCGATCACTGGACTACAGTTGATAGATTTCGAAATCGGATCCACCCATGTTGTGGATCGAATATCCTACAACAGCTTTTGATGGTATTTCACTACATCTTTTGCCGCGAAACGAGTTCCAAAGAACACTATCATCGATTTTGTAGTGATGCGATTTTCAGCGGTATCCGCAGCCTAATAGCTTCAAGAAATCAAACGGCGAATCTTGGTTGCAAAGAATTGCGATCAATCGGACCGTAGTATGTGCGGATATGGCCGCAGCACCGGATCGCGATCATATGATCAAACTAGTCCAGCAGCTTGCGATCAATCGGATCGCAAAGAAGTTGATTTTCCAAAATGCTCGATCGTTTTTCACGACACGATTTTGAAGCATTTTCTACAACTTTTCTCAATGGGAAAGCACGATTTCTTTCTCGTATATCCCCTTAGCTTCGCGCCAATGTTTGCACCTAGAATTACTTTTGGGCACGAAACACGATGAATGGATAGTTTGGTGTGTATTTTGGGTTAAGAGACGAAATGAAGAACACAATGAAAGACAGGGTTTAACGTGGTTCTAAGATAGGTTGCCTACGTCCACGGCGAATCCCCTTGGGGAGAAATGTTTTATTGATTTTTGTATTACAAAGTATGTTTTTCTCTCCTCTTCGCCCCCTCTTCTGATTTCTTCCCTCTCCTATTTATACAGTTCCACATCTAAATATAAACATAAATTACATTAATCGCTCATTCATGTCTCCATCATCAATTTTGTATGAAACAATCGGAGTTAATTTCGCATGTATGAAATCGCTGCAATTAGTACCGCATGGCGTAAACTCGCCGCATTTAGCACCGCATGGTCGAAACCGCCGTCGCATTTAGCACCGCATGGATGAAACTCGCCGGAATTCAATTCCGCATGGATGAAACCGCCGGAATCAATTTCGCATGAAACCGCACATTTATGCTTCCATGATAAATTTTGCATAAATGATGGCCGGTAGTATGGTAGACATTTGTTGGCGGAATACCTGACCGCATGGGTAGGGACCGGCTTGATGGTTGGACAGCATGATGGTCGGCGGTGTGGATGGAGGTCGGCCGGCAAAGCATGGTTGGACGGTTTGGCGGCGTGGAAGAGTTTTTGGCCGGGAATTGGTCATAGCTTTGTTGCTACAAGACCGAAAATTGGCTAGGGGTGCGACCGACTTCGATAGTTGACCGACGGTTGACCTTGACTATTGACCGACCGTTGACCATGACCATGACCTGAAGTTGACTTTGATAGTTGACCGACTTTGACCATCGACCTTGACCTAAGTTGACTTTGATAGTTGACCGAATTTGACCATTGACCAAATCCGTGCACCGGTGGCTGCCTTGTTGACCTGGTTAGTGGGCTTGGATGAGGACCAAAACATGATTCAAGTATCAATTTGGCCCATTAAGTGGTATTTTTACTTATGGTACAAACAGTAATATTACATACTTATACTCGGTCGGTGAAAACAGAGAAGCCAACAATAGTATGACCAACTTCATTATAATCAAGTAAAAAGCTAGAAATAGAATACCATTTTATTGAACTTCTCCCCTACGTATTCAATATTAACTACATAATACGAGAGTCGTAATAATATATATGTTTCTTGCAATTGCGATCTATAATTTGTTTACAATCACAAACTTTTTAACATTAACTCGATAACATCTCCTTCCATCATATTTGAACTTTACTTACTTGAAGAACTCAATTCAACCTTAACATATATTAACTTTTTCGTTTAAAATTGCTGCTCAATATAAATTGTTAGCCACCATAAACTACATATGTATGCCCTAATATAGCTAAATAAACTGAAGCAGTATAAATCCTATACTCGAGAGTATTTACCTCCTTTAAGGACAACAAAGATGTAAACTCGAACCCCGACAAATGCAGATGCATGACGACAATGACACATAAGCCGAATAATGCATCAAAATCAAGAACACCCTTGTTTGCTCGAGATGAAGTCACGACCCCATTTCAATCTAACCATAGTACTCCAGCAGCAGTATCCAATACTACCAATGAAAACCTGCAATTATCAATGTAAAAGTCATCAACCGAAAATCTTGGAAGGATGATGGAAGAACGGGAATCAGTAGGAAGACATTATGGTCCAAACAAATCTTGGTCCTGCAAATCTTACATACTGCTGAATGTTGATACCTAGGGAAAGGAGAAACCCCCGGTGCAAGACTCCAATTCCCATTGACCATTCCTATGCATGAGCATCCCATACACATCAGACAACGACTGTATATTGGTAGGTCTGTAAAGGTGTTTTTCCTACGTCTTAAACTGCAAGTGCACAGCGCTTTGGAGGCAAGTGGGTGCATGTGTCTAACCACGAGAACTAGAGGTACTGTAAGTGATCTAAAGCTTCTTAACTGTTTTCAGGGAAGGTAACTCAAATATATGGCTTTTGTTTATAGTCTTTACGACTGAGTTGGATGTTACAAGGTTAAAAACAAGATGAACTACAAATGTTAAGGTTTAAGGTACTAGGATTATCAAATCCACCCTATTTCATGTTATGGGATTCAACTTGTTTGAATGTTTTGTTCCTGTGACAGACAAGGATAAGGTGTCAAATTTATCACCTATCTAAGGAGTTTCACCAAATGAAAGCTCAATTATCAGCTAAGGTGCTAACCTAGAGCAGTAGTTGTCTAATTAAGCACAACTAGTCAAGAGAATTAGCAATTATAATTAAAGTATGAGCTGAAACACACTCAACACAATATTATCCTAACTACAATGAATACAAGGCATTCATTGTGAGAGCAGAGTGTTGAGGTGTTAAATTGAGCTTCTCTTATAAATTAAAGCATACAAAACAATTCAATTGAAGTTGAACAACAGAACATTTCCTAGGGTTTCATTTCAATCCTAGCAAAACTAAATTAGAACATGTTCAACATGATACAAAAACAGAATAAAAATTGAGACTAAATTATGAACCCTAAAACATGCTGCCTTCTCTCACATATAAAAATAACAATTTATACTCTACAAATCACTCAAACTAACCACTAATCGATGACCCAAACCTGCTGTCTCTGCCTTGATGCGTCCCTGACCTATGAATCGACCATGCATGGGGTTTGGTGAAAACCCTAACCCTAATTATCTCTATCTAGCTTCTAGGTTGATGAGAAGCTATGAAAGAGATAATTGAGAGAGAGAGTGGCAGAGAATGAGCTAGTGGTGATGGCGACAGAAGAAGGAGCGGTGGTGGTGATGATGGCTCTGCACAAGCAAGGGGAAGAGGGTAGAGCTCTGCAGAGGTATGGGAGGAGAAAGAGAAGAAGGAAGAGGAAATGGATTTGCTCGAGTGGGGGTATAGATGTAGGAGGTTTCTTTGTGAGGCGGGTGCATCGATGTTTGATGGGGAAGGCGAAGCGAGCATTGGATGTGGATGGTTGGGAGATCTCGCGGTTCAGGATATATGGGTTTTGGTGTTGAGCGGGCGTATCAGGAGATGATGTGTAGGATCTGGAGCGAGCGTTGGATGTGGTGATAGCAATCTCAACGGCTCAGGGTGAACGGGCTCGGATCCGGGTTATGGGACGGGTCTTGGATAGCTTGGGCCCAAGTCTTGTAGATGAGTTGCTACTTGTTGGGTTGCAACCGTGCGCGCGCGGTTTTGGCTTTCTGCTCCATAGACGCTTGCCTCCACTTCGCTCTTTTGGCTCCTCAATTTCTCCGAGCTTTATTTATTACCTAAAAACACAAAATTAATTAGTACAAATATTTATTCTTGAAAACAAAGAAAATACGTAACTGGGATAATATCCGATTTTCCGAACACAAAGATGAGCTAAATGCCAATAAAAAGGTGTATAAATATGCAATATTTGGCACTCATCAAATACCCCCAAACTCGAATTTTACTTGTCCTCAAGTGAAACAAATTAAGAAATCCTAACTATACCCCGTCGCAGTCTCTCGAATGCATTTAGCGATGCACTAAGCCTTTAAACCCCTAGGTGTCCCTAGTGGACGAGTTGTAGTCTCGTGAGGGTTTACCCGAGGTGTACCCACAAAACCTTCTCCAACTTCAGAGTGTAAAAGAGTCCCAAGCATCCAAGGAGCTATGAGGACATAGAGTTTCTGCATGCTAGTAACACGAAGATAGAACTACCAAAGTACGCATTCTCATCCTTAAGTTCTGAGCGAGAAGTAACCATACCATATGAAAGAATTCGGATTCGATTGTGATCATAAGCCTCGACTCGCCTCACTAGTAGGGTTTTATGATAATTGCACTCAAAAAGATCGCTTTTTAGTCTCTCATGTGTGCAGCAGGAATAAAAAGAGAAATCCTGCACACGTTGTAGGTAAGAAGGATAACCTTCCGAAATAATTTCTGGAGACTCCACAAAAGTGTGGACAAAAAGAATCTTTTTCTGATGATCTCTAAGAAAGGAAATCAACCATTAGCAAGGATGGGAGTACTCACTTACCTTCTCACCCGATCGGCAATTAATATCACTCTCTCACAAAGATTCATAGAAACGTCTTCAATCTTCGGTCTTCGGTCTTCAATTGTTGATGACGAACTTCTCAACTTCACAAAATTTGACAATTTATAACTTTTCTCTTCAAATTTCCTTGTTACTTGGAATTTTCTTCTTGAACTCTTCTTTACCATGGTGGTATCAAAACTAAGAAAATAAACTACAATAATTTTTTTTTTTTTTTTTTTTTTTTGAGAATTTTTCTTTACATGAAATGAAAATAAAAACAATGAAACAACTAACTCCATGGGTGAAGGACTATATCACTCAATTTCCATAACTTGTAGTGTCTTGATTTTATAAATTTCATTAATTCTCATCCTATTTTCTTTATTGTATGTAACCTTGGACTATATCAACTTTTCTTCAAATATTCTCGATGTTGCTCCGCTTGCTGACGATGATGTGTTTCAATGGATCTGATGATTGAGAGAGAGAGTGATGCTAAATGCAAATCGATATTTAGAAGGAGTTTTCATCTTTAAACGTCACCCTCATGATTGACAAAAACTAGCACTCAAGAGATCAAAAGTAGTGCTGAAATTGGTGCGAAGTTGGGTAGCTCACCATTCATACCCGGAATTGACGTACGGTGACACACACTCTAACAGCTTTTCTAGAAAGTTGCAAAAAATGAAGGTTGGTACCTCGCTTGATGTAAAATGGGTAGTCTCCACTATGGGTGATCACAATTCTACTACTGAATATCTAAACAGCGCCTAATTCTCCCTCCAGCATGGTTAAATCCGACTTTAACGCTCTAATCAACTAAGGAACCCGATTGCGTTCTCCAGTACTTCCAATTTGTTAACCCTTCAATTTCAAACATGTTTCACCACATTTTCTTTCTAGCAGCGATTTTTGTCCTGTAAAACCATAGATTTTAACACCAAAATTTCTATGATCAAAGCTAACATAATTGGGAGATTCTCTCGCATAATTGAACCTACAAATGATAATTAATAATATCTTTTGCAAGCAATAAGATCATAACCATTCGTAGGAAATTAACTTACTATTACTAATTTACCTCATCAGAAAATCAAAGGTACCTAACATGAAATTATAAAGGCTAAACCACAACCCAAGTTAAATGTGACTGATAACCTGCAGAAAAAAAGAAGAAAAAGAAATTATAGTGATTTTATCTTAAATATGATCCATGAGTTGTATATGATTTGTTCATAATTGTATGATTCATAAGAAAAGAAAATCATTATGTACAAAAATTATATCCAAATGAGTAAAACAAAAACTGGGCAAAAGAAATTAGGTCATGGGTGATGATACCTGAGATAATTCGCTCAAGTATGATTTATAACTACGATTCAATTGATAAGTGTCAAGTGTGTGTTATAAAGGTAATTCAATTCCATTTATTGCCAAAGATTAAGAAACGGCTGTGACATTGACTTGGTTTGATGCGTTTCTTCATTCAGATATGAATGAGAGAAGAAACGCTCATTTTGGAGCGTTCTTTATGTGGTTAAAATGTAGATTCATCTAGACCGTCGTTTATGCCCCCAAAATGTAAATATCAAGATGGTTGAATCTGGACTGTATAATATAGATTATACCATTTTTCTCTTTCCTAATTATTTTCTCTTTAATTTAAATTAATCGCGAGAAAACTCTTAACTTCCGAAATATAAATTGGATTTTAATAAAATTTATATTTTTGAAAATGGCTCGAAAATCTCTACAAAACAAGATCCATTGTTACCATGAAATTCGAAGAAAAAAAAACTTGACACCAGACCGAATATACATTATGCACCCAGGTGCAACTTGACCAAAATTTATTTCCTATAAAAATATGTATTATGAACCCAGGTGCAACGTGTCCAAAACCTATTTTCTATAAAAATATTCATTATGCACCTAGGTGCATCTGGTCAAAACCTATTTCCTGCACACAAAAAAAATGCATTATGCATTCGGGTGCATCTTTTGTACTTCGTGAATAAATCTAGGTTTATCCAACTAGCCACCTGCTATATATATATATATTGTATTTAACCAAAACCATTAGTTCATGATTTCGAGTAATAAATCCACCATGATTATCATCACACTCACCATTAGAAACATCAACCTGAAACAATTTAAAAAAAGAAAAAGGAACAACAAAAAAAAATCAAAAGAAATATACATTATGCACTCGGGTACAACCGGATCAAAATATATTTCTATTCTAGAATCTGCATTATGTACTCGGGTGCATCTTGTCTATTTCATGGTCTTCCCTAGCATATTTAGGTGAACTTTCTTTGAACTTTTCTCAAACACTTCGAGGGAGTAAAACTAGTGTGTAGAAGTATCTTTTGGCTGTCGTTAATAGATCTTCCCTACAAACTCTAATAGGATATACATTATACAGTCCTTGACATATATAAACACTAAAATAACTCTTAATCCACTCATTCATCGAAAATAATCAATGGAAACCACATGGCTCCAAGCTATTTTCTGGGCAACACATTACCGATTTGGGATTGAAATGAAGTTCAACTTAATTACTTAACAAATCACAAACATTGGGAGATCGACATTAACAATTAACAATAGTGAATTGGGTATCACCGCAGACCCATTACTATTAGGATTTTATATAACAACTCAATTAAGTAAAACACCATGAAAAAAAAAAATCAAAAGAAGACTTACCATTAGAATTCAATCATGTTTTGTTCTTAACTAACTTAGAGTCTACATATCAAGAAAGATTATACATAACTGTGCTGAAGTGTGATCGACCTTATCTTCCATCGATCTCAATTTCTCCAAATGCCAACAAAGATTGTGATGTCGTTACCCTCTTTAATCAAACTGATATTGATGCCACTGTTAACATTTAAAGTTTCAAACCCTTACTTTAACACCATCAAATGTAAAGTCTCAATAATCATCATACTTAGTTCTTATAACTACTCACCACTAACGCCAGTTTCACACACAGAGACTAGATTTTGGTAATTTAATCACCGTCGATCGTAGGCAAAGAAGAAGAGAAACGTACGTTTAGGGGCATGTTGGACAGTTCCACTTGTACTTTGCTTTAATTGTTGGGCAGAATATCCAATTTGGATATTAAAATAATATCTTTTACTTTCTTGGTCATTAGAGATGGACCAATATTTACTTATCTTTTTGACCCAGGAATTCAAATTCAAGGGCTAATTAACCAAAAAACTGTTTCTTCTTTTTGGTTTGTTATTAAGCTAAGTGTATAATTCTCTAAAACTAAATGAAGTATCACAAAATTGGTTAAAAAGACCAAAATCAACAATTCCTGGGTGAAAAAAACATCTAGATTTTGATACTGTTTAAATGGACAAAAATATAAAAATAACCAGGATGTAACCAGTTTCATCTTACCCATTTTCAAATATTTTTTCTTATTTTTAATTTACATCAGGATGCATCCAGTTCATCCTCGTTATTTTTTAAGTTTAAGCCAGGATGAATCCAGTTTCATCCTTGCTATTTTTTTTTTGTCCATTTCACCCGTACTAATTTTTTCTCGTCCATTTGAACCATGTTTTAAATTTTTTTGGACAAATGACCCATTTTCCGGTGAAGTATCGAACTTTTGTACTAGAAAAGAAAAATACTCATAACGGATGTTAAATGTGTAATCCCAAATATAATCATTAGACACTAGTGGAAAAAGGGATATTTAAGACATTATGAAACGACACAGACAGTAAATATCTCAATATTTAGTCAACTCGAAAGTGTGGCAGACCAAAGTCAAACGATCGTTTTAGCTTGACTTTTGTTGACTTGAAAAACGATAGTCTGATGGCGTTTTTTCAGTAGTAGATTTTTTATAGAAAAGTAAAACTTATCCATTCTTTCTCTTTCATTCTCGTTTTCTTCTCTCTCCCCTTTTCTTCTTCGAGTAACATTCTCACCTTTTCTTCTTCAAAATCTTCTCTACTTTTGAGTTTTGTTTCAGATCGTCCATGTATTATTGTGAGAATAACTTTGGCTTTGTTATTGTAGGGATTGTTTTGAAGAAATGAAATCATCAGGGTCACTTCGTTTTGTTTTGAAAACCCTAAATGTTGAATCTAAAACTTCAAAATCATTTTCTTAATTCACCATTTTCCTTTGATGTTAGGGTTGTAACCAATTTTTCTTCTGCGAATTCGTTGTTAGGTTTTTAATTTCTTCAACTTCAGAAGGTAAAGTTAGGGTCTGCAAATGATTTTTTGCCATATATGTCTTTCTTATTTGTTCATTTTGTTTGTTGTGAAGTTTCGTAACTCTTATGATCTTTGTTATAGGAGTTATTAGAAGACCGATCATCAGTGATTGTTCATAAGGTATATCTTTTAAACCCTAATTTATTATTTTTATTTTTGTTGTAGATCTGATTCATATGTTTCCTATGAGAGAAATTAGTGTTGGGTTTTTATTTTGGATGTCAATTTTAGGGGATTTCATGTTTAATCTTTAGATTTAGTTATAATTTTTTTGATCTATATTTGATTTTTTTCTTCTTTCTGTTTTGGTATTATCTTGTTTAATATGTTTCCTATGAGAGAAATTAGTGTTAGGTTTTTATTCTGGATGTCAATTTTAGGGGATTTCGTATTTAATCTGTTGATTTGGTTTTAATTTTTTTGATATGTATTCCATGTATTTGATTTTTTTCTATTTTGTATTATCTTGCTTAGATTCAATGGACTGTCATTCTTCTTGGGACTTTTTTTTGTTCAATTTTTATTTATGTTGTTGTTTGGGTTGAAATGTAGGATTTTAAGTATGTCTTCATTGAGAGGAGGAACTCGGAGTTGGAATGGGAACACTATTCATCTCAAAGATCGAAAAAGCATAATTGATAGGTAATGATGCTTACTTTCTCTGTTTTCCCATCAAGATACATGGATGCTTAGTATTTTGCTCGTAAGGTGAAATGTCTTCTAAGATGCATTTGAAGGAATGGTCATGCTCAGTTCGAACTTATGTTGCATCATGGAACTTTTTTAAAGTTCTACTTGTTAAGTAGTTTGACATGTCCATTCATATATTTTCTTATTCTTCTTTTTAGAACTTCTCCTGTTATGGCATGCTAATTGTTTATTGATACGGGGGAACATTGCGTTATGCTAGTGCTAATGCCTAGGAAGAATGGATGCGAAAAAACGACTTAGAGTATCTTGTCGATACACTTCTTTTTCTTCCATGTGGTCGTCATACTTGGCAGAATACCAGAAAGGCATTTCCATATTTTTTTATAGATAATCATGTTATGTTCTCGCTTGTACTATCTCTCTTCGCTTCGTGTCGGTTTGTTTCCTTTTCCTTTTCTTGTTTTTATGTCGACCATTAAGAATTCCATTGGGTAGGTATTGTCTCGATGTTTAATTATTTTCTCGTAAAGTCGATATTCTAGGTTGGTCACAACAGAGGCTGATTCACTATAAAAGAAGAGGATGAAGAGCAACCAAAGAATAAGGTATTGTCAGGGTTTCGCAAATCAATGGATGAGTGTATACAATGCTTCCCAACCTATGAAGCTAAAGGTATACCACACATGATATATAACAAATATATTTGACGTTGTTTCTCAATTCTTTACCCGAAATGAAATTTTCATCTTGTATTTTCTGTTTTTAGGTTTCGATATAACGTCGCCGATGTGAAGCTTTCAAAGACATTGACAAAGGAAATGAAGATGGACTTTATATCGGTTCCACTCGAAGAGTCCAATCTTACCGTTTGTATGAAAAAGTAAGTAGTTCAATATGATACCTCATTCTTTCGTTTCGAGAACCTAAATCGAGACTAATAGAGACCTAAAATCGCGAGTAAATGAGATTTGTGTAAGTTTATCATCCATGCGTCATGTTAGTGTCATGTTTTCATATGTCGAAAACCATCATAGATTTTAAACCTGATACAAAAGATTTATTCCATCGCCTGCCTTTACTTTGCAGCATATCTTTTAGTAATTTTTTTTGTTTTTGTTTCATTTATTATGCTTTTAAGGTTGGGAAAATTATGCTAAGGCCCGACCCATGGATAACCCATAATATGAGGCCCTTAATTAAAAGAAGTTTAAATCTAGGCCCGGAGTTATTAAAAGACATCCATGCCCTTTTATATATTATCAGGCCCCAAATTAAATAAAATTTAAATTTAGGCCCAAAATTATTAAATCTAGGCCCAAATTATTAAAATATAGTGTGAATGTGTAAACAGAAGTTACACATGCATATGGCATGTGTATCCAGAAGTTACACATCCATATGACATGTGTAATGCAAAGTTACACTTGTATATATATATATGTGGACTCACATATGTGTATGGCAAGAAACAGTTACACATGTGTATGGCATGTGTATCTTAAAGTTACACACATCCATATGCATGTGTAACTTTTTATTACACATGCTATATGTATGTGTATCTACAAGTTACACATCTATATGCATCAGTTATACGTCAAAACTACATATACAGAAAATACATGTATTACTTTAATTTTTATTTACAATAATTCGTTTGTTTATCAATTAGATCAATCTGCACAAAGGTTTAGCAGGCAACAACAAATACCTTGAAGCATACCACATTTGTTTCAAAAATAACCAAATAATTAACATACTTCTTCGCCAATGCGCTCCCTGCTAATCTTATATACAATAAGCTCGACCTCATCACCGGGCAAAGAACTTCCGTTAACTCATCATCAAGTAAACAATCGAACCTTGCACTTGAAAGGCAAAAAGATTATCAACATCTTCAAACAACATACTTTGAAGGAAAAAACACGCCTCATTTTAAGCAACGTAAAATAAAGCTTCAAAGAATCATACCTGTTTAATAATACAAAGGTGCAGATAAGAACCTTGACAAAACAAACTATTATGAGTGTAATCGCAAGTTACACATGTATATAGCATGTGTAACTAGGAGTTACACTTCGCATGACTTATGTACTCGGAAGTTACACATGCATATTGCTTCGTATAAGAGGGTAAACAGATGTTGCATGGAAGATCTTATGGAAAATCGGAATACTATCCAAAAATAAGTGTAAATGATACCATCTTAAACATACTCACCAGTATTGTGATGCAATACCTTGCCTACAAGCTTTTCTCTAACTTCTCTAGATCTTTCTCTGTCTACTGCGAGTACTAGTGCCTCCAGTTAATACTTTGCAATTCCACCACCACAAATTAATATGACACCTCCACTTATTTCTCCACAACTCACACCACACCTCCAGTAGTACCACCACCCGCACCACCATCGGCTACAACTTTCACCATCACAAAGCTATAAACTGACAAGTAAAGCACATGTTTCATATCATACAAACATTCACATATTATATGCACGTTTCAGAATGAAAATAATGCAACCTTGATGGAAAGAATGCAACATTTTCAATCAGTAACAACCATTACTATATGTAGGTAAAATCTATGTAACCAGAAGTTACACATTCAATCAGTATGTGTAAGTAAAAGTTACACATCTAATTAGCATGTGTAACTAGAAATTACACTTCTATTTAGCTTGTGTAACTTCTAGTTACACATCCACTTAGCTTGTGTAATTAGAAGGTAAACAACAATTATCCTATCTATGTAACTACTTTTTGTCCCTGAACCCTCCTATAAATGTAAATACGAAAGCCGCACGCTTATCATTGTATGATAATAAATAAAAAACTATTTATATGCAGTATCCTATAGTGGAAAATATTTATTTAAAAAAAAAATAACGACAAGCTTCTGAACCTAGAATTGTAACAAACTTATTCTCCAAAAGCACAAGAAATTAAAAGGTAAATGAAATCTCGTGTACTGTCATCTCGCATACAACCTATAAATTATGATGACATGCCATAAAGAATGAGTTATCTCGTGAGGTTTACGCATGAGTTCAACCGATGTATCACCTCATATTGTTTAAGCCAACTCTTTCTCCGCCTCAATCTTCTTTTGCTAAAAGCCATTTCGATAGCTCGCCATCCAGTTCATCCACCCACATAAAATCCTTCTTATGCTTCCCAAGGTCCGAAAAGTACTCATTCCCTTCCTTGGACATACTGGTTCCCAACTCCAGTAAAAAATGAGCAGAACAGTCATATATAATTCAAAAAAAAAAAAGTACAAAATGAACTAAACTGAAATGATTCAGAAAAAGAAACCTGTGTTGAAACACATAGTGTATGAGCAAGATGAGTTTTGCCTGATCTGCAGCATGTAATCAATCGATGGTTCAGTTTATTAACCCATACGAGAGTAGATGATATGACACACACTTAACCAGTAGTTTTTCCTTACCCGAACTTTCCAAAAGCTTCTGTAATACAGGAGGTCTCAATTCCACCTTAAGAACATCAAAAATAAACTAATTAAAAAATCACCCATCAAAATTAAATGATCAGTTGACAAAATAGATTGGACAATTACCGCCTAGAAGCTCATCTAGGGAAGAGCTTCCAATAATGATTTTAATAACCTTCTTCCTCTGTTAACAACAAAAACTGTCAACGATTCAAATATTTTAACAAATTGATAACTAGCCAGTAGCCTCTTCCAAGTTTCAGTAGAATGTACCAAAAAGGATTTCACCAAACATTAATCAAGTGAAAAAAATATATGAGATCTAACTTTAAGCAAAGCATCACTTCCAGTAATGTAACCGAAATTCTGAGTAGACAACAATGAACAATCCAATACTCAAAAATGAACAAAATGAAAGGAGAATTATATTATCAACAAATCCAAGATCCAGAGTAGTTTAGGTAGATATTTTGAGTACTTACAACCATTTTTCGGCCGTTTCATTTAATTTATCAACTTTAGCTTTTGATAATCCTTAAAAATTCTATATGGAAAAAGAGAAAATCAATTAAAATTTTGATAATAATACCACGATATTCTCAAGAACTCAAGATTCAAAATCAGAAAGTGAATTTTACCTTTTGGTATGCATCATCAATCCATTGTAGATGTGGATTTCTATTCTTAATGTCTACAACGTTGATTCCTTGAGTGATTACCGTAAAAGATTAAGAAAATTGTGTACCTTAGGTACAAAATTGAAAATCAATGAAAAAAACACAAGCGCAGTGAAGATCCGTATGGATTTATGCAATTCAAGCTATATTTTACATTTAAATCTTATTAACTTCCTTTCACATTGAAATCAAATTGCAACGCTAAAGAAGTTTCACTAAAAATATATAAAACCAATGAATACGATTAAACAACACAGATCTATCTTGTTACATCAGAGAAATCAACACTATCATGACAAATTATTAAGACCGCATTTATCAAAGAAATCAAAGACTTAAATCAAGATAAAACTGCTCTAAAAAAACCACATCAAAACCAGATAAACTCAAAATATTAATTGCGGCAAAAAACCAAAACGTATGGAGAAAATTTTAGTTTTAAACATTGCTTCAAATATATCTTCTTCTTCTTTTTACAAAGCGCAGATTTATCAAAATTTTCACAGATCTAAAAAGAGAAAATGATAAATGAAATCTTTGAAAAAGAAAAAAACAAACCTAGAAACTTCAAATGAATCTTTAAAAAAAACTAATTCAGAACGAAATTTTTACAAAAAAAAATAAAATGAATCAGATCAGATCAGAAATTAGTTTCACCGGAGTAGAGATAAGAGAGAAGTGAGAGAAAGTGAAAATGAAAATGAATCTGGAAATGAAACCTATAGCCTATTTCATTAGGTATATATATAGTAAAGGGCATTTTTGGTATTACGAATTTCCCCCCAACTCTAAACTTTATTACCAAGCCCTGAAATCTAAAGTTCTGGGCCTAAAAATATTAAAAAGTGAAAGTATGGAGTTGATAGGGGAAGATCCATTTAGTGGGGCTTCTATATATTGAACCCATATAGTAGGGGGTTATAGTATTTTTCACTATTAAGGTTAGCATTGTAACTCGGTGGTGGTAGTTGGGTCTGTGCATGGCATGTGGGGATTGGGGTGATAGATGATTTCGTATGTTTGGTATATGATAACTACATGGTAGACGGTTCATCGATTCAAAGTGTTATTTAGATAACGAATATTGTTCTCGATATTATTCAACCAACTCGATGGTTTATGCTTTCATAGGTTGTCGCTGAGACCATTTGATCAAATATTATTTGATTTGTGACTTCAAGAACAGAGCTCTCCTAATCTATGTAAGGTGTGTAATGAGATTAAACAAGCAGATAGTTATTTTGCAGGGCTATGTTTCATTTATTGGTTCTTACCTCCACTTGTATGTGTACTGCAGATGGATGATGCAATTGATCTTGGATCCCAAGGGGTATCTATGTATCAAAGGAAGAAGTTGGTGATTTAGATGAGATAATTCAAGGTATAGATTCATATACTCTGAATCCATATATGGTTATATGATTTAATTGCTTTGCTTTTTGTATTTTGATGTCATGATTATTAAGTAGACACTAGACAGTAAAAGAGAAATACTCATTAGTGTGCCTAGTTTAGTTTAGTCTTATCGCTGTCAAGCCAAAAATGTAAGAAGGGTATGTTTAATTCAGTTCACAGTCTTATTTCATATACCACCATTTTCCCTGAAAGTGTGGTGAAGAGTGGTCAACAAACCAACATAAGAAATTGATAGTTGATAGGCTAACCCTTAATCTTAGGAGTTTCCCGCATCATAGTAATGACATGGTTCGATAATCTCTATATTGCTCAAAGCCGAGTGCCCGGATTTTGAGTTTATATTTTTATGGTAGTTCCTTTATACTTTTGTTGTAGAATTGTATTAAAATCATGCCTTTAGTACGTTCGGTTAAATTTTTAATGATGTTGTCATTGAAGAGCCTTATCTAACTTCCAAACTGATAGGTAGTTGAATGGACACAACACCCAGCTTGAGAGAGGCATTGAAGTCTCACATAAACAGAGCGTAAGTATCCTTAAGCATGTGATTCCAAGGATCGCCACTGTAAGGTCATCTCTCTCTCTCTCTCTTCTATATATATAATGACAAGTACTTAATTCAATGTTGTATATAGATGGATATTAAACTTCGTGTATAATAGGGTAATTGGTCAATCATATACACCTTGTTTTGTGTTACTTGGCCATTTAGTAGACCGTAGAGTAATCCCAATTGTTGAGGAAAACTTTCCTCCGGCTGCAAAAATATTGCTTGGGATGCGAGTAATCTCTATTATTTGAATGTACAAGTGAAAATTTCATGCACCCGT
Source organism: Papaver armeniacum (assembly GCA_023531295.1). Lineage (NCBI taxonomy): Eukaryota > Viridiplantae > Streptophyta > Magnoliopsida > Ranunculales > Papaveraceae > Papaver > Papaver armeniacum. Next base: position 131,311 of record JAJJWW010003217.1, read on the forward strand.
ATGAACGTTGAGTCGTCTCATTCGAGGTAACTTAGATTGTCTGGAAATTTTCTACTACAAAGATTCATATCGTATTGTGTATATCATTTGAATGTGCTTGTTAGATTTATGCTAAAAGGTTCGTGTATCTACTATTTTAGTATCTACTGTCATAAGTTCTCGGTATTGATTTTATGCACCTTTTTCTTTGACAGAGAATTGTAAGAGAAATCCAAGATGGGAAGCGCTAACACTATCTAAGAGAGTGGACTTGTTTGAGTTCATCGTCCGCAATATCTTGTTTTGTCGGTTTGTAGTTGTCTTTATGAACCCGAGAACTTAGATATGACTTGTATGAATTCAAATTTGATTACTTCTTTTTGAACTGTGTAACAAATACAATGATTTTTATTCAAATGGCAATTTGAATTTAGAGTTTTATTTCGTGGTGATTTGTGTTTAATTTCGCATTTATTTCATCCAAAGATCGCAATGATAATCCGATATGGAATTCAATTGACCGCTTTTGAAATTCAATTTGAATTTCTACTCTTTTTTTTATATTATAAAATTAAATCTACGACGAAGATTAGGTGCCGTACCTAGCGACAACTCGAAAGTATCGTAATTGAAATTTATTCTGAGTCAACTTGATAGTGTCGTTCCAGAAAAAGACACTAAATCTACGGCGCTTTCACTGCACCTCCAAAGTGTTGTATATATCACTAATATGACACTTTTCAACTATCTTAAAACAGCCTTTTTCCACTAGTGAGAGATACCGAGATAATCTAATTGTTGAAATATACCAATCAGGAAAACTAAGGAAGAAGCAAACTTATATCATTATAGAATAAAGAAAAAAAAAAAGTAAAAGCAATAGCAATAGCAATTTCGAAATCCAACATAATAAACAAACTGAATTAGTAAAACTCCTAGTAATCCCAAAGAAAATTAACAAGAGTTTAATGGTCCGGAAACCCTTTATTTACCAAACTAAAAGAGTAATAATAAACCTAAAAATGTGATAATATCAATGCATACATACATATATAAACTCAAATACTGGTGGCCTTAACCTTGCTAATTCGACGACTTGTTTGAATATTAGCTGTATTTTCTTCATCGATATCTGGTTGCACATCAAGTTCCTCGAAAGGATTGATCTTTAAGAAGTGTGCAACTATTCATCGATAATTTTTCATTGGTCGGTCCACTTCCAGAACCACAACACTCTTTAAGTTTTGATGTCAATTCTATAATTTGTTCGTCGAGACAGTGCTTGTTGTTCCTCATTCGGTTTAGTTGTTCTTGTAGTTCTGTTACTTCATTTTTCAATGTATTGATGTCTTCGGTCAACTCTCTTTTCTTGCCATCAAGTCTACCAATGTCAACTTCTAAAACAGTAAGTGTATCCGCTCGTGCTTTCTTATCATAAAGGTGTAAAAAGGCAGTTTCTAAATCTGAATATCGTTTTTCTTGTTTTTCTTTCCTTTCTTGTTTCTCATCTTTCTCTCTTTTGACTTCATCTTGAAGAGTGAATTTTTCTTTATGTAATTCAGAAATATTCTTATTCATCAACTGTTTTTCCTCATTGTTCTGTTTGACTTTATTTTGAAGGATGGAATTTTCTGCGTCTAGCTCCGAAACTTTTTTATCCTGAGATTGTTTTTCTTTTTGGTTCCTTTTGATTTCATCTTGAAGAGTAGCATTTTCAGCTTCTAACTTACATAATCTCGTGTCAGTTATATGTTTTTCTTCAATATACCCTTTAATTTTTTCTTGAAGTAAGAAATTTTCTGATTCCAACTCAGAAGCTCTTTTATCCATGGATTGTTTTTCTTTTTTGTTCTTATTAATTTCATCTTGCATAGTATAATTTTTTTCTTCTAACTTAGAAACTTTATTGTTAAAGATTTCTTGTTTTTCTTTGCTCATTTTTACATTATGCTGCAAAGTGGAATTTTCTGTTTCCAATTTGGAAATTCTTTGATCTAGAGCTTGCTTTTCTTCATTTTTCCTTTTGACTTGGTCTTGAAGGGTGGAATTTTTTTCTTCTAATTCGAAACCTTTCGCTGAAGAGCTTGTTGAAAAGTAGGAAGATTGTAAAATGGCGACTTTATTTCCTCACGCGACCAGGTACCCGAATATTTCTGTCCATCCCAGTTAACCACCACACCATGAGAGTTAACAAACTTTAAAATATTTTGGGGAAGCTAGATTTGAAAGCATCATAATCGTCATCTTTGTTATGGCCCAAAGAAAGATGTTTAGAGAAATCTAAACTTTCGAGATCGCCCAAATCACTTACCAATACAAGAATACCAATCTCCTTCTTAATCCTCACCACGCGGAACAGTGAATCTGCACCACGAAATATAAACAACTGAGGATCTTTGTACCATGACATACTTAAACCCAGAAGAAGTATGGGAGATTCAGAAAGAAATTTTGGTAACCAGCCGAAAAAAAATAGTAGGATAGGAAATTGTATTGCTCCCTTTAACAAGTTCAAATGCTATATATACAATTTACATTCCGTATGACATGTCTTAAAGAATAGATCATAGAGGGATAGAGATTCCTAATACATATTCGTAGTTTAAATTCTCAAAAGCAAACAAAATTCCTTCTGAGTTACCCACACTCAATCTTCTCCTTGATCCTCTCTTGTTTTGTGAAACTTAATCAAGTGATTCATATTACACGTAAAAGACCAAAAAGATGACAAAAACGGAGTAGTCTTTCCTTTTCTATGCTAAAATTGTTTTTGACTCCAAGCAAAGTATCATTCTTTTGCTTTCTTTTCCTTCACCACTCCACTGTAACAATATTTAGTTTTTTTCTTTTCTTTTTCTTTGAGAAAATGAAGATGGGTAGAGTTATATTAATTTCAACAACTAAGAATAATTCGACCGTCTGCACTTAAACTGTAGACGACTAACACTGAGTCGCTCCGAATCATTGTTGATTCACTAGTCAGATGCAAAATGAGCAAAAACTAACTACCATTTTGTCCATTTTTGGTTTGCGATAAAAAACTTAAAAATCCTGGCGAGATCGGGGTATACCCAAACTAATTGGGGTATACCAATAAGACAAAATAGGGTCATTTTGAAGTAAAGTCAAGCTACCCCTTAACCTATATTTTTGTAAATGGCTAAAATGCCCCCACAATGATTAACTCTAATTTAACTAAAATGATTAAATTAGTTAGATTAGTTAGTTGATTTAGTTATAAGTTGAGTTTTAGAAATCATTTAGAGGGAGAATTAGTATGAAGGAGTAGAGGAGATTTTTTTTGAGGGGGGGGTTAGGGTTTTTGTGAAATTTGTGATATGAGTGATTCTAATCCTGATTTTGAAGTGGGGGAGTCTTCTAACTTTCGTCTTACAGATGAGTACTTGTATGATGATGTACCAGACCATGATCGAATGGATTACATGCATGACCCTCACTTTTATTTTCCTCAAACTCATGATGGGTATGGAAGTGATGAATGTATTGAGCCAAACGAAGAATCCAATGACCGAGAAGAAGAGAATGAAGTCATAAGTAATCGTAGACAACCTAGGTGGTGAAGATTGTGATTTTTCCATGGAAATGATCGATTTTTTTTTTTCAATTCTACTGTACAGGGTCGGCATGGTCGACGCTTGTCGATCATGCCAGCCGTAACTGCCGGCGTGGTTCTACTTTGCACAACGTGCCGAATTTTCATGAGCAGTACCACGCCGGCAGTGTAGAAAATTTTAACCTTGCCGATGTCCATTTTTTTGAAACACAGGAGCCTTTACTTGAAAAAGCTTACGCTGGCATTTTCATGTTTTGATAACTTGTCGGATGTTGCCATGTCGGCAATGTTTATATTCTCTTATGTGCCGGCTTTTTCTAGCCGACAGTGTTTTATTTGTCGACTCTGCCGACCTTGGTAATACATATCAACTAAACTTTTGATGTTTTGTAGATTGTGGCATTGGTACCTATGGCGGATCAGCCTGAAGCTCAGAAAATTAGGGGTCCCGATACTTCCGAACATTATGCTAATGATTTGGAATGGAAGGAAAAAGACGACGCGGTCAATTGGATTGTTGAGAAAGCCAAAGAGAAGATGTGCGTTCTAGTGAAAAACACCCAACAAAGAGATACGCGGTTTGAAATGGTATGCGAGTGTTATGGGTTGCGGAGGAAAGTCACAAGATAAAGGGTTATGTGTATGATAAGAAGACGACTAGGTGTACAAGAAGAAGTCAAAGAAGTGTGGATGCTCATTCAAGATAATTTTTTGGAGGAACAAAGATACCGACAACGTGTGGAGAATAAGTAGAGTTGATGTTGGTTGGCATAACCATAAAGATCCGGACACTCTTGTTGGGCATTGTCAAGTTGCCAAGTTGAAACCGCACGAGTTCGAACAAGTAAGAACAAGTTGGAGAATTAAACCAAGTAAGCTCCTAAGTAAGTTCAAGAAGAATGACCCGCGTAACCTTTCTTCATTGTCTACAATTTATGCGGACAAGGCAACCATTAAAATTCTTGAATGGGATGGAAGAAAGGTGATGGAAGAATCACAATGGTTAATACACAAATACAACTACACGGTGAGACACCATGAGTCATCGGAGGGGAAGGTGGATCGTATTTTTTTGCGCATCCCGATATGATTCAATTGGCGCATTGCTTTTACCAAGTTTTGTTCATGGATTGTACTTATAACACGAATAGGTACAACATGCCTTTGTTGAACATTGTAGGACAAACCTCGGATAAGCAATCGTTCACGGTGGCATGGTGTTTTATGGATCGTGAGAAGGATGATAGTTATATTTGGGCATTGGAAACTTTGAAGCTTCTCTACCACGAAGACGAAACTCCCGGGGTTATAGTCACCGACAATGAGCAAGTAATAATGAACGCCGTGAGGATGGTCTTTCCCAATGCACAAAATTTCCTTTGCACTTGGCATATACAATGCAATCTTAGAAAGAATTGTAGAAGTCATATCCAAAAACCGAAAGCAAAGAAAGGAACTAAACGTGAAAAAGAGGAAGATGAACGTCTTAGAAAACTAACTAAAGAGGAGCGAGAGAAGGAGAAAGAGAAAGAAGACGAAGAATGGAAAGAAGGTGAGATTAAGTTTGGGTTATTCATGAAAGTGTGGGATAAGGTGGTTTGGTCGATGAGTGTGGGAAGATATGAGTTAAACTTGAAGGATTTCGAGGATGATTGGCGGACTAATTACCCCAAAGTACTCGGAATATTGCAAGAAACAATGGTTGAGGCCACACAAAGAGAGGTTTGTGTATGCTTATACTTACGACTATAAACATTTCAAACTTGAATCCACAAGTATGGTAGAGCAAGCTCATGGGAGGCTAAAAGGTTTACTTTTCACGAGCCAGAATGGGATTGTGACGGTGCAACATGCTATCCATGAGTACACTAATAATGATATCGACAAGATAAAAAAATACAATTCCAAGAAAGTAGCTTGGGAAGTTGAAGGAGTTTAAGGAGGATGTTTGGTTGCTTGTTGGTATACATAGAAACGTTTCGCATTGGGCAATATGTTTCATGATGAAACATCTCGCATTGTTTAAAAAGTATAAAAAGTATGATGACTCGAACACTCCTTGTAAGTGTAGGATAATGAAGGCTATCGGACTTCCATGTCGTCATATGCTTGGTAGGTATCACTAGTACAAAAATGGGCTTATATGACAGTTCAAAACTGTCACCGTAATATTTATATGACAGTTCTCAAAAATATTTGCACTGTCACCAAAGCCTCTGTTACAAAAGGTCTTTAAGAAATCAAGTATTCATTCATAGTGTAAGGTAATAGTTCCTTCCAAAAATCGCCATCTGTTGAAGACTTACGGTAACATTTTATTAGTAAATCACATCGTAAAAATCAATTTCGCACTAAGGTAACAGTTTCAACATGAACCGTCATTGTTGACTAGTTACGGTGAATATCTTTTATGTAAAATTGTCGTCGAAAAACTTAATTTTTTGCACTAAGGTAACATTTTTTTCATGAACCTGTCATCGTAGGTAATTTTTTTGGAGATAAACTGCCACTTGTAAATGCTTAAAATATCATTATTAGATCCTCATTTGATGTGAGTTAATGTTAACCTAGAACATGCTAAGTGAGATAATTAATATCAAAATAACAAAAATTGTGGAAAGATTTTAAAGTTTTCAAATTGAGTGAACTTGAAATTCGAACTAAATAAGTTGAAAGAATAATGTACGATATAGTTTAAGTAATTCAATATAATTCATCGAAAAGTATTCTTAGTAAAAAGAAATTAACATTGAAATTGGAAAGCAAGTCCATTTTTCGTAGTTGGAATGCTTTGTTGATGCTTCAAGCCCAAATCTGAACCCACACAGCGGCATATTCGTGTCAGCTTGAACCGAAATCTGGACCAACACAATCATGCTACCAACTCTTGAGGTTTGTTATCCATGACCTCTTCTTTATATCACTCGAACTTCCTCTGCAAAATGAATACAAACTAATTATCCTTAATTACATTTCTAAAGCAACCAAACACAAGCTTATCTATTAAAAGAACGCCTGAATAGCATTAAACAGTGCTAGAAGGAAAAGATTGCAAAGAAACAAGAAAATTAAAAACTTAAAAGTACTAATAGACAACTCGTACCTTTCCCAGACTCCTAACCATAATAACTTAAAATTATTATGAGAATTGACAATTTTAATACTTCATATCCCTAATATAAACAAAACCCACAGCTTTTTAATATTACTATTTCAGAGACATAAGCATTCTTGTGGAACTAATAGCTGTAAGGCTCACATTTCAAAATTATGAATAACCCATTTATGATTCTAGTTTTGTAAATAAAGGGATTGAAATTTATATTAACCTATATATTTCCAATTTTGTAGTCTTTAGAGCTGCATGATTTGGTTTTCAATTGGACAAAGTAGTGCTGATAAGAATAAGGTAAACATCATATAAACATCCTGATATGATTTGGTTTTCCTCAGTCAGAAATTACCGTTGGGCTAGATGTATGTTGTTTGGTGATTTTCAGGCTTATATTTAACAAGTAAAAAAATGTAATAACAAAAACAGTTGAAAATGCCACATACCTTAAGTGAATTTTTCACTCTATCAATCTCTTTTATACACCGATTAAACTGTTAGAAGTCTCCTTCTCGGTAACATAATACGCTGCCGACCTAAATTGAGCTTCATATTAACAAACCATAATGTGAAGTAACATGTCGTAGGCTTGTCAAGCAGTAACAAATCAGAATTTATAAAGATCACACAAGTAAGAGCCTGCAAAAGGTTTTTATCGCCTTCCACCGCATTTTCTAGAGTAAAACTAAGTCTCTGGAAATCATTAAATGTCAACAGTAACTAATCATAAATGAGAAGCTCCGAGATAGCTATCTCTAGCTAAAGATGCACAAGTGTTTTTACGGTTTATAATTTGAGATATGACAATACATCGATGTCTTAGTTTCGCGTTGTATGACACTTTTTTGAAGCATCGTTGTATGATACTTTGATAAAATGTTTCTATAAGACTTGACACGGGGGTAGATGAGTAATGACAAATGAGCAAAAATCTATATAGGAATTTTTATTGGCCCAGATAGTTCTTATTGTTTCAAAGGCTAAAAATATTACTTGGAAAGCCAAAAAAACTTGAGTTCCCATTAAACTATCGAAGGTCTGAGGAACATTCTAAGGATACCAATAGCACGAAAGTTTGATAACTGACCGTAAGAATAAAAGCTTTCCACGCTGAAAGTGCATCAATTACTCAATCCTTTTACATACTTGTTCAAGCTTTTGTGAAACAACTTGTTTGTCCAGGAACTCATCAGGGTCATATTGCTCTTTTCTGTTGCAGTCTCGAACTCCAGATCTCTCTTCAAGACAAAAGTTGAACCATCATCCTTTAATCATAGTTGTAAAGAAATGCAAACACAATAGTAGTAGCAATAACCAACCGAGTAAGATCCAAAAAAAAAAAAAATCAATCATATTAAAAGACAAATTTAAGTTACTAGTGAACCCGAATTGATGAGCTTGGAAGTTTGAATTCAAAATCTCCTCCACTATGATGCTACTTTGCTTGCTCATCCAGACAGGTGCTCAGAACTTGCTATCCGGGCTATCCTAACAAGATACGTGAAGCGGTTTTATGATGACATAAGAAATAATCTTTGTAAAACAAAAGTAATGAAAGGAATAGCAGTTATTATTCAAAAGTGAAACGAAAATAGGAACAACGCGCAAAAGAATTTTTTTTTCCTGAATAACACCGCAACCATAAGGATATGTAAATGGTGTCGCACCTTGATTACAAACTGCAGAAATTAAGAATCCAATTTTCCTCTCTGAAACACAGTGGATATATTTTTGTATCACCATTCTGATCACCCCACACATCTCAAATATTTAGCAAAGTTATTTGGAGTGGAGAAGGGGATTGAACATAATTTATGGACGGACAACTAAACAAAAGTGGAACAAGCCAAGAAATGTTTTACCGAATTATGAGGCATCAAATATAAAGGCTAACCCGGTAAATGATAATCTTGAATTCCTACAATATCAAAAAAAAAACTCAACATTGATATTTAATTTCTATTCAAAACTAAGGCTTCATACAAAATAAAAATAAATCTGGAAAACGATCCTAAATAGAAAAAGTAAGATAAACCCAAATCATAAATTAGAATTTCACCAAAAATAATTAACACTTACACATTTAATACACATCACATGCTTTAAAATCTTTACCACCAACATCAAGAACCCAATCGCAACTCATGACCATAATTTTTCCTTAGAGAAGAATCGAGAGATATAGAGATGGATAAAATTCATGTGGTTATCCAATGAAGATCGAAAGGGAGCTTGATTTATGCACACAAGATAAAAGTGGAAAATTTTCAGAGAAAGAGAGGTAAATATGAGTGTTCGTGAAATAAAGATTGAAGAAAAAGATGAAATCCTAGATTGAGGTAACAAAGGAGATTCCCGATTTGTAAGAAAAATCGTGGGAAGATAGAAATGAGATCTGCCTGAAGAGGGATATGGATCGTTGAGAGAGATGGTGATGGTAATGGGAAATTGAGTTTCAGTTCTTTCGATTTATCTATCTATGGGGTTTTTGACAAAAATGAGAGGCGAATGGGGCGAGAGACACCCATTAACTAAACAAACCCACTAACTCTACAGACCCACTACTACTAGCAGATAATTAGGGAGGCAAACTAACAACATCGTGTGTTCGAGAATGCTCTATGGGAGAGATATGAATAGTAGCAGTTCGTAAAAGAACTGTTATTATGTATATGTTTATACTTCGGTAACAGTTTTCATATGGAACAGCTATAATAGCCTAAGAATAGTGACAGTTTTAATTTGTTACTATATATCATTGTATAATTTAGTTTTTCTTCTAAAATGCCGTCGTATAATTATTCGTAACAGCTAAAAACTGCCACTATAGTTCAACACTATTGGTATCGCTTTTTGTAAGAAACTGTCACCTATGTCTTTGAGCTTTTTTTGCAACAGTTCAATTGTGAACTGTCATGGTTTTTAATATTGAACTGTCACCAAAGCCTATATTTGTACTAGTGTATAAAACTCCCATTCCTCTTGATGATATCGATCCTTATTGGAAGCAATTATCTTTCAAACCGGCTCCAAGAGAAGATCCCGGTGAAGAGTTTGGCGACATGGAACTTGGGAGAATAATCCTCGAAAAGTACCCCAAATTGAATAGGTTGGACAAACAAACTATGAAGCACAAGTTGATGCCGATAGTTTACCCTTTTATGGAAGAACTTGAAGAACCGGCAAAACAATATCTTAATGGTAGACCAACTACCAAAAAGACGAGGGCGGAAGAAAGGGAAAAAATCAAAGAGTTTTTGAGTACAAATTGCGATCAAGATCAATCCGAAGGAGAACAAATCAAAGAGTTTTTAAGTAGAAATAGTGATCAATCCATTAAAGAGCATTTGAGTACAAAGTGCGATCCATCCGGACATGTTTATACCGAGGCGCAATACAAGGAGGAGCATGCTAAAAAGAAAAGAGGTCGTCCAAGGAAGGATTCAACTACACCAACGGTCTCTAACTTGAATACAAATGGCACTCTACCTCTTGAGAGTCAAGCAAGCGTGGAATTTGTTGGAAAGAAAAGGGTCGGCCAAAGAAGGATTTAACTACACCAACCGTCTCTAACTTGAATAAAAATGGAACTCTACCTCTTGAGATCCAAGCAAGCCAAGGAGATGTTGCGAACAAAAAAGGTTGTCCTAAGAAGGTAGTACAACCGGTGTTGCAAAATTATCGCAATCAACTCCCTCCAATTATTCAAGATTTAGTTATTGGTACCGACGATGTTCCGAAAGATGGAAATTGTGGGTTTCACGTTATCTCGCAACAATTGGGACACCTAAATGGAGCGGTTGAAGAGAATCTCACCCAATGCCAATACATTAGAAAGAAGATGGCCGCTCGACTAGAAAACGATAAGGAGTTCCATATCTCAATGATGCTAGAAGGTTCCATGGAGGAGAAAGAAGCAACTTTCAAAGGTTTGCTAACTAGTGTTAAAGGCCCAGAGGGAAATACACCGATCAAATGGTAGCATTGGTTGAGAATGATGGAGTGTGTCCATCTGTTGGCGGATACTTGGAATTGCGTGGTACATTTTTTTAGTGAGGGACTATCTATAGCATTTGCACCGAAACATGCGGTTTGCGTGGACCAACTCAAGCATAGAAGAATTGTCATTGCTTTGGTGGATAAAAATCATTTTATTGGTCTACAACTCAATAAGGAATGTCCATTACCTCCTCTATGCAGGTTTAGTTTGTGGGAGAATTTCACAAACAACAAGAGCAAGGAATGGATGAAAATTTATGAGGACAACATGGCCCTTTGGAATGTTATAGATGAGTCTAGGGAATGTCCCATAGATTTGACTAAAGGAGGTTCAATAGTTTTGAATGAACTCCCTCCAATAGATTTGAGTAAGGAGTGATTATGATTAGGGAATAAAGCAATTTTTGTGTAGTGTACAATGGAGTACTAGACAAAACATTCGTACTTTTGGAGTACTTTTGTAATCGCATGCGTGTTTTGTGTAATGTACTTTGGAGTGCTACAAATGAATGAAATGGATGTGGTTTTTTGGGTGTATTCTGATTTGGTCGGCATCATATTTATTACCAAACCTTGCCGGCTATCCCAGGGTCGGCACGGTATTATTTCTTCAGATCGCCGGGTAGTGCGATGCATGACAAGACAGAAAAAGTCGCTCGATATGGCGGCAAGGTCCGGGCTTTGCCAAAGTTGCCATCGCTTTTCTTCGGGCAATGTTTATGAAATTTACCATGCCGGCTAATAACTCCCTTAAAAAGATTGTTCCTGGATGTTTTTTCTATCAAGCCGGCAAGGTCCTGGTTTTGCCAAGTTGTCGGCTTTTATTGCGCCGGCACCGTTATTGAGGAGAACCATGCCTGCTAAGAACTCCTTCAAAAATTGTTCATGAATGTTATTTTCTATAAAGCTGGTAAGGTGTATTATAATATCCATGCCGACAGAACAACCGTCGGAAAGCTTTTAATATAGGATAGTGCCGACTATGAGGGCGCCAACAAGCTTCTAATTTTGGATAATGCATACTATACATCGGATACAAACCTTAATTAAAGCATACAAACATTAAAAACTTAACCTTAACACATTTGGGACATAGATAGTAGATTTTTTTCCGGACACAATTTCTTAGGAGAGGTAATTAGCTTCATCCTACCGTTGCAACATGGATCGTGCATGGTAGAAGGTTGATTTTAGCAACTTCATCTTCATACGGAGCTACGCGCTCATCTATCCAATAGAAAAACCCACAACAAGTGCATTTTGAAGCATACGGCTAATATACACCTCCTATTACAGCTTTCATGAGAAATAAGAATCCCTTACAACCTTCAATAGTGCATTTGCTTCCTTCAAAGGGACAATCGTTTGCAAAATGACAACTTAGTGTACAAAGACTACAAATATTTTGTGGTGAAACTTCCATTCTTTATGCAAGGTTGAAGATGAAGTTGGGAATGCTTTTATAATAACAACATACCTAATATCTTGATTTTGAAATTTCTAGCCGTTGAGCATTCAATGGGTTGTACTTTGTACCTAAAAGGTGCAACTAACATTTAGGTCGGCAAGGTATAGATTTCATACCATGCCGACCTCAAGTACTTTGTCTAAAACTGCATAAACAAAATAATAACTTCTAAAGCAACTAAAACTGAAAATGAAAATAAGTTTAACAAGTCTAAAACCACAATCTAAGAGTTCAAAACATAATGTAATAGTTCAAACCACAATAAAGTTTCTAAAGCAAGTAAACATAATAAACTTTAAGAATTTCAAGGATCCTTCTCATTGTTGTTATCTTCCTCTCCATCACTAGCTTTTTCACCCGGCATCGCTTTTGCTTTTCCCTTCCCCTTCACTGGACCTATGTTGTCACCATCCTCATTGTAATAGGGGTTCACTCCAGAAAAGTCACATGCCCTGAAAAACGTTCTTGGATCAACCTCCTCTTCTTCCTCCTCTGATGATGTGCATTCTTCATAGTTGAGGGGATTGCTAGGACTGTTCATAAACCTTAGAAATTCTTCTGGATTTTCCTTACCCATCAAACATAACTTTCTAAACGGGCAATTCTCTTCAGTTTCATCTTTAGGATATTCTAAATTAGGATAAATTGTGTCCAAATATTCAAATAGCTCTTCTGCATTGTTAACAAGACAAGGTAGATCTTCTTTTGTTTCCTCTGGGAACCTAAACAATGCACAAATAAGATATATGAAAACAAACAACACAACACAACACTGTTGATCTTCTTCCACTGGCCAGCAAGTCCGATAAACTAAACACTGCCGACTACAATAGAGTCGTAAAGGTGTTAACCAACTACCTTGCCGACAAATAAACATCCTGAATGGTCCTATTTATGAAAGATGCCGACTAATAACTTAGGAAATTATAATTAAGGTTTTTGTGGCCTAACGTCGGCATGGTACAAGTCTAAAACCACGCCGACCAAATATAATCCGGCATGGTTGGTTATTATACCCTGCCGGCCCTGGTTACTGTCCAACAGTCGCCATGGCTTTGATGAAAAGTCGGCAGGTTATTCATCCCGAGACAATGCCGGCGCTTTCAAAATACCAATGGTCGGCGTGTTGTTCAACTATCGACCTTGCCGGCCGAAAAATCTGAAAAACATAATTTTCGATTTCTAACTTAATCTAACAATCATATACAACAAAACAATAATGGGTTTGAGTTTATAAATCACTTAAAATCTTCTTTTCGCCTTTAGAGGTTTCTTTTCAAAGATCTTCAAGGATTGCATTCTTGGGTTTACTCATTCCAACCTTTCCCTTACCTTTTCCCTCCGATTTGGATCTTTTCATGTTACCAGTTAAATCTCTCTTGTCTTTGGATCGTTTAGAATCAACCATTTTTTAGAAAATCAAAATTGAAAATTTTGGTTGATTTTAGGTTTTTGGAATGAAAGAGAAGAGGAGAGGGTTTAGAGAAGAAGGATTAGAGGAAGATTAATCAGTATTTAGTTTTTAAGTTTAGGGTTTAGTTTTGGGTTAATTAGTGTATGGTTATTAAAGTAACTTTACCATGTTTTGGCCTCCCCTTAGTAAGGGCACATGTCCATCTAAATTTATGTATACCCCAATTAGTTTGGGTATACCCCAATCAAGCTTGAGGTTAAAAATCTCTAATGTTTTGTACTGACTCGTATTTTTTAGAAAATGTTGAAAGACAAATAATAAGCCTACAAATGGAAGTTTTAGACTACAAATATGAATATGGCATGGCATGTTGGAGTAGTGGAGTAGTGGAGTAGAATGTAATGGTCTGGGTTAACTATAATCGAGTAACTATTGATGATTTGAAATATTTGAAATTTCATTGCCCAAGATTTTCTGATCAGTAATAAAACTATTTGTATTAGGTACTAAAAGATTTTGATCTTTACTGGTCCTAATCCACAGACATTTGTATCAGAAAAAAAAAAATCACAGTCGCCTACAATTTGTAGCAGTTACGGTCGGTCATAAAATAGGCGTGAGCCGTTCAATCAAAGGTTGATGTAAAATCAACGATCAGAAATATAAACCTAGACCGATGGGCCAGATCTCGGATCCTATAAGAAGAATAGTTGTCCTCAATTCATATAAGTGAAATAAAAAAAAAAATCGAACCGTAAACCTAAAAAATCAACACCAGCATCAAACAGATCTAGCTGATTTTCTTCTTCATCTTCATGTTCTTCCATCATTGGAAACCAAAAACGAAAACACTTTTGTATGTCCATCAACAACAACCACAACACAATGATTTTTCCTCTTTAGAAACAATATATCATGTCTCTGGTTCAGTCTTTGGTTCCGCCATTTCCTTGATTTCTTTTATGTATCTCATCTAGAATGCTGTAATTAAACAGTTTTTTTGTAGGGCTGCACAACGGGTAGGGTGGGTAGGATATGACCTATTTCGCCACCCTACCCGCTGACTGGCGGGTACGAAAATTTTTACCCGCCACCCTACCCGCCATTAAACGGGTAAGATCCTACCCGACCCATTAATTGACGGGTAGGATAGGGTGGCGGGTATAACCGTTTTTTTTTTTTTTTTTTGGTTAGTTTTCTATGTTCTGGACTTTATGTGTATACAAAAAAAGCTTCCCAAGAAATAAAAAAAAATCTTGCAACAATACAATAAATAAGAGCTAGCCTATCTAAATATGTACCCAATGGTACTGCCAAGAAAGTCTCAAGAAACAAGAGTTCTATTCTTTTCAAAATCGACGATGAATACCAGCATAATTCCATGTTCTTCATATAACAGTATCATCACCAAAAGCTCTTCATATGACCTTCTTCAATCATGATCTAAGATGATGGAATAAGTACTAAGGTCACAAAATAAATCTGCATACAAGTTATCTCTTGTTAGATCCTCTTATTGATACAAGGGAGAGAGCAAGCATATAAGTAGTACTATTACAAAAGACCAGCAAGAAATGATAATTATCCTTGGTTCTGAATTCCATAACAGGTACCAAGTTTATGAAAAACCCTCATTCATTTGAAATAATACCACACTCTGAAAAGGATTCTCAAAAATATACTGGGCACAAGTAGAATATTGGGCACAAGTAACTAGAGTCTAGTAATCATAACACTACTAGAATTGAACATTTGGAATATTAATTGCGACCAAAGGATGGAAGATTCCTTCACAGGCAAAAACTCTACATTTTTAACTGAAACCTGCTTGAACACAAAATTCTAGCATTGAGACCTCAATCTATTACATTGCAAGAACAAATTAGATTAAGGCTTTCCACTATTTACTGAACCGACTATATAAAGAAAAGGAACCATTTTACTGAACTATGGGCAAGAAGTACGAGAGGAGTTGAAGCAGCACCAAAAACGAAAAAAGAAAAATAGAGAAAACACTAGGTGTCTTGGTTTCGGGAGCAGTCAATCAATGTTCATGAAGAGCCTAAAATTAAAATATGAAACAATCATGGTCATCAACGCCCCCACTTTGTAACAAATTTTATAGCATAAAAATGTAACTACGTATCACACAAATGTTATTACATAACAATGGAACTATCACACAGCACAACAATTTGGAGGACTACTACCGGTTTCCTCCAAAATATGCTGCAATGCCACTTTCCAAGTACAAAATCAACAGACAAAGACTAGCCCTACAATATTTCTTTTTTTTGCTCGATTTCCCTTGTTTATGGGTAAAAATCGTTTCCGCCAATTTTGGTAAATTCGGTAGGTGAGTGAAAAACTGGTTTAAACCCTAAACAAATGTCTTTGCACGTGAGCACTTTATAGATTCGAGAGATCAATCTCGTACAAGTCCGGCCTAAACCAAGAAATGGCCGTTCCAGGATTTGCTTCGGTCACAAAGTGGAGGAGAAGGGTTGATTTGGGGAGGGAAGCAAAGAAATGTGTTGAGACCCGAATAATTATGGGAGTGTAGTGTCTCGACTTGTATCAGAGAAAGTGAAAGCTTAGGAAGCTTGCAAGAGATGAAAGCTTTTTGGAGAGCTTGCAAAATTGCCTTTTCCGAGAGTGTTGTCTTTTCTCCGACCGAGACTTGTTGTCCGGTGGAAATAGGTAAGACCTATTTATACAAGTCGAGATTGAAACGTACCTCGGCCTCATGAAGGAAGAGAGTAAAGGGTGAAATAATGGGAGGATGTGGTAATCGCAAGGTGTTTATGGGTGAAAACGTTTTCACCATTATTTCCTCATTTATTTGACCGCTTTATTCCTATTCACGCTTTCTTAATGTGAGCGTAGTGTACGCTGCAAGATGTGACCGCCAAACCAAGACCCTGGAAAGCATCCCCAAGTTTGTGTTGATGTCTCAAGTGTTAGTTGCACCTTGAGTGCAAGTGGCGCTGCTAGGGGAGCGTGTGGCATGTGCCAATGGCATGTGCGGAATGCCTTTGTTGCGGTTACACCTCGAGCGCAAGTGGCGGTGCCGAGCCGCTAGTGGCGTACGTGGCATGTGCCAATGGCATGTGCGGAATGCCTTGGTGGTAGGTTGTACGTTGAGTGTAAGTGGCAATGCATAGAGCTGCTAGTGGCGTGTGTGGCATGTGCCAATGGCATGTGCGGAATGCCTTGGCGGTAGGTTGCACGGTTTGCAAGTTAGGCTACCAGCGTGGGTTTTGGCATGTGCCAATGGCGCGTACGGCCAAGTTGGCCTAGGTTGCACGGCTTGCAAGTTGGGCTACCAGTGTGCGTGTTTGGCATGTGCCAAGGGCATGCGTGGCCAACTTGGATCATGGCCTGGTAAGAAAAGCTACCAGCGATGCGTGTTGGCATGTGCCAATGGCATGCGTGGCCATTAGGACCACGGATTGGTAAGAAAAACTACCAGCGAGCGTGTTGGCATGTGTCAATGGCATGCTTGGCCATTATGGCCACGACTTTGTAAGAAAAGCTACCAGCGATGCGTGTTGGCATGTGCCAATGACATGCTTGGCCATTAGAGCCACGGCTTGGTAAGAAAAGCTACCGGCGAGCGTGTTGGCATGTGTCAATGGCATGCTCGGCCATTAGGGCCACGATTTGGTAATAAAAGCTACCAGCGAGCGTGTTGGCATGTGCCAATGGCATGCTCGGCCATTAGGGCCACGGTTTGGTAAGAAAAGCTACCAGCGAGCGTGTTGGCATGTGCCAATGGCATGCTCGGCCATTAGGCCACGAACTAATAAGAAAAGATACCAGCGATGAGTGTTGGCATGTGCCAATGGCATGCGTGTCTATTAGGACCACGGCTTGGTAAGAAAAGCTACCAGCGAGCGTGTTGGCATGTGCCAATGGCATGCGTGACCATTAGGACCACGGCTTGGTAAGAAAATCTACCAGCGAGCGTGTTGGCATGTGTCAATGGCATGCTCGGCCATTAGGGCCACGGCTTGGTAAGAAAAGCTACCATCGATGCGTGTTGGCATGTGCCAATGGCATGCGTGTCCAATTTGGCCTAGGTTGCACGGTTTTTCAAGCCTAGGTGCGGGCGCTACTTTGGCATGGCGCGGCTAGGGCCAAGGTAAAGGTGTTTGGCTTGGCGTGGCGTGACTAGCGTAGCTAGGGCCAAGGCAGAGTGTCTTTGGCATGGCGCGGCTAGCTTGAGCTACGTGTGGGTCGGCATGATTTGCCATTGGCACAGAGGTTTGGCTAGCATGGTTGGCATGCTTTGGCGCGTTTGGTGTGGCTGGCATGATTTGCCATTGGCACAGAGGTGCGACTAGCTTGGGCTAGGTGTGGCTGGCATGATTCGCCATTGGCACGGAGGGGAATTAGGGTTTTGTTCGTTGTAACCCTAATTTGAAAAAAAAATACCCCCTATTAATTACTGACTACATGCATTAAATGTTCTAATAAATGTGTCACCGGTGACATTAGGTTATTTGGGGTTTTACGATTTTACCCTTTATTTAAAAACCACCATCAACAGCCCTACAATATTTCTTACCAAATCCTAGAGATAACAGGCTCTAACATGAACTAGTTACCCTGTAAGACTGTAACATATTATGAACTCAGATGTAATGACATTATGGTATACTAGGCGCCCGCTAGGCGCTCTACTAGGCTCCTTAGGAGCTAGGTAAAGTATTTCAACAAGACCCATTTTTGAAAAATCACAAAATTACAAACAAATGCAAAGAATCTACTACTAAAAGGAAATCAGAAAGCCCCGTTGTTCCAAACTTAAGATTTTGCTCTCTAAACTTAAAGATCTACTTTAAAAACCTAGGTTATCATCCTAACTTCATGATTTACTGCAACTCTGAAAAAAATTCACACAAATTATTCAAAACCCACCTCTTAAAACAAGAAATGAAGTTGAAAAACTTAACAAAATCAAAAATTGAAGCCAAAAAAAGAAAGGGGTTACAAGTTTCATGTACCTTCCGACCCCTTTTCTTCTACTTTGTTAATTCTTTCCCATGAACATGAGAAACACAGAAAGCCCCCAGAGAGATTACTGCTGCTGCTGCTGCTGCTGTTTTGATTAGATTTTGGAAGGTAGAGAGAGAATCTTGTGATTCTTCTTCCCAAGTCTTTTTTGTCGACTCAACCAATGACATTTATTAAACAAAGCAACTATAAATGAAAAATAAATGATCTCAAATTCTAGTACTTCACATGATTTGATGTAGGATAAAATATGGAGAATAAGTATTTTTATATATTATTGGCATATATCTAATTATAGTGTAAATATGGTATTTTCGTTTTTATTATTTAGATAAAATATTTTCGTTTTTATTATCTAGAATATCCATTTTAGAGTTTTATTATCTTAGGAATGTCTTAAGTTATCTTAGATAACAAATTTTAGGGTTTAGGAAGTTATTTATATCAAGAGCTCTATGTGCTACAGCTTAGTTAGTTTTTGATGATCAATTTTAATATGACTTTAATGTCTTTTATGAGTTTCTACCCTAGAACTCAGATTTATTGAAGTTCCACTTGAATCTACCCGTATTCTACCTATTCTATTATTTTCTCTACATTAATTGGTCTAGAGCCGAAAGATCCTAGATTTTTTTTTTCTGCATCATGGAGAGGAATCGATTAGAGTTGGATAAGATGAGGTGTCATATTGAAGACTTGTGGCGAATTGTAAAATAATTCAACACAAGAGAACTTATGGAAGCCCCAACGGAGATTTAGGAAGGCAACCATGTACTGTTGAATTGTCGGAAGGCGGTCAAGAGGATTATCTTGTTACTAATATTTTGTGCTTGGAAGAAGTTTCAGTGGATAGTGATCGTGAACGCTACTCTTCAGATCTACCCGAAGGAGATTATGAAGATGTTGCACATGAGGCGTTCAACGAAACATTGTTCCATGGTTATGATCATGAGGAAGCGTTGTTTTCAGTCTACGAGAATGAAAATAATCAAGTTGTCGTGGATTGGGACTTACCACCAGTCTATGATACTTATCCGGATGTTGAGATTTGGTACAAGGAAGATTGTACTGATCCATTCATGGAGGATCACACAACAACTGTAAGTTCACAGTTGATTCTATCTTATAACGGATTCTTTTCATAATAATCATAATACTCATATTTTAAGGGGAACTCAAGACGTTTCTTGGAGATCAGATTTTTATGAGACCATGTTTCGACATAAAAGAACTTCTAGAGAGAATTATGACGGTAAAATTTGTGGACAAACTTTCTCTAACAAAGGGAGAAATACTATGAGTAAAGAGTTAGGAAGTAAGATTTTGAGGAATTCAATATCCAAGTTTGTTTCTTATTATCGTAAGTTTGATAACGAATCTGTTGTTAGAGATCACATTTGTGTTTCGACTGTATTAGTCGATAGACGAGCCTTAATTCCTAAGTTGATTCTTAGGGTTGGTATCGGTGATCTACATATATTCCCTTCTGAAATGCTAGGTGACTCCATAGTAAACAATTTTAGATCAACATCAGATTGTTACAAGGAAGAACTTTTCTGTAAAGAAAGTTGTAGTATCAGCAAAATTCGTGGGCTAGTTTTCTCTAACAGTGGGAGGGGTACATTAGATAAAGATTCCCTTGCAATGGACATCCATTACTCAAGAGAGCGTGTAAAGGCTTGACATCAGTTGGTGCCACAAGGTGAGATTCCAAGTTTCACTGTTACTAATGATGAGGTTTTTGTTTTTGATCGAGGAAGGTCGAAATAGAAGAAGAAGGAAACCGATATCTCATTAGCAAGTCTTCTCAACCTAGTGACTATTATCTTGGTGATTATGGCCATTATTTGGATAGAAAATCTGGTTGTAGCATTTAAGTACTTGTTGGTGATTATGGTTATTATTTGCATAGTTAACCCATATGATATTCAAAGGCGCAAGAACTCGAGACAAATAGATCAACTTAGTGTTTATGTCTTTGATCGTGGAAAAGCAGCAACAAGATATAAAGATGGATTGGACATTATTTCTTGTCTGTTGTGGGTGCCACATGAGTTATCATCCGCATGTGGGTGCAAATTGATTGAGAAGCAGCAGGCCAAGAGTTTTGTTTTGTTTAAAGGTGATCAGTTGGTAAATCTTACTACTGAAAGCATGTGTTTGGTCAACCAAGGAGAAGATGATGTGCGAAATTTAGTGGCCACTACTAATAGGGTTGACACCACAAATGATGTGGGTTATGTGTTTGATCGTGGAAAAGGAAAAGAGTCATCAGATGAGGCGTTGAAAGTCACTTTTTGCTTGTTGTTTTCAAGAATTCCCAAGGTTACTTCTTGGCAAAGAAAACCAAAAGTTCGAGGTCGACTAGTTCCTGCAAAAGATACACAAGAGAACTACAAAGGAAAAATTCGAGGTCGAATTTTCTCTAACAAGGGAAGAATGATGTAGGATAAAATATGGAGAATAAGTATTTTTATATATTATTGGCATATAGATAATTATAGTGTAAATATGGTATTTTCGTTTTTATTATTTAGATAAATCTTAGAAATATCTAGAATATCCATTTTAGAGTTTTATTATCTTAGGAATGTCTTAAGTTATCTTAGATAACAAGTTTTAGGGTTTAGGGAGTTATATATATAAAGAGCACTATGTGCTACGGCTTAGTTAGTTTTTGATGATCAATTTTAATATGACTTTAATGTATTTTATGAGTTTCTACCCTAGAACTCAGATTTATTGAAGTTCCGCTTGAATCTACCCTTATTCTACCTATTCTATTATTTTCTACATTATGATCATTACCAATATCAGTAAGCAATTAGGAACTTCCAAGTGCCATTAACTGTCAAGATAAGTGCCAATCAAGAAAGTCGCAATTCTGCTATATGTTGATTGTAATGCATTTTAGTAAAGCCATTGCTAAACAAAGATTTATGAAAGTCAGATATAAAGGAAGGTATAATACCTACTAAAGGTTTAGCTCGTGAGGTTGCAACAAAAAGCCCAGGAATTAATGTTTTGTCATCAATTTCAATCCCTAACAAATCTAAATCCAGACCTGCTCCAAACTTTGTCTCTAATGACGAAGCCTCCTCCTGCACAGCTGAAATTTGCAAACCAGATTTACTCTCTTACTTGTATATACAAAATGAGTAACAAAATGAGCAACCCCACATAAAAATTATTTCAACTATACAAAACCCTCCTAGTATTTCGGTAAAAAAATGGAAAAGGAAATCTGGGTTTAGTGAATTTTCACCTGAAAATTAGTTTGGATTTCAAATTAGGAATTAATTGATTGGAACTATGTCTAATCAATCATATATTGAAACTGTCCTAATCAATTAAGATTACCTAATATCGTATCCTGCAACATGCATGAAATCGTAAATTCCTATGATTTTTTCAATCAATTATAATTTTCTCTAGTAATACCATCATTCATTTTGAATTTCAATTATAATAAACAAAAATCAACAAACTTCATGCTGCAATCGATTAGGAAAAAACACAAAACCTAATTTAAAAATACTCTTCTCTTCTCTGATCAAAATCAAAATAGATCCATATCTCGATCTAACTCATGATTCAATCTGTCTCTAACTCCCGATCAATCTCTCTCTACCCATCTCTATTTACCTCTCTCTCTGGATATCTATCTCTCATGATTTAACTCCCTCTTTTTCTTTTTCTCTCTCGATCTCTTTCAGATCTAAAAAGAAATCTAACCTGTTTGAGAAAATGGTGGGGTGTTCTTTCTCATAGCTCTCCTTTGCAGAAACCAAAAGGAAAGAGAAAAAAAAAAGGGTTTAGAAAGAAGAGAACCGAGTCGAGACAAAAAAAAAAAGACAGGGATTATTTGATTTTTTACATATATGAGGCGGGTAAGCGGGTAGGGTAGGATAATTTCGGGTTTTATCCGTCATCCTACCCATTTGACGGCGGATAAAAATAATGTTTACCCATCACCCTACCCGTCAATGATGAGTAGGATAGGATACGGGTAAAAATTCTGGCGGGTAGGATAGGGTGGCGGGTAAGGGTAGGATATGTGCACCCCTAGTTTTTTGTTGCTTTAAGGCTTAGTCCTATGGTCTAGATATCTAGCTGCTAGATTGGCCATCCACGTCAGCTTGGGCAACCTCCTAACCCCTATGAGATGGCCAATCTAGCAGTGAAACGCCTAACAAAATGGCGTCGAACGCTGAACCGAACGGCGTTTTCCTCTCTCTCTCTCTCCACCTTTTTCCTCTCTCTCCACAAATTTTTTTTTTTAAAAACTAATTATTCACTTCTCTCTCCACCTTTTCCTCTCTCTCCCCCACTTTTTCCTCTCTCTTTCTAATACATCACTTCCTCTCTCCATCTACACCACGTTTTTTTTCTTTTTTTTCCATATCTTTTCTTCAACGCCGAATGGTTCGGCTTTATAGCCACTTTTTGAGCGCCGCACTATTCGGCGTTTCAATCTCGCCGATAGTGCGACTGCGAGCAAATGCTAGGAGAGAAAAGTAGCCAGATTGAGTGTTTACTTTTTTCTCACACTTTTTTCAAGATTTGCAACACTTTTTGGCCAATCTAGCAGTCCAATCTAGCCCATAGGACTTAGCCTAACAAGATGGATTTTCTATTCAAAATTTTTCACACATTTAATTTTTGTAATTATTAATCCATTTTAGCTAGACTTCCTCTACTCTTGGTATCTGTTGTAATTATTAATCCATTTTCGTTCTTCTTGTGGGCTGCCGCTGCCATCATGAATGAATTTGATTGCAAGCTTGTTGCTAACACTTGAGGATTTATGCATGCAAGTGCTTGATGTACCTTTTTGCAGTATTGAAGCAAAGTCAACTGAGGCACTTATAAATTCGTTGCTCATATATTCGACAAATCCGGTTCTAGATCAAATCTCTGGAAAAATTCTGGATACAACACATTCATGGTGCCCAGGAACTTTTAGAGAGCGGAAGAAAACGATATGAAAACACCTCCCTTAGCAGTATCTTGGCATGTTTGGAGGGATATGAAATTAAGAGTTTGAGTTTTCTGTGGACAAGTTGTAGGAGTGGAATATCACACATATCAATAAATACGCGAAGTGAAGATTATCTAACGTAAGCGAGGACTATCGCACATAGTAAAATCGAGATGACGTATTGGATGATGTCAGCAAAGTCACGAGTATAGTGTGATGATCTATGCGAAGTATAAACTGTACGAGAATGAGTGAGTATACATGAGCGAATGCAACGCATAGTGATTATGAAAATAGTGGATCTCTTAGCTGTCATCCACTATGTAGAATCCTATATAAAGAGAAAAGCAAGAGAGAGAAAAAGGAGGATAGACATAATTGTAAAAGAGAGACACATTTGTTGAGAGAGACTTTATTTTCTTTATCATCTTCTTCCCCAAAAACCGGATCTAGAGCTCTATTAAAACCCATTAATGGAGATTCTAAATGTAATACTCATGTAATCCAAACAATCATAGTGAAGAACCATGGATTAGATCACATTGATTGAACCATGTAAAAAACCCTTGCGTCTCTTTATATTTCTAGTACTTATAATTGATATTTAGATGATTAATAAGAATTAGATCTAGAAATTATTATAAGGGGCGTGTTGTCGGGAAACATGCAACTACACAAGTTTTCTCAAGATTGGGTCCTTACGAATGCAATAAATTAGTAGACCAACTGATATTGGTCTCTCTATTATGTCCGTGCCAAAAGTCTATCTTAGTTTTCGTTTATCTTTCAAAACTCTCAATGGAATTCTGTTTCTGATAATTATTAAAATCTTGGGTTAAAATTGAACTCAAAATGCTAATTTGCAAAAAAATAAAAAAATAAAATACAATAGACTTAAAAATGACTACGGATTGATCAAAACGATGACTACGGAAGCCTGCTTCCAGAATTTCAAAATTGATGAATTTTTAGCATGCCCTTGTTCTTGTAAACCAAATACTCAGATCTCGTCCGCACCTGGGTAGGCACCAAGCAAATAGGTAGGTAGTTCCCAGTCTGGTCAAGCAGTATATAGTTTGATGTGGGGGATTATGTTAATCTCTTATTATTGTAATGAATATTGTGGTTAGGATCTTAAGTCAAAATGCAAAATTGCTATGAAAGAATTAAACTTAAACATAAGAATTGAGGATAACTTACTAGAAGCGGTGAGTTTTTCTTATTCTATTTCCTCGAGAACGTTTCTGTTCTTTCCACATCTTTCCTCCATAATCTTTCTCAACGAAACAAGGCTATTCACGTAAGGAGTTGCTCGAGTGGTGGTATATGCAGAAGGCGTACAATCATCCATGAGTTTCTTCAAAGTCTCATCTATCTTTTTAAAACTTTCAGTTTCTGGGTCATAACAAGAGATAACAGCATTGTACCACAACAAACATTTGTCGCTCTTCCTTAGATAACAGCTATATTCTTCCCATGCTATATTCCACTTTAGAACCCATGGGGAAACGTACCCGCGGTCCTGTTCCTGTGTATGTTTGATGACAGTCTTCCTACACCTTAACTCCCATATGGTGACATGTTTACTTGGAACTAATTCTAGAACACACAATTTCCCTCCCAATTCTATGAGTCCGGCATGGTTATCGTCACGGACAACATAATGTATTGATGGGATCAAATCAAACCTCTCATCTTCCAAATCAAAAACTACAGTCTTTGGTTTTATACTCTTCTCATCCATCCAGTAAAGAGCCCCGCATGCAAAAACACCAGCTGATGGTGAAACTGCACTCAAGTTGGACAAACTTTGTTTTTCAGATGTTCTACTTCTGCATCTCCACACAGCATCACCCTCAAGGGTATACACCTGAACCATTCCATCCCGGTAAAGATGTTTGTCCAGCAAAACTCTAACAACCTTATATTTGTTGCTTAAAAGGCTGTAACCGAATCCAATTGCCCGTTCTGAGTGAGCATTACCGCCACAAATAGCCGGAAGTTGAATTTCCTCTCCGGTGACAGGATTGCTAATATATATTATTCTTTCACGTGTTACTGAACTTGCATAACAAACTAAACCCTTACAAGAACCAACCATGAAACTTTTGTAGGCGGGTGATGTTGGCATGATTAAACTGTGATCTAACTTTGTAAGTGTTCCGAGACGGCTTCCTTGTTCATAATTATTATTCTGCTCCGAAAAGAAGAATTCTGCTTCAAATTTATCTGCCTTGGGGTGTAAAACCTTGTAAAGTAAACCCTTCTTGGGCTTAGGTAAGAAACTTCGCCAAGTGGTGCATACTTCTCTGCAATGTAATTGTGAGTCTGTAGGCAAGCCAGAAAGTATTTTTACTGTGATTTCTAAAGGTAAATCCTCCATTGAAACTACTTTTCTTTCTTTTCTTCTTAAACCTTACCGAGTGATTTTCAGAATATAATAACTTAGAAAAGCCCTAAACGCTTTTGGTTGGTTGCTTGATCAATAATACCTGGCCAAACTGGGAAACACTTCGACCTAAAATTCGTACGACTGCGTGAAATTTTTGCAGCAACGTTAGTTAAACTGGAGAAAATTTTTGATGGGGGCGTTTTTTTGAAGGGGGCATGGGGACCAATGATATGGTGACACATGCACTTATATCAATGAATTTTGTTTCCAAAAACACCAACACTAATTAAGAAAACAAATTTTCTCTCCAAAAATAAACTTTTTTTATATTTTTGGAAACAAAATTCATTGATATCAAGTGCATGTGTCACCATATTATTGGTCCCCATGCCCCCTTCAAAAAACACCCCCATCAAAAAATTTTAAACTGGAGGGGAATTGATATGGTGGGTATTGCAGAGACACCCAATAAGAGGCGCCACTTATATGCTTGCCTCTTGCTAGCCGGCGAGGGAGGAATATTTCCAATTCAGACTTAAGGTTCCCTAGGGTTTTTCTTGATGTGCGTAGCTTCTTTGCTCGGTTGACCTGGTGCTAGAGTTAGACCCGTAATATGGAGTGGATGCATATAAGCATTTGAAAGCTTTACCATTCTAGAGTTTGTCTAATGACTCACCCCAATCAATGAAATTTGTGGATGACTCTTTGTCAGCTGAGGGAGGCAAAGACTACGTGGTAAAGCACTAAATCCATCTAAACAAAACTGCAAAAATGGCAATTTAGTTCAATCTACGTGGCTACCAGGATTTGCACGATGCTGGGTATAAAGGTCTTACAATATACACGAGAATCATCGCATCCGGGTAACCCTAATACTAAGATATAGCAACAAAGTTGTACAAGTGCAGAAGTACTGGCTGCAGTTATCTGTCTCTGCTTTGTAAATGTCTTCGATGAAACTGACGGAGCTTCAAAGAATGTGCTCCAGTTTGTATGTTTGTCAAACCATAAGAATTAAAAAGCATGGACAAGCATGAATATATAGATAGATTACTAGTGTTGATGGAGATCAATTCATTGTCTAGCTCCAGCAAAACATGTAAAACAACCCCATTACCAGAAGATCCCTGAAGATCTAGGAAGACTCGAAATTTATTTTTGCTTTTCATGTAAGAAACCGGATTACAAGAAATAGTCATTGTATCTAAAGCATTTGCATTCTTCAAAATCAGTTTCAACTTTCAACCATCTCATCTCCTTGCATTCCCAGTAAGTTTCTTGAAGCTAACTAACTTGAGATGTAATAAAAAAACATCTAGTGGCCACCATACCAACCGTCCAACAATGTCTTCATCGTCATCTTTACTCTCATCAGTGTCACAGACATCGCCGTCTTCTTCTTCAGGCAAAGTGGAAGCAAACTTTGAATTTGAAATTAAAAAAGTAAAGACTCCATAAGTATAACTGGTTAACAAATGCAATCTCAAACTTGTTTTGTAATTTATACAGTGAAGACAAAAAGGTTTCTGCACTTGTGACTTGCGCCTTCAAATTTGAGTGACACCAGACTAGGTGATGTTTCGAGCAAAGCATTATAATGGTAGATTAGAAGTCTAGTGTTGCTATTGTGTCTTGTAGGATGTATATCCACCCCCAAAAATACAGGGTTGGCTATGTAAAGATTACGAATTACTCCAGCTTGGTGTGTCTGTAAAAGAACTACCTGAACAGTTGGTAGACCATGAGCAAGCCCTCTTCCTGACAACTGCAATTTGGCATTTTCTTGACATGCCGAAAGAACAATCGTGGTCTGGGGAGCTATTTAATTACTTACTGTCTAGGGAGGTTACCTAGCTACCTTGTTAATCAAGAAAATGCCGTAGAAAGGTGGTTCAAGGTCTGGGACAAGGAATTTGGCTTTGGGAAGGTTTCTGACAAGAAATCAAGCTCTAAAAGGGTTTGTGACAACCTTTGTGACAAATATCCCTGCTTTGGAAATTAAAGCTCGAATTTTCTTTGATTTCTGGTCTTAGTTTTAGAAAATCAAAGCAAATTTGAGTTTTCCAAAGCGGAAATCCTTGTCACAAGGGTTGTCACAAACTTTTTAGAGCATACACATCGATGTCAGAAACCTTACCAAATCCATGTTCCTTGTCATAAACCCTGAACCACGTTTCTACGGCATTTTCTTGATTAACAAGGTAGCTAGGTAACCCCTCCATTATTTGTAAAACGTTATATTACCAATAGATAATAATAATATAATATAACGATTATTACATTAACTAGTTGGAAGCCTAACAAGCTAAACTCCAACGACATACTACTACATTAATTGAACAAAGTTCTGTGTGCTAGCCTACCAACGGCCTCATGGGGAACCTTGCCAAGGGGAGCCGAAACGGCGGGAGGGGGCGAGATTGTGTCACAAGGGGGCAAACTAACACTACCTTCCATGTTAATTCCTGCAATATCACGCCATTGGGGACTCGAACACAGGACCTCCGGAGCGCATTAAACTTTGGGGAACAGGGATGACCAAATTGAGCTAGGGGCCCGTTTAGGGTTAATTTAGTTTAGGGATGACCTCCTGCAATAGATAATTAATTTAGTTTCTAAAGTAATAAAACATTATACTCCCTCCATTTCACTTTAGATGAGAGTTTAGGGTTATTTTTTTGCTGCACATTACTTGACGTATTTTCTCACAAAATTACCAACCATAATAACATTTTGTCTTGGAATCATAAGTATATTTTTAAATACACTAATAACTATTAATGTTTGAATACTTTTCTTAAAGGCATAGATGAGAAATTTTCATCTCCCTCTCCATTTCTTTGTTGATAATATAATAAGATCATGATAGTCTCAAAACTAAATAATATTTAGTTGATAATACAGAAGGATCAGGATAGACTCCAGACTAAGTAATATTGGGCGAAGCCAGGTTTCGAAAAATTGGTAGGCAAGTTACCAATTGACATAGTTTAGCAGGTGCAAAAGGGTTAAAATGACTAAATATAGGATAAACTAGTTCAAATTGGGCCTGGGAACTCACATTTAAGTGGTGCAATTGCACATCCACATTCAACCGGCTTCGAGGTGAAGTTTCCACTTAGTTATGGCCTTAGTCAGCACAATCCAAACTGCATATAATAGGTAAGGCATCCAATCCATTCCTATCATAAATTCATACAACATTTATACCTCGCATCTCAAATTATTTCTATCGTTTCTTCCCACTTTCTCATTGGCATCCTTCTTCACTCCTGTAAGAGCATCATAGGAAGACCGTCCTTAAATGGTATCTTGGCCTCCACTTGGTGTCTTCTGGACATTTTTTGTCGTTGTTCATATGCTTTCTGCTCTTCCTCGGATATCACCGGATTTTTCTCCTTCTTGATTTCCCTCTTATTTTTATTCTGCAGAATGAACACCATTTTTAACAGAATCAGATACAATCCAGCAGAGGCCACACCACTAGCCATCACCAGAAGCAAAGCAATAGAGATAGGAACCTCATTCCACGACTACAGTAAGATGACACATGAAAATCATCAACGCCTGACATCTGGTGAGGATGTTTTCCTCACTCGGATAATTCTCAAATAATACCTCATTCCACGACTACCTACTGACTAGCAGTATGTTTAAAATCAATAACAGGCAGCAGGTACAACATACAAGAAATTGCAGAAAGTTCAACAGTGCAAAATCTGACCTAGAAGATGAGAACAATACTCTGCATTATACTTTCATATATGGGATATAGGTATTATGAATTACCTATCAGGTAAACGCAGCAAATATTGTATATTATCAATACTGAAAGGAGCTGAGGATTTGACCATTTTAACAGGTGCTGAGGATTTGGACATG
This sequence comes from Papaver armeniacum, assembly GCA_023531295.1. Lineage (NCBI taxonomy): Eukaryota > Viridiplantae > Streptophyta > Magnoliopsida > Ranunculales > Papaveraceae > Papaver > Papaver armeniacum. Next base: position 161,131 of record JAJJWW010003217.1, read on the forward strand.
CGATTATGGAAAGGAGCTAAAAGTGCCTAGGAGCTCATACCATATACTTAATATTGTAGAGGACTGTTAGAGGACTTGAACATGAATAGGAGAGAGGCTCCCCATCAATAATTTCCACACCACGACGTTCTTCAAGTTCAACCCGCCTCTGAGAAGGGTCATCCTGAGATTTTCGACAAATGAGAGGTCAGGCATAATTTGTAACCATTAACCTTTCTAACTTCAGATTAAAAAATAACCTTTTTGAGTGAATCCTTGTCAACAGGAACAATAGAATCACATGGTTCCACCGCAGGTGATGACAGGTTGAAGAAGCGAGGAGACTCAACTTGACGCAACACACGCATGAAAACAATATCACCCATACCAATTCTGTACATGAATGCGCATTTAGCAATCCCCTTTCTTTTTGACGCCTGCCGAATGCCAATAACAATAGCAACACAAAGGGAAAAGTTCAGACTAACACTGGAGCTCCTGATAAGACAAAAACAGATCAACCAAAGAGAATATACAATTTGAACATTCCTCGGAGAAACAGTTTAAGCCAACTCTAGCATACCAAACAGCTGCGGCAAACATAGAAACGATACAGCATATATTTGACTTGAAGTAGGAACGACTACATAAAGTCCATTCTTTCATGAATTATAGTAATCCAAATAGAAATTAGAGAACTATATTTAACACTGGAGAACACATACAGAAGAGAGGAATTTATTTCTAAGCTTAGCACAAACCTTCTTAACCTTCCCGAATTCCACTCGAAGTCTGAATAGGTTGACCTTTATACTTAGAAACTTCAGTATCTGGTGTAAAATCAATAAGAGCAGTCCTGCTCTTTAAGAGTTTAATAGGAGTTCCTTTCTGCTTGATTTCCTTCATTATCTTCATGATAGGCTTAGAGCCAAGAATGACAGCCTTTGCTGCTACCCGAAACGCCTCCTGATTCAAAATGCAAACCATCCCACAAACAATAAGAATAGAAGATAGAGCAAATCCACAATATTTTCAAATCGCATCCTCAGATTAATAACATGCATCAAACTATCACAGATGACAACTGCAAAATATATTATACACCATGATTGAAAGGAACTCTATTCATTTAACCCTAAACTAGGCAAAGCCTCTGCATTATTTTATTTTTCTCTGATCTTTATCTAAATGATTTCTGGGAATCAAGTCAAAGTTACATGAATATAGACATATGGTTGGTTCTGCAAGTTATATTGATAAGCCCTTTTTCGCTGCAAAACAAATTATACAAGTAACAAGTTCAAGTGGAATACATCAGACCTTATTACTCTGCAAAACAGCAACTCTGGTAAGGGGAGGTGCAAGAGGGCCCCAAAACATAGCAAGACAGTGATTATGTTCGGGAGTGAACTTCAGAAGCCGTATATCGCCAGTTTCCATGGCATAAATAGGTTTTGTCTGGTAACGTCTCCAACCAGCTGACACAATGATTGGATCTCTTGACTTCAACAGTTTACTATGCCACTCATGTCGCTTAAGCCTCGCCTGAAAGAACAACCAGAGTTTAGTTCAGTTAGCAGGAAACTGGCATAAATGCGTAACTATCAAATCATACTCAAATTTCAAATAAAAGCTCTTTCATTATCATATCTAAGTATCTAATTATACAATTGATGGGTTTAAATTTTCAAAACCGTGATATAAAAAAACATACTTCGAATAAGAAAAATAAGGTAGAAAAGGCATAACCTGCATATAACCAACATTTTCCTCTTCAAGACTGATACCTCCAACAAGAATCGGATGACAAGGATTAAAATTCTGAACCAACTCAGAAGGAATGTCACAAACCTCCAACCTTAGATATGTCCCTGTTCTAAAACTTTCAATCTCCATGTGGGTCGGATCAACAAGATCATTTTTTGCTTTCAGCTCAATAGATAAAGGGAAGGGATCAGCTGAGCTTGTAACACTAGCTAAACGAAAATCACCAGCACCAGCAATATGTACCTGGCGCAATAAACCTCAAGTCAGTTTGAAGAATAAAAACTTGAGTGAAGTTTGTGGTAGAAGAAGTGGAAACAAAACAATAAGTATCCTCTTTTCTTTGCAACAGATTCTTTTTGTGCTCCCTGAATGTTACACAAAAGAGGCATCTAAGATTCGGGATTCACTTAATACTGTTACTTGTAACATACTGAACATCAAAAATTCACAGAAACAGAATAACAAATAAGTGAAAGTGACACTACCACATCCCACCATACACCTAAAATCAAGGAAGTACAGTAGAACACATGCAGTGAAGTTACCTGAGCTTGATTCTAACATCAAACACCACAAATGGAAGTTATTCTTTGGATTTTACACGAGTTTTTTGTGAAAGCTAACTAGGTACAAACTATGAAACTTATCCATGCGACATCTATAAATATTATATTAAAAAATCTGACAATCAAATTAAATGCATCAGGATATAATATTTCATGTTTGACAAGGGCACCAAACAAGAATAGGTTCATAGAGGAAATCTCTAGCTCCGAAAATAATGTACTATATGACATTGCATGGATTAAAGATATCATGATTTGGGAAACTCGCATTAACCTAGTAAAAAGAAGTACCTTAGATCCACTGTTAAGTTTACAACCTCGAAGATAACCATACAGACTTATGTTTCTCTTGCAATTTGCATCCTTCTGCATTTCTTCTAGAGGAGTAACATCTTCAAAACGATCTACCAGCACATAAGGACGTGCCACTCGCCATGACAAGGTAGGGAATTCAATCATCCCTATGTCTTGTACCAGTTTTTGTAGTTCCTGCATTTTGTACCTGTTATAATCATAGAGTGGATAAGAATCTGAGATAGTGAGTAACTGTTATAAGAAAGGCATGATTACAAGAAGCAACTTTGCAATATTAATCAAACGAAACTTACAAGCCATGATCAAGACCAGTTAAGTTGTATATTCTTGCTCCTTGACATATTTCAGTCCAGAAATGATCCTGGAGACGCTCTTTGGTTTCCTTGAGTTTATTTTCATCACTGAACTCGTCAAGATGTGTAAAAGCACCCATAACCTTTGGAAAGCCGTGCGTTTGTAAAATGTTAAGAAACTCAAATGTTTCCTGAAATCAACAAAAGCAATTGTCATCCAAATTGATCAATAGGAATGTAAAGAAGAAATAGCTAACCCACCGCTTCAAACCCATAGCTTGCATCAACCAGTAGCAATACTAGATCGGCATATTTTGAAGCATCAATCATGGCATTAATATCATCAGGGCATTCGACAAACTGTATCCTACTTGTCCCACCTACAAAACAATAAGCAAAACCAATAAGTTATCCCCCTAATTATGGTACTCAGATGATTAATTTATGCATACAAACCTATTTTGATAGTGATGGGGCCTTGAAGATCATTCAACGCTACCGAATTAAAATACTTGACTAGAGATTTAATCAGCAAAGACTTCCCAACCTACAACACACACGGATGATTAATTTTAATCTTAAAAAAAAAAAAAAAAAAAAAAATCAAGAAGAATTTCTATTACTGACATTGGGAGGTCCTTGAACAAGAACAATAATAGGCGGCGCTAGTCCATCATCAACCATTTCAGGGGGGGTATATGTTGTTTGGTTTGGAAATATGTTACCATCCCCCAAATCGTCGTCTTCATACTCATTTCTGAAGTCTCTATATATTTCGAAAGCTGGTTCATGAAAAATTTGGGATGACATTTTTTTTTAAATCCCTAAAAAAAAAAAAAAAAAAAAAAACCCACACAGATCAATAACTAGTTATCAAAACAAAACCCAACATAGATAAAGAAAAGAGAGAAGAAAAAACAATCACCTTGATCCGAGAGAAAATCCAATTCGTCTTTCCTGAGAGATCGAGAAATCGAGTTTAGGTTTTGGAATTGAGGGTTTGGTTTTTCAATCTTCTCTCCGAGTCTGAGAGTGAGTGTTTATAAAATTTTGCTGGGCTTGAACCAATTTTCACAACTTGGTACGCGTCGTCATGTAAAGTTGATTCGATCCGGTTCGGGTCCTAAAATCAGACCCATAAGTAACTTAGGATTAACAATTGGGAAAATTAGGCGCAGGCCCAAAAAAATACTCCCTCTGTCCACTTATTAAGTGATCTAGTTCAAATTTGCACAATTTTTAAGGCAAGCAAGAGGAAAAGTATTTTTAAGCACTTTTTATAATTATACCCTTATTGATAATAAATAGTGAAATTTTGAAAAAAATTATCTCTCAAACTACACCACGGATGTTCGCAAACTTTGTACCATTGAAAAGCATTTTAAAACACCTACGTAACGAATATAAGCATGACTATTAAATTATGCATATTTTTTATATTTCTTATAATCAATTAAAAGGATAATTTAAGGAATATCTCCTTGTTTAGTGATATAGGTCACTTAATGGTGGGACAAAATCTACAAGTAACTAGGTCACTTATTAGTGGGATGGAGGGAGTAATATTCTCATTGTCAGGCCCACCATTAATTTTTAGTTCCGTGACCAGGGGTGAGCATGGGCCGGTATGGACCGGTTTTTGCCTCATCCGCATCCAATCCATTGCACTACGGATTTCAAATTTGGCATCCGCATCCAATCCAGATCCAACGGATTTGCATCTAATGGATGCACTGATGGACGGATTGGATGCGGATAATCCAATGGATTGGTTTTAGTTAAAATTTATACTCCCTCTGTTTCAGAATAATAGGCTTGTTTATGTGTAAATTTACACATAAACAAGCCTATTATTCTGAAAAGGAGGGAATAGTAAGGAAAATAAAGCTAACAAAAATGACTACTTATAAAACCTACATTCCCATATATGTATACAGATTTAAAAATACCATGTACAACACCCTAACGAAACATCTTAAAAATTCCTAAATAATCCATAGAATTTTCTAGAACTATATAAATGCCCTTAATTTAACGGATATGGATGTCCGACGGATTTTCAAGGTTACATCCGTACCCGATCCGTTATCCGTTGGATTTTAAAAATTCCATCTGCATCCAACCCATTAACAAACGGTCCGGACATCCATCCGCAAATGAACGGTTGGTCCAGGTTAAATCCGCGGATTACGGGCCAAATGCTCACCCCTATCCGTGACACCCATAATTATATGAACATATTAAAAATGTCTGCATGACGGATTATGCATCCGCATGACGGGTTATGCATCAGGGGTATAATTGGCAACGCAACTTGGATACACTACACCATATTCAGCGATTAGTAACTAAAATTCGTAACCAACATGTAGCCGTCACGAATTCGTGACTAAAAATTTCGATTACGAAAATTTAGTGACACCGCTATTTCGATTCTGAAATTTTACTAGTTTAGTGATGGCCCATCCCGTGTCACGATTAGTAACTCTTGGAAAAAATCGTGCGAAAGAACCGTGTGCAGAGTAACACTCAGTAACACCCTCCTGAGCAGCGTGCGAAAGAACCGTGTGCATTCTATCAAGTTTACCCTATCGTGTGAATAAACCGCACAAATCTTATCCCCTTCTTCTCTCTTCAGTCTTCTACTGCTCTGGCGATAAAACTAGGGTTTAGTGAACATCACAGAAATCTTCTCTTCATCGATCGATTTGGCCGAGAAACATCACAGAAATCTTGTCAATACCTTTCAATCATCGATCTGTGTAAGTGTTAATCCATGAATCTATCTGTTTCATTTTATTTTCAATCGATCTGTTTTATTTCATTTTTATTTTTTCCATTCTTTAATCTGTGAATCTAAAACAATTTATTTGATATGAGTTATGTTTTGTTAATCTTCTTCATATAAATCTAATTGAATTTTTTTCTTAATTTCTTGTTAGGGTTTGAAGAATTTTGAAGACTTGAAGATTGAAGAATTTTGAAGGTATAAATCTTCTTCATATGGTGATTTTAGGGTTTTATGTTAATTTCGAAAATTTCTATTTTTTTAGGTTAGGGTTTTTTGTCTTAGTTCTGTATCTTTTTGATGATTGAAGTATGTTTATAATAGCAACACCATGTTTGTAAATATCATACTTGCTTATAATGTCTTATGGTGAATATCATGTAATTGTATTTGTTGAGGGATACCATGTTTGTAAATATCATACTTGTATGTTCAAGTTTTTGATCCACTAGTCCTCTTGTGTAAAGATGCATATTGTTGTTAGACATGGTGTAGTTTTTAGTCCTTAGAAGCATAGTAAGTTGACTAGGCGAGTGCTACCCGATAAAGGTATCTTGATGAATGTGCCCATTGAATTGTAATATTCCTTGTTAAAGTCTTATATATTCTTGGAATGTTTGATGAGAGCTAGAGCACTCTCTTTCCTATGAGTAAGTCAATTGCTTAAGAAGAAAGGAATTGATTCTCTCATAAGAAAGAGAGTGCACCAGCACTCTCTAGATTCCAGGTTGTATGGGCTTAGATGACTTATTCTAGTTTTGGTTGAGTTGTCACATCTAGGAAACGTGTTGATTATATTCGTTAAGTTGCTATGTTTTACTATTATCTGAAGATTTTTTCATTAAGTGTCATAATGAACTTCAATTGGTTGGCTAATGTTGTTATATATCTTTGGTATTTGCGAGCCGAGGAGAGGATCCTTTTGGCAAGAGCCAAACGAGAAAAAAAAGCGGCGGTTCGTTAAGGTAGTAACCTAAATTCCAGTTTGTATGTCCATAAATATGCTCATCATGATTTGAACTATTACTTCATGTTAAGGTAGTTTTTAAAGTTTAAATGAACTAAAGTTAGGAAGTTTTGTTTTGATATTGTGATTTTCTGTGAGCATGATGATACTTGATCCTGGTGGATGTTTCATAGCTAACTTGTAGGGCTTCGGCAACCCAGTACCACTAGGACTAAGTTATTTTATTTGGTTGATTGTAACTGAGATTTGGATTTTTAATTTTTTACACGAATATAGATTTTTGTTGAATCATATGCTAAGGGAAACTTGTAAATACATATGTGCAAGTCCCATGTGTAACCACGTCTTGATCATGGGAGCATAGATATCATTTAGTTATTACAGTTATAGTTATTACTTTGCCTGAATGTTAACATAGATATGATTTAGGTATCAATGGTTGATAAAGGATGGATGAAATGTGCGATATACTTGTTCAATACTTAGAAAGTGTAAGATCATTTATAGAGTTTGTGCGTGAAAATACTGGTGGCAGAACGAAGTTCTCCTGTCCTTGTAACAGTTGTAAGATTGGTAAAGTACCTCTGTCTCTAGGTGAAATTGATTATCATTTGGTCAAGTATGGTATTCAGATCACCTATACATTGTGGCTCACCTGTAGCTGAAAATCATGTTAAAGTGTTGTTGGACCTCATACTTTTGCCACTTGCACCGACCATAAGAGCTAACCAGTTTGTGAATACCTTTCAAGAAGTTGGAATTGGAGGCTATGTGGTTCATCCAAAAGTCTGCGTCCGATATGATTAGAAGGGTCTATCTGTCTTTTTGGAAATAATGTGGATAACTCGGCCATTGACCTATGCTTTTTTGCTATTTTGTCGACCATCTTTTTTGTTATTATTCGCACTTTTATATGTAAGGTGAACAACACGATATGTTCTCATAGGTAAACTACGAGTAAACTCTCGATGCGGTTGTGCTTAAGGGAGATTCTTATGCAAATGTGCATAAGAAAGTACTAATTTTAATCGACTTTGAATGTTAATATATCTTTTTGTGAATTTTACTTTGTGTATGAGTGTAGTTTTTGTTTCTATATGTTTTTTGGTTGTGCGGATGACCATAGATTAAGGTTCTTTGAAGCAATAGGAGCCAGTGGGGAATATCAATCCCTGGTAATTACTAGACTGTTTCTTCTTGTACATTGAAGTTGCAATTTATGGATATAGTTTTAACCTTGATTTTACACTTTCTTGCGAGGTATCTTGTTTAATGATCAAACTGCTTGTTGGATTATGATGTTGGTGACCTTCATCTCTCGGTAAGTCTATTTTGTGATCTTCTTGACATGATGCACAACCATGTCTTTCTTCTTTTATGTTATCTACGCTTCTGAGATCTATGAAATTCTTGTATTTACTTTTCGACGGCAGCAATGGCGAAAGGAGATGATGTAGTTCGTAAGAAGAAGAACAAAGTCTTAAGAAAATGACTTAATGCTGACCCTTCTACTCTGTCTACACGTATTTACGGTATTATTCTTTTGCTAAACAGAGACGAAAACAAGGAAAACTTCGCCGAGTGTGAGGTACTTGTTACAAATTTTTCATTCATTTATATCCAAAATTAGGGATTAGTACAACATGGGTTTGGTGTTTCTGCTAGGAAATTTCTTTGGATTTTGGGTTACCGTAAGTGTGGTTGCTTAAGATGTTGGACTTTGGATTACAGTAAGTTCAGTTTCCGTAGATAGAAATTAGTTGTTCACCTTTTCTGTGTGGTATAGATATTTTCTGATTGCTGTGCTGCTTACAAGTCCGAGAGCTTTATTTCTTAGTAGTATTCTTTGTATGTTTTATCTTGCGTAGATATGGTATGCGAGAGTTTGTGTATCTCTATTTCTAAAAGCATTATTTTCTTGTTTGCAGGTGAAGCAGTTATAAAGAATATCGAGGACAAGCGGATATTGAATAAATAAATAAGTGGATCCAGGTAAACTTATTGGTATCTTTGGAACTCTTATATTTTTGGAGTGATAAAAGAGTTATCTGCCTATACTTAGCATTTATGGATCATCGACAGTTGAACTCAACATGAACGCAAGTATCATATAGCGATTATTTTTGCTTCTTATATTTTTGGATGATAAGTCATCTGCCTATACTTGATTATGACACTTCTATACTTAGCGAGTTATGGCTCATGAACACGAGAAATTGGATTGAATGACTTCTTTTGAATGTTGGAATGTTAAATTGGATGGATGACTTCTTTTGAATGTTGGAATGTTAAATTGGATTGAATGACTTCTTTTGAATGTTGAAATGTTTCAATTGGATTGTAGTATAACAATTCCTGGGGATAGGGTACCTGCAAGGTAAAATGAAAGGGAGGGAACATTAATATTGACCAAGTCAATAAAGACTGACTTTTTTTTAACAAAAAGATTCGTAACGGCAAAGAAGTGTCACTAATTTTTACCAGGATAGTAGGAAAGTCAACGTTGACCTAGGTCAAACAATTAGTAACCACTGGTAAAAATTTAGTGACCGAAAATTCTTGGTTACTAAATTTTACCAGAACCCTGAAGTTGGTCAACGTAGACTTAGTCAATGTATTTGTAACCAAAAAAAAAAAAAAAGCGGTCAGACGTCCGTTACGAATTTTCATTTCGTGACGGTGGAATGTACGTTACGAAGTACGTCACAACCCAAAATTCGTAACGGTGACATGTTGGTTACAAATATTTGTTACACATCTCGTTGTAACGGTCTTTGTGCGTCACAACTCCATTTAAGTGATCGAAATAGTGTGTTACAAAAGCAAAAATATGGTGTAGTGATATAAAATTTGGATAATTGGCAACGAAAAACAAAAATTTGATATTCTTGTTTGTACTCGTTACGTAGCTCTCTTAAACAAGAATATCCAAGTTGCGTTGCCAATTATACCCCTGATGCATAACCCGTTATGCGGATGCATAATCCGTCATGCAGACATTTTTAATAATTTCATATAATTATGGGTGTCACGGAACTAAAAATTAGTTGTGGGTCTGACAATGAAAATATTATTTTTTTTGGGCCTGCGCCTAATTTTCACGATTGGATACTTCTTTGGTTGACAAGGAAGGTATTGGGCTTCTACACAAGGCCAGTAACAATGAAAATCATAATACCGCCCGTGATGCTGGGTATGAGGATGCATAGGTAAAACTGATGCTGACAAGAAACTAGCCTTCCGTGCAAGATTGAATGCTATGAAATCACAACGAGATATTGCTCCCCTTGCCAGAGATGTTGGACAGTAAGACTGATTTGGAGGGTAATATTCTGGACGAAACTTCTCCGGATATTAGCAACTTGGGCCTCAAAGCTCAACTCCTAAGTCCCCTAGGCCTACTCAGTTAAGTGAAAACCAAGTTTACCCTCCAATTAAGCTTGTACCTGGTAATTATATATATGCTTCTGATGAAAGATCAAATGGGTGAATTTTATGGCGGTTATGAGGATTCGGACATTATGGCTACCCTTTTTTCCAAGAGTAAACCGTATAAAATTAGTAATCACAGAGGAAGATTGAGAGGAGTGGATTGAGAGGCGTGGGCTCTAAATGTAGATAGTTTCTTCCTTTTCTTTTCTTTCAAGTGATGTTTTTTCTTTAGAGTTTTAGTTAAGAGCCTTTTGGAGCTTGTTTTGATGTTATTTTACAATTCCCCTTTGGTTTATGGAGGTAGGGGGTTTTTGAGCCCCTTGTAATTTTTGTAATTATGTTTTTTGCTTTAATACATTTTTCGGAGTTAGCAAAAAAGAAAAATCACTCCTGCCCGGTTTCCTCTCATTTTCTTATTTCAACCGTTTATGGGGAATGACTGCGGTCTGAAAGAAGGAGAAATTGGAAAAATGCCCCAAAACAGGGTGCAATTTTGGAAATCTGCCCCAACGTTAAAAAGAGTTGGAAAAAAGCCCCATTGACAAAAATGTTGGTTAAGTCCACATGTGTGAGTTCCCACGTGCTGGAAAAAGATAGAAATACCCCCTTCGTTACTATCCTGCCACGTACACACTTAATCTGACGGACATGATTTTATGGTTAAATGTATCACGTTACAAGACACGTACCAACACCTTTTGGTTAGATGTGTCATCTACCACATGTGAGTAACCCACGCGTGAGAATTATTCCCTAAATTCACCATTTGCTCGAGCATTTTTCATTTTCGTTTTCTGGATCTGAAGAAGAAAAAAATAGTCGAGAGAAGAGAAAGAAGGGGAGAAACATGTGGAGTTAACAACTATTTCTAATAGTGGGGTATTTTTCAAACTTTTTCTAACGTTGGGGCAGATTTCCAAGATTGCAGTTCATTTTGGGGCATTTTTCCAATTCCCCCGAAAGAAAGAAGATTTTATTTGTACAACTCGTAAGCAAGCCAATAAGTTGCAGCTATCTACATTATCAAAATTTAAAGTCAATTTATATAGCTATGAGAATTGTTAAAAGAAGCATCTACTACTTGTTAGATATTTTCCAAACTTATGGATTATGTTTGCCGCTACTACTTGTTAAAAAAAATTTGTTTTAATTTTAAAACCTAATTCAAATTCTGTTGAAATTTGGATAGACCCATATCTGCCAATAGCAAGCATCGATGCCTCTTGAAGGTGTCCTTTGGTGATGAGTAGACATCTTCGGAAAACATGAAAACCCTTATAAAGTAGCAGTGACTGTTTCTCTTCGGAACACATCAAAAATTATTATTTTCTTCTCAAATAACATCATCATAATCTTGAACATTGTGTTCTTGGTCAGGTTAAGGAAGTAAAATTCTTGAATTCCATTAAGATGTTATGGCTTCATTGAATTCGAAGGCATAATTCGAGTGACTTGTTGTACTCGCCAATTACTTAGGAAAGATCGAATTATTGTCTAAAAGAATTAACAGATCCTTGAAGTCAGGGATACACCATCATTCTATTTGTTTTTTCACCCTCGAGTTTTAACCCTATTTTCCAACACAACTGATGATATTTTTAGTCAATCCTATACAAGTTACCAGCTGTTTAAGAAAAAATTATAAGAGGAACAAGCAATAAGCAACGTGGTACCAGTCCAACTTATCAACTGCAAACATAAGTTTGAGATGTTGTGGTATTGATGTTGCCTTATCAATTGCAGACACAAGATTGCGATGTTCTTAACGAACAAAAAAAAATTTAGATGTTTTTGCCAGCAGAAAGTGACCACCTCGATCGGCATCGTCTCCACAGAGAATCATAGTACAATCTGGATTTTTGGATACCAATTATAACCGTCCAACAAACTACTGCCAGCCAAACAAGCAAATGAGAGATCCAAATTCAGATGAAGCCACCGATATAAAATTGGTTTTCGCATTTATATCTTTTACAATCATATTAACAAAGTTTATCAGCTAATAAAGTATTATTACAAAGATTTAATACGTGATTTACGTCTTCTTTGAAAGTATGACTGGCAACATCAAAAAAATCAGGAGCAGGAACCCCAAACCAGCCTTCGAACGTCTTTGTTTGAGAGGAGAAGCCATTATGACTGTCGATACATACCTGCAAAAGAAAAGATGAAAAGTAACTGGAAATAAGAGATGCAGCTTCAAGAACTCATACAATAATTAAAAATTAAAAGTATAATAATTGTACACAAAAAAATCCAACTGAAAAGTAAAATGCTTAAAATTGGATGAAGAAACAGTAAAACAACATTGAGATGTAAAAATAATAAGGGACAAAATCAAAATGAAATGAACCTGTTTTAAGAGACCCGAATGCAAAAGTAAGGATCCATCACCATATATTCCATCTCCTTTCATCTGTTGGCAAAACCAAAAGCAAAAAACAGGCAAAAGGTAGCAGCAGCCAAGAGTATTTTAGTGAAGAGAGTTTGTGAACTTTGTAGGACAACGGCGGCGCTGGAGCCATAATGGTCTCTCTATATATATATAGCAATAGCAAAAGGGGTTTCTATTTAGTTTAGGGTTTCCCTATAACACCACTTGATTTCTCCTTTAATCGAGACCGTTCAGTACATCTAACGGCCTGTTATTACAGATTAAATTCAGTCAGCGATATATGGCATTTGTCACTCAGACTTAGCTTTCACGGTTTCATATGACAACCGTGTTTGACGTTTAGCTATATATGCACTCACTTGCCACCCAGTGTCTACAGAAGGAACAAGCAATTATCAAAATGGTATCAGCTGGCTAGTTTAATCTCGTTTAAAAATTAGGTGCTACATATTTTGTTCTCCTTTCTGGACTCAATCTCGTTGGTGCAAGCTTCACAATCAATCAATGAGATCCCAAATATCACCCGCATTTGATATTAAATTTTACTGGAAAACTCAATCCCAACAAAAACTGTAGTCTTCTTTTGTTACAATTATTGATTCATCAATTTGTAATGCAGGAGGTCATGGATTTATCCCCAGCAACAGAGTCATAAGAAACACCACTAACTTCATTCAAACTACAACCTGGACTTTAAAGAAGTATGAAAAACTAACATGATGGAACCTCTAATTAAAGAAGGCTCTACTGAAATCATAAACAAAAACGGAAATGGATCTTCACAACTGCTAATGATTACTGGCAACACAAAATCGGCAATAGCAAAAGTGGAATTTCCCCCTAAAGTTAACGGAAAATGGGTCATTTGTCAAAAAAAATTAAAACACGGTTTAAAAGGACGAGTAAAAAATTTTATGGGTGAAATGGACAAAGAAAAAATAGCAAGGATGAAACTGGATTCATCCTGGCTTAAACTTAAAAAATAGCAAGGATGAAACTGGATGCATCCTGTGTAAAATAAAAATAAGAAAAAATATTTGAAAATGGACAGGATGAAACTGGTTACATCCTGCCTATTTTTAAATTTTTGTCCATTTAAACAGTATCTAAATTTAACTGTCCTTTTCACCCAGGAAATTTTGATTTTGGTCTTTTTAACCAATTTTGTGTAAAGCTAACTCATATATAGTTCATATTTTATGAACAACAAGGTTTACATAATCAAAATCCGTCACAAGAAAACATTGTGACTTGTAAAGTAACAAACTCAGACTCCCAGGTTTTAATCATAGTTAAATACTGTATGATTTATCCCCAGCAGCAAATTCATAACAAACACCATTAACTTCAATCAAAGTACAACCTGGAGATGGATCTGTTAGCAAATTGCTACCTGATTGAATAACTAACTAATTCCCTTCATTGGAGTCTGGTGGTGCAGTAGTGTCACGCCTTTGATGATACCACAACCACAGATCTGAAATCTGAACACCTAATCCACGACTGATTCAAGAGAACAACTTAGATCGTAGAGGATAAGTCATTATGACAATTTCATAAATTTGTGATTCTTTTCTCTTTGATCTCCAAGGTATGTTCCAACATAATACCAAAACTCAGATTTGATTCTGGAAACTGCAAATTCTAATCAGCAGAGAACTCCGGTTACTTGATCCTCTTTTCAACACCGCCTCCACTCTCACTCTTTTCGTAAACAAAAACATCTACTAAAATCTTAGGGTTGGATTTGATATATATAATGAAATGTATGTGTTTTACTCTAATACCCTTTAAGTTCGTTACTATTTCTCTAGCCTATGTTAGTGTTACTATTATGTGAGACAGATTGGATAAATTAAAGGTGCACATAATGATGAGCCTAGAAATGAAATAAAATGAAAAGAAAAAAAAACGCGATAATGACAGAGTTAGAACCTCGCCAAATTGGGGTGCATGTGATTTAGTTTTTGCAATACACATAGATTATGTAGATTGGATTGTTCGCAACATTGAGGTTAGTATCTTAGACTTAGGTTGCAATACAACATGACTGTGTACACTGTGCAATATGCATCACAGGAGTGGACGGCGATTGATTGATCGGTTAAGGTATGGACTTTGGTTTTCTAGGGGTTTTATACATTATTTAGTTCTCGGTTTTGATTAAAAGTCCGTAAATCAAAGGATAGCTTCAATGAGCTTCTTTCGTAGGGTTTGTTAATGTGGAAATATTTGAGGAACCCAAGTTTGAATTCTCTCTCTTTTAGAAACCCACCATTAGAATGGTATATATTTATAGTCCAAAATACAAAATCTACGGTTGATTATAGTAGTTTACATTAGGTTAAAATTTTCAAATTTTATGATTAGCAACTTAAAATATATATATGATTCTGTTAAGTCGTTGGCCTTTTTTGCTGACATTATTTGAAGGCGGAAACTTGATTGATTATTCTTTTAAATATGTAATTTTGTAGTATGCATAATGAACTAAAAACACTACTACTAAATTTTGTAATATATTCACCAAAATTGTAAGGTATTCAAGGTGCATTGTAGCTTCTGCCATCCACATTCCCACGGTTAGAAAATTAAATTTACCGAGAGCAACAAAACCAAAACATTTCCTTTAGAAACTGTAAATCGCGCGGCCCCTTAAGTAGCGTGGCCAGTCACCTAGAGTTGTTTATAAAGGTATTAGTGCCGAACATGCAAAATCACCGAAAATGGGTACATCTAATTCATGGACATTACTTTAAAACATCCTTCAAACATTAATAATATAGTGACTGAAAATTGCATTACACCATATTTCTGACGATTGTGCATAACACCATATTAATAATTTGACCCCATGAGGTTACATAACAATTATAATAAAATTAGGATTTTACGTTTCATGTAGAGGAGGAAATGGAAAATAAGACTGACTCATTAGTTTATCGAGGATGGCGACCATCAGTATTCTGAAAATGGAACAATGGTCGTCGTTACTTATCGCATCATAAAATCAATTACATAGAAAGGAATGGCTAAATTTTCCAAAGGCTACAAATACACTTTTAGCGAGCAGATGAGACAATAACAAAAAATAACCAAATGAACTTACATAAGGCAAAAAGTATGACTGGGCGGTGAGACGTAACCTCCAATGAAGCATGGACAGGACAAAATTGATGGGTGGTTAAGCTTAAGATGAACTGCACATTACCGAGTGGGGTTAAGGACGATCAACCGAATCAGGAATGACAACCGCAATTTGGTCTAGACTCCAATAGAGTGCGATGAAGAATGTTGTTACCCCATTGAATAATATACTGGACCATACGTTTCATACATTGCGCAATGAAGGAATTCAACTTAATAACAAAATACTTAAACCACAAGGTCAAGGGTTCAAAAGGAAGAAACGAAGAAGGGCAGAAGCAATGTTTTTCAAGAAACCTGGTAAAAACTAAATCTTATTAGGATGTATAGTAGAAAGGAAGATATCAACTTAACATATCTCTTTGCTTCCGTCTTTCACACTGCATCCCTGTAACACAAACTGGAAATAGATCTAGCAGATCATAAGACAACAAAAGAGACCAAATTAATTCGACGTGAATCAAGAACATTACAGTAACTTAAATGTCATTGTGTGTTCAAGCTTTATTATTTATATTGTTTGAAATTTCTTTGCAAAATTGTTCATGAATTGGCGTAATTAGATTCACATATTTACTCACTGCACATATATAATCCAATTTAAAATGGAACATACTAATAATTACTTCAAATAATTGCATATTAGAAGA
The DNA here is from genome assembly GCA_023531295.1 of Papaver armeniacum. Lineage (NCBI taxonomy): Eukaryota > Viridiplantae > Streptophyta > Magnoliopsida > Ranunculales > Papaveraceae > Papaver > Papaver armeniacum. The sequence continues at coordinate 177,430 of JAJJWW010003217.1, forward strand.
CGTATTATCCTCGCTGGTGCCTGAAGTCACTTTATGGGGTGTTTATTCTTCCATGATCTTGTTGTTTTCCTGTAATCCAAACCGAAAAAAATTAATAATATTCCTAATTAAATTTGACTGAAGTATTACAAAATTTCATAAGTAGCCATTTTATGAACTCAAAGAGACTTTATTAGTTTTCATCAACTCAAGAGTGAAGAACTGCTGTAATATTACCCAAGTCGTAGTAGATTGTTCCCTCTCTTCATCATCTCTGTCACAGGTCAAGGACGATGATTTCCAAATTTTAAGTTTATTCCTTGTAATTTCTTGATTTCTTGTCCTTTAATTCTACTCTAGAGGAACTTAATGTTAATAGAGTTATGATCAGAGAGCCTAGTAAAATTCCTTACGCATTAATTAAAATTCATGGACAACCATATTGTTTGTAGCTTTGTCAGTTGGTAGGATAGTATTCGAACAACTCCTGCATGCAATTTAGAGTGCAATAACAATTACATTCAGAACTCAAATAGTACCCCGATAAGACTATATGATCAACTGTAAATGAAATATGAAACGATGCTTGAGGAATCTATGGACTAATGGAGTATACTAATAAATTAGAGAAACTAAGCCACTCCTCGTACAGTGGCCTCAAAAACAATTCAGCTAGTTGATCACTTTCTATTTAGTGACGCTATATCATTAAGAACTCATAAAATTATTATTTCGTATGCAACTGAGAAGACTATACTGGTGCATGAGACAACTAAAATGGAAGGGTGGTAATATCTTAATAAAAAAACTAAAAGTGAATGAAGCCAACCTATCCTAACAGAAAACTCTCTCTTATCCTAAATGGTTGTCAAGAAAGCAAACATACTAAAAGAAAAAGTGTATGAGATCAAGCTGCATTATTTTATCATTCTAGTTAGTCTCAGAAAACCATTATACCTCAGTGATCATGTTATTATAGAAAGAAAAATGTATAAAAAAAGAGGGAAGTAAATAAGGAGCATACTTCTATTGACACAGCGCGGTTATAAATGAACTGTACATTATTTGCGATTTCATTCTCTTCTTCATTTGTTTCTTGTTAGTTTTGGAAACATCACTGCTAAATTATTTATTGAGATAGTGCATCCAACCTGGGTGCGGTAGTGTTCATGGAGAGCTCATGTATGTTGGGAGCTGCTCCATGTGAAAAATAGTTAATAATTAATAAAGTAGTTACCTTTAGAGCATCATTCAGTCCTTAAGAAGAGTAATGACCAAAGCAGGAGATAGAGGATTATGAAGTATCTATGGTGGCTCCATTATGCACGCTCTCTCTAAAAAAATTGCAAATGCAGATACATATTATTCCACACAAATTAATACGACTAAGAGATTGCTACTTTTTTTTTGCATGTAGATAAGTAAAATTATGATTAAAAAAATATCATAGGGGAGCAAGGGTTACCATTCAAGGTTCATGAATTTTTAGTGGGAATGAACTTGGCATGTCTCAAAGGCAATATTAAGTTTATTTGTTGTCGAGCACCCAATTTGGGTGTAAGATTCTTTATGTGCAGGATCTATATTGCCTAATACCTGTGAAGTAGAACCATTAGTGGGGCACATGATTGCTCAGCTTCACAACTGGAGTTCCTGGAGCTGGTTGCTCTACCGATTGTGTTCGGTGACTCTTTAGCATGGTGGTTAGTTGATAACATTCTTCTCTTGTTTATAAGATTCTTCTTCAGTAAATGGGAATTATTTGACATTCACATGATTGCAATATCAACATCATTATAAGATGCATGAATATCAAAATCCACATCTATTACAACCCCTTCTTCCTCCTCTAAATTATGAGAAAAGATAAGAGTATAAGATTATAATGATCAAAATAAAATAAAACAATTATGAAAAATTAGTTCTAGGAAACAAATAAGAAAATATGAAAAAACAAATAATAGAGAAGAAAGATGGTGTTTTACCGGTGATTAATCTTTTGGATTAAAAATCAAAACCCTAGAAAAAGAAAGGTAGCACTGCGCAAAAATCAAAGAGAATAAGAAAGGAAAAAACATCACCCCATGTATAAAGGAACATACTTCTTGATTTATCCCTCGAACGAATGTTTCGTGGATGTTTTCCCCACTGGGCATGATTACAAAATCCAGATTAATGAATAAGATTTACCGAATTGAGATAATTACGTAACTAACTAAGATGAATTTGACATAATTTGTACCAAAGTATACAACATAAGATGCTCTGATTATAAAGAAATCGAAAAGAAAAAGAAAAACCCAAAGAAATATAATCAGTTTTTAGGATTGCTGAGAAATATAAAGTATCCGGAGAAGAACTAATTAAAGCAGAAAAAGAAAAACATGATGTCTTAGGTGTGTGAAAACTTACCTTTGTTGGGTTCACATACAAAATTTTATGAGAGCAAATGCCAGCACTTTGTAGATAAATATGGACATCGTCTGATATGGTGTAGGCAACACTCGTGTTTCTCTACATTTTTATTAGTCGAAGTTTTTTGGAAGGTCGTAGCAGGATTCGAAGGGAGTCGAAGAAATACACTTATATCAGGAAACTTAAGGAAAATTAACGCCTCGTAGTCGTCCAATTGAAAACATCATCCAAGGCTTACCCACCGCCGGATGATGGCCCTCATCAAACGTCGTCCGTCTGATAGCCCTGGCTATCATGGAGACAAACCTCGTACCTTTTTATATATATATATATATATCCATTTAATATTAGATTACCTTAATACTCTCACCTATATAATATTTTTCTTTATTTCAAAATACAACAAATTTCTTCCTCTACCACTTCACCACCACCACTAGCACCACCACCACCAGCATTCAACTACCATTCCACCACCACCACCGTTCAACAACCACCACCTACCTACCGCCACCACCACCAGTATTCCACCACCACTCCTTCACCACCACCATTACACCACCAACAGTCCTCCACTATCACTACTAGTATGTTGCCGTCACCACCACTAGTCTGCCGCCGCCGCCGCCACCACTGGTTCAAATATTTTTGTATCAACAAAAGTAGTTGATCCGTTTCACTTGGATCAACAGTGGATGTTTATCCATTGCAGTTGGATCAACAGTAGAAGTTTATCCATTGCAGTTGGATCAACAATGGATATTTTTCCATGTTGATGGAAAAATGCTACCATTTCATCAGCTGCAGTTCCAGATCCACCAACAAAACCATCAACCACCATTAATAATCCATAACAGCAACCACCGCCACTTTTGCTGCCACCACCATCGATTTAGATAATTTTGTATCAACAACAGTAGTTTATCCATTTCAGTTAGATCAACAATGGATGTTTATCCATTGCAGTTGGATCAACAGTAGAAGTTGATCCCATAAAAACATATAATGCACACTATTTAATCAACAACAATTCCAGATTCATGGAAAACAACACCAACAACTCCATTTCTACTTCTATAATGCACATTATCTAATCAATCATCCTTATAGTACCATTCACCACACAATTCAGAGAAGATAAACAATTGAGCATATTAGATTCACAAAACATAAATTCTGGGAATAATAAAAAACAGGCTTGTGAAAATATTAAGAATCCAAATATATTGGGATGAATCAAAAAAGTACTCCAAAATCAAATTCAAAAGTCAAAAACAAAGCAGAATCATGCTAGCTACTTCCAAAGATGAATCGATAAATTTAAAAAAATTTCAATTCCACCTCTTTCATCACCAATTAAAATGGATGTTTTAAAATTAATTCAATTCCACTTCTTTCATTACCAATTTCAGTTGGATCAACAATGGATGTTTATCCATTTTAGTTAGATCAACAGTTGATGTTTATCCATTGCAGTTGGATCAACAACCATAGTTGATCCAAAATATATGGACCAACAATGGTTGTTGATCCAATATCACTGCCTGCTTCAACCCAGATAACCACCATATTTCATTCAGCAACAGGCTTCAATCTCTGTAACAACAACTCATACCAACACCGCCACCAACAAAATTACACATCTCCAGCACCACCACCACCACCAAACAATCAAAACCAAAATCCAACACCAATTTCATCATTTCAACCAAAACCACCTCCATCTACATCACCTCCAACACCAATTTTATCATCACATAGTTCTAAACTATTCTCATCTACGTCACAATCACTTACAATACCACTCGTACCAAGAAAATTAGATTCAAATACATACCAGTAACAGTAGGAGGTGGTGGTACTGGATTTGAAGAACAAGTAACGAGATCAGATTTGTAATCAACGAGAATGCAACAACAACAACTAAGATCGTCATGTAATTTACACGGAAGTATGTGAAATGATATTGACCAAGGTTCTTCTTCAATTGATTCAACGATAAAAGTACCCTCAAACCTATTAACCTTAATAGATCTGTTGATAGCGGTTGGGGAGGTAACGGAGGTGATGGTGCTGGTTTTGGTGGAGGAACTCAAGATGATGATGATTCTTTGATAATCTAACTCGATCCCAATCTTAATTTCATCTAAAGAACCCTAATTTCACCTTTGTTCTTCAATTTCTCAGTTTAAATTTAAAAGCAGCAGAACATGTTGACCTTAATAGATCTGTTGATAGCGATGATGGAGGTAACGGAGGTGGTGGTGCTGGTTTTGGTGGAGGTGATCAAGGTGGTGGTGGTGATGGCGAAGAGATGAAAATATTAAATATTCTCATTGTCAGGCCCACAATTAATTTTTAGTTCCGTGACACCCATAATTATATGAAAATATTAAAAATGTCTGCATGACGGATTATGCATCCGCATGACGGGTTATGCATCAAGGGTATAATTGGCAACGCAACTTGGATATAAAATTTGGATAATTGGCAACGAAAAACAAAAATTTGATATTCTTGTTTGTACTCGTTACGTAGCTCTCTTAAATAAGAATATCCAAGTTGTGTTGCCAATTATACCCCTGATGCATAACCCGTTATGCGGATGCATAATCCGTCATGCAGACATTTTTAATAATTTCATATAATTATGGGCGTCACGGAACTAAAAATTAGTTATGGGTCTGACAATGAAAATATTATTTTTTTGGGGCCTGCGTCTAATTTTCATGATTGGATACTTCTTTGGTTGACAAGGAAGGTATTGGGCTTCTACAGAAGCCTAGTAACAATGAAAATCATAATACCGCCCGTGATGCTGGGTATGAGGATGTATATGTAAAACTGATGCTGACAAGAAACTAGCCTTCCGTGCAACATTGAATGCTATGAAATCACAACGAGATATTGCTCGCCTTGCCAGACGAACGGTTTTTTGGGGACCAGCCTTTTTTTGGGGGGACCATTGTTTTATTTTGGGTAAGACATTAGAAGTAATTCTAGGTCACCCCTTATCTAAATATTTATATTAATACCAAAACTACCCTCTGATTATATTTGGTTAATTATTAGTTAGTGTTAATATTAGTTAGTGTGATTAGTGAAATGATTTTGAATAAAGATTTGAGATTAAAAAATCAGATTTTTAAAAAAGAAGTAGAATTATTGAGAGAGAAAAGTTAGAGAAGATGAAGAACAAAACCATGGAAAATAAAAAAAATTTTGAGTTCACTAATCTAGACTACTCAAGTGATGATTCAATTGATGATAGCTCATCTGAATCTACATCTCCTTCGTCTCCTAGAGTATATGTCAATCTTCACAATGATCCGGATATGGATTATTTCTTAGATGGTGAATGTATTCTTCCCCAAAGCCAATCTCAAGATGGTGAAAACGATGGATTTTACCAACCACAACCAGAGGAAGACTATTTGGGTACCTAGGTATGCTCTAAACTTAGATAATGTTGGTTGAATTGGTCCAAATTTTCAAAAAAATGTGTATTTTAGAGGAGATTTGTGCTTGTTCGGTTACCTTGTGTGAAGAACACGTAACCGAACTCATTCGAAAGTGTAGTTCGGTTACCTTTTGCTAAACACGCTTGTTACCGAACTCTCCATTAATGGAGGTTTTTGAAGTTCGGTTAGCGGACATGCTACCGAACTCTGTAAATAGGATTACTGAGTGTAATGTTCGGTTTGGCCGAAATGTAACCGAACCTAAGGGTACATTAGTTCGGTTAGTTCGCAACCAACAGGTAACCGAACTTTGCGTAAAATAAGATTAAACATTAATGTACAAAGTTCGGTTGGTTCGCAAACTTCATACCAACCCACTACCCAACCGAACTTACGTACAATAAGATTTTATTGTGTGTACGTAAAGTTCGGTTAGTTGTGAACTTGCTTGACAAACCGAACTTCAAGTTCGGTTTTCCCGATAAAATTTTCATTAACCGAACTTTAGGGTCCATAAGTTCGGTTTGTTCGCAAAATTCATACCAACCCACAATCTAACCGAACTTACGTACAATTTTAGTCTACGTAAAGTTCGGTTAGTTGTCAACTTGCTTGACCAACCGAACTATGAGTTCGGTTATCCCGATAAAATTATAATGTAACCGAACTTATTTCTGATTGCAATTGATGATGTTCCATTTCTTGTAGATTGAATGTCAACCTATACCAATGGATAATCAACCTTCTCCCGTTGGAATCTTTGTTTGAAGATACATCTAATCACTATGTCAATGATTTGGTTTTTGATGAAACTATTGATGCGAAGAATTGGGCCAGAGACCATGCCAAGAAAGCCATGTGCGTATTAGTTTTGAATGGAAAAGAAAGCCAAACTCGTTTTGAAATGGTTTGTGAGAGAAGTGGAGATCCCAATGTTAGTCACAAGAAGAAGGGTTATGTGTATAAAGGAAAGATGACGAGGAAGAACACAGCGTGCTCAAAGAAAACTAAATGTCCGTTCAAGCTAGTATTTAGTAAGTGCAAAAAAAAAAGAAAGGATGGGTTCTATCTATGGATAAGGTGGTAGGCCATCATAACCACCCTCGTATGGATGATCTTGAAGGACATGCAATGGCCGCTAGGCTCACTCCTCAAGAAATGGAGAAAATAGCTAAATTTAGGAGAATGGGAATTACACCACTTAACATGCTTCGCTTACTAAAGGATGATAACAAGGATAATGTATCATCTTTGACGACCATTTACAATGCAATTGAGACAATTAAAAGGAATGAATGGAAGGATAGAAAAGTGATGCAAAAATTGTTTTTGGTAGCTAAAGAGAAAGGCTACGCGGTTCAAAAGAAGGTAGGTCCGGAAGATCAAATAACGCATCTCTTCATTGCGCATCCGAAGAGTGTTCAATTGGCTCAATCCTTCCATCAAGTTCTTATAATGGATTGCACTTACAAGACTAACAAATACGAGATGCCATTGTTGAATATTGTTGGTCGTACCTCGACGAAGTCACCGTTTACCGTTGCTTTTTGTTTTCTAGAAGATGAGCAAGAACCAAGTTACACTTGGGCGCTACAACAAGTGAAGGCCATATACCGAGATGATGATATCCCCGCGTTTATAGTGACGGACAACGATGTATCATTAATGAACACAATAGAGAGAGTCTTCCCATTAGCACATAATATGCTTTGTACGTTCCATATTTGGTGTAATGTGATGAATAGGTGCAAGCCTCAAATTTGTCCACCAAAGAGGAAAGCATTTCAAGAGATTAGTAAGCTACCGGAAGATGAACAAGCGACTGCAAAAGAGGAATTCGATATACAATACACTATAAATCACGCTAAATAGGTTGCTTTCTCTGGTGAATGGGAGTCATTGATTTGGTCTCTCAAAGAAGAAGAGTATAATCTAAATCTTGCGGCATTTATCGAACATTGGTCTAGCCCCGAATATCCCGAGGATATTGTAACGTATGTGGTTAAGCAATGGTTGGAACCGCACAAAGAGCGCTTCGTTTATGCATTTACCAACCACCATAAACACTTTGGGAATCGGGCGACAAGTTTGGTAGAATCGGCTCACCACCGGTTGAAGAAAAATCTTTTTGGATGTGTCGATAATTTTGTGATTGTGTTTAACGCAATGGAGAATTACTTCAACCGTGAGATTGATAGAATTAAAGGGAAGTTTCAAAAAGCCGCATCATGAAGTACAAAAAGATTGTAGACAAAGGTGGTAACATCACGAATATGGAGGACCTTCGGTTGTTTAAGGGACTTCATTATAATGTTTCGCGTGTTTGCATTAAGAGGTTAATGGTAGAGGTTCATTTGATTGACATATGGGGAACCAAGCCGGACGAGGTGTGTGTTTGCAACATGATGAAGTCTATGGGACTCCCTTGTCGCCATATGATAGTTAAGTATGAACATGGCATAATCCCTCTAAGCGATATAGATCCATATTGGCAACACTTAAGTTTTGTCCCTCCTCCAAAGGGCGATGTCGGAGAAGAGTTTGGTGACAATGAGATGGGAAGAATCGTTATCGAGACGCACGGGAACATGAACAAACTCGAAAAGCAAATCTTTTGGGATGACATGCGGCCAATTGTTTATCCCACACTTCGGAGAATGTGCACGAACCGAAAAAAGGCAAGGGCAAAGGAAGACCTATCACCAAAGAAATAAAAAAACAAGTAAGAGAATATGCAAAGGTGTTGTCTAAGTGGAAAAGTGAAATGACGCCTTTTAGTAGAGACCCTAGTGGGCATGAGCATACCGCGGCGAAGTATCAAGAAGATTCTAAGAAAAGGTCTAGGAATATTGTGGAAAAGGGCGAAACAAGTGAACGGGATATGAAGAAAAAAGGACCGATGTTACGCTCGCAACCAACCCCACCTACTCCATCGGAACCTAGCCAACCAATTCAACGAGACGTGAAGCTTAAGGCTCCAATATGCCGCATCCAAGAAAGAAGTCGACCAATTGATGATACATCAACTTTTGTTGATAGAATGTACTTGGAAGAGCTACCTCCATATATTAGAAAGTACGTCATATCCACCGATGACGTCCCTCCGGATGGCAATTGCGGATTCCACGTTGTCGTACAACAACTAGGGCCTTTCACTGAAGGTACAAGCAAAGGATGTTGATGAAGCTAAAGGACAACCCGGAATTTTACAAGCGAATGTTGTCCGATGGGGATGCTAGTCTCAATGAGCAGTTTGTTAGGTATCAAAGGCGTCTCCACGGGGGGGATCCAATCACAAGGGATCATTGGATGGCCATTCGATATGTGGGCACTTAATCGCCGAAGCATTCAACTGCGTGGTTCACTATTTCTCAAAAGGTGCTAGTTTCACATACACTCCGAAAATAAAAATATGTGTCGAGCAACTTAAACATAGGAGGGTGGTGATTGCGCTTGTTAACAACAACCATTTTATAGGCCTCCGGTTAGAAGACGATTGTCCACTGCCTCCGATATGCGGAAACTCTTATTGGCATGGATTTAACCCCGACACAATGTTGGGATGGTGCATTAAGTACGAGCATAACATGGAGATGTGGAAAGCTTTGATTGATTCGGAAAAAATCATACACGAGGGTGCAGTTTCCCTTGCGGATTATTAAATGTACCATTAATTAAACTAAGTATGCTTTGAACATCAACCTAAGAATCAAAGATTGTGTTTTTTGGAATTATGTCTTATTTTTGGGTTATACTTTGAACATTTTCATAAGAATAAGAGACGAGACTGTTATTTTTGGAACTCTTTTTTTTTTTTCACATTGGAACTTAATTACATGACATCGCCGAACAGTGAGACATCAAGACTTAAGTTCGGTTAGGAAATGAAATTAGAGGACATTACCGAACTAAAACTAAATCTACATAACATTTAATATCCGAAACGCGTTATGAAAAAGTCTTTAAGGAGGCGGAAATGATATTCATATTTGAAATCCTTTCTCTTCCATCTTCGCCATTCGTTTTTTGATGTTAAAATGATTTCGGAGAATCCTTCACCCCTAAGTCGATACCGCCTTACAATACGAAATAAAGCCATAAATTCCACAACTCTAGCTCTAATCTTGTCGAATCGAATGAACAAGGCTATTTGATCACGGTTATGAGGGTTTGTTGTGTCGGAGCAGAATTTCTCATGAATTTTCCCCCAATAACTTTGAATCATAATACCATCCATTCTTCGTTCTTCACCCCTCTTTGGATAGTATAGTATGTAGTTTCTGCAAAGAGATAAATCTTCATCTAGAGAAAATTTAGGAGTAGTGGCTGCCATTTTTAGAAGATTTTGAGACGAAATGTTATCTATGAGACACATATTTATACCACTGGGGTGTATAACGGCTATAAAAATAGTCGTTACTTGAAATTAGTGCCATTTAAATTTCAAAATACATAGTTCGGTTACATAACAAATGCATCGACAAAACCCAACTAAAAGGTTCGGTTTGTTAGGTAAAACATAGGTAACCGAACAATGAAAACCATCAAATTTAAAGAGTTACAGTGTAATGTTCGGTTGACTGGTATTATTTTGCAGGTAACCGAACCCTTATGTTCGGTTAACTGCAGAATAATGCGATCTAACCGAACTAAGAACAAGAAAATTTGAAAAGTTCAAGTGTGATGTTCGGTTACCTGCAGAAAATGTAACCTAACCGAACTCATTACAAGACAATTTTAAAAGTTACAGTGTAATGTTCGGTTTCCTGGTATTATTTTGCAGGTAACTGAACTGGGTGATCCACCAAAGTTCGGTTCATTCGATGATTTCGTAATGTAACCGAACTCACACTAGCTAAATCAAACAAAAGTTATTGCAGACTTTGAAAACCAACAGTAACTTTGACTAGTAGGAGCAGTTATTGCGGAAGTAACCGTTTTTTTTTTTAAAAACTAGCCGTTGGGTACTTTTTTGCTATAAATAGAGACTTATCTCTACCAAACTTATTCACCCATCACTTTCAATCTTCATAAATCAGTCACCCATCACTTTAGAACACTAAAAATGGCTCCAACTCCGTTCAATCATCTAGAAGATGTTGCTATTGTCAGAGCACACACCACTCTCACAAAGCACTCCGTTGAGGAAGCGCAATGGGTCTACAGTAATGAAGATCCAACCGGAGGGCCTTACCTTGGGCATGATCAAAACACCAATGCTTGGTGGAAACGTGTGTTTAAGGTTTTCAAAGCACTAAACAGAAATCGTTCAAGGAGGACACTCACGCAGATAAGGGAAAGGTACGCTTATTTATACAATGAATGCGTACCGCTGAGAAACGAATTGAAAGCTCGTAAGGACGCTATGCCAAACGAAGACCGCATGAGTAGAGTAAGTTTGTGAATCAATAGGCCGTTCATCAAAAATTATTTATTTGGTTATGATTATTCAACAACGCTGACTTATTAAAATAATTGTTTTTCCAGTGTTCTTTGGTCGGACTCAATACGAATTAAGGTACGGTCATGAGTTTCTGCACGAGGACTGCTACACTCTCTTGGAGGAAGTTGAATGGAAATTCGCCCAATATAATTAAACTCGTAGAGAATCCCTAGAGCGATGTATTGAACAATTTTATGTGTTTTACTTCTATTTTATTTCAACTACATGTATGTTTTTTCGATTCAATAAAATGAGTGACTTCAAATATTGGTTGAATAACTATAGTTCGGTTAGATAGCATTTCTCTAACGTTCGGTTAGATCGCATTACACTGCAGCTAACCGAACATGTGGGTTCGGTTAGATCCATTACACTGCAGTTAACCGTACATTCGGGTTCGGTTACCTGAAAAATAATACCAGGAAACCGAACATTAAACTGTAACTTTTAAAATTGTCTTGTTATGAGTTCGATTAGGTTACCTTTTCTGCAGGTAACCGAACATCACACTTTAAATATTCAAATTTTTTGTGCTTCGTTCGGTTAGATCGCATTACACTGCAGTTAACCGAACATGCGGGTTCGGTTACCTGCAAAATAATACCAGGAAACCGAACATTACACTGTAACTTTTAAAATTGTCTTGTTATGAGTTCGGTTAGGTTACCTTTTCTGCAGGTAACCAAATGCAGAGTTCGGTTGCCCAAATAACATTGCAGGTAACCGAATGCGGAGTTCGGTTGTTTACGAGATTTATTCTATTAACCGAACTAACTCATTGTTTCTTAAAAATTTGAAGGTAATGAAACACTTAACCGTCAAATAGACAAACTAATCCCTTAGAAAACAAATTAAAAACCAAAGTATGAAATCTATTTACTAATCCATATGGAAACAAACTACCAAATCCGCCATAAAAAAAGTATTCCAAATATAAGTAACCGAACAACCAAATCCGCAATTAAAAAGTCTTCCAAACATAAGAAACCAAAGTAATAATTCTTGCAATCACTCATTTACCACGACCACGACCACGACCACTACCAGAAACTTTTCTAGTCTTGCGTTTAGGAGCTTTAGGTCGTCCTTCGTCACTAGGAGTGTCATCTCCACTGCTTTGTTGTTCAACCATCCGACTTGAACCTTCCCCTTCTCGGCGACTCCTCTTCGACGGCATGGTCTGGCTTGGATCAACCTTGCTTGTATCGACAAGATTAGGATTAAAAACATTACTTATTTGGTTGTAGAGGTCTGTTTGTTCTCGAGTATCCATCGGCTCTCCACTCCGGATTTTTGCCATCATTTTCTTCAACAATTTACCACTTGCCTTCACCTATTCTCATCAAAAACATAAGTAAATATTATTTTTCAATACTTCATAACATTTTGGAAAACAAGAAATAAGAGTAAATTTCTTACCGCTTGAATTCCACAAGATCAAGGCCTCATCACCACACAGGGGTATGCTTCATAATTTTCTTAGCCTCTTTCTCCACTGCCTTCGCTTTTGTTTTCTCACCACGAGCTTGTTGGACAAGTGTTTATTACACGAGAATGAGAAACATGTTCATACCATTCCATATATCCCTCGTCAGCGGCATTTGGCTCATCAAAAGAATCTTGTAACTCTTCAACTGGAACAAGATAATTCGCAAAGTTCTTCAAAGTGGTCCACTGATGGAGCAGGATCGTATTTGGGGGAGAAATTCTTCTCGGTGTTCTTAGTTCCATGCTTCTTCACCTTGAAGTTGAAGTTTTCCACTTGTGGGACACTTTGGACACAAGAAACTTGTCTTAATACTCTTCGAGGATTATACATTGTACAACCTCCAGGATGAAACAACGGTCCATTGTACGCACGCAACTTGGTGAGAAATCAATAACCTCAACATCCTTCTCGTCTTCATCGATGGAATGGTGTAAGGATGGAAAACCACATCTTCCATTTGTTAACCTATCCAATTTTCCCTCAACTCCAAAACATTTTCTTCTTATTCTTTTCCTGTGAGTTCAAAAATTCATATTTACCAGTTGTAGGCTTCCCATAAGGCCAAGGAGTGCGAGCATGAGACAATTGCAGTTTAGGGAAGTGGTCGTACACCCAAACCTACAATAAGAGGCAACAAATAATACATTGGCAATATGATTAGTAAAAATACACATTCATTCACTTATAAATTGAAACACACAAACAATAATTTAACAGGGCACTGAACAAGGGTGTATAAGCCTCCAAAATATAGACTCTTAAGCCTCGAAGCTTTTACGAGTTCCTCTTGAACGAATGAAAGAACCGCAATGCCTCAACAAGAGCTGTTCACCTCGGTCGGGGATCCAATATTTGGAGGTAATGAGCATTTACCAAATGACTGAAGTGTCGGGGAAGAAAATGGTTCCTAGTTGATATAACAAATAAGCAGTGACATGGTGCTTAATCTTCTCCTCTGTCATCACCAACAAGGTCTTGAGCTTAAGCACCATGTCACTGCTTATTTGTTAAAAAAAGCAACATCATATCTTATATATTAATATATAGAAAAGAACAATATATGTCAAAATATAATAAAGTGCCTGAGAAAGCTTGATGGTTAAGATTTGAGCCATACCTTTGTCGCAAAGATCTTGGCAGCCCATGAGTTTTTGTAGCCCATCAATACCTCCCTCCATCTCTTGGAGTACCATAAGTTGGATTCTTTGGAGACAAACACAAATTTTCATCAGGAATGTATGAATATCTAGCACAAGGCGTTTTGGGCGTCTTTCTAGGTTTCTTTCCCACTATTTCTACTTCTTCCTCTTCCTCTTCGACTTCCTCTTCATCCAAGTCCTCATCTAATTCAGCCTCATCCTTATCTCCATCTTCCTCATCTTCGTCACCCTCATTTGGTTCACCATCATCATTGTCATCCTCATTTCCTCCTCCTTCACATGGTTCACCATCATTGGCACCCTCATTTCTTCCTCCTTCAGCTGGTTCACCATCATTGGCACCCTCATTTCCTCCTCTTTCAGCTGGTTCACCTTCTCCACCTTGATGTTGTTCTTCATTGCCCATCACTTCCATGATCTCTTCATTGCCCATCGCTTCCACGATCTCTTCATTAACTTGTTGGATTACGTTGTCAACATTATCTCTATTAACACCATCTTGGATGACAACATCCGGTAATGACCCACCTATATACTTAGCATTTTTGGCTCCACGGTGACCGGCATCGCAATGTACTTTGCCTCAAGGGGTGGGAGTTCTAAGATCTTCCAATAAAGGTTTGTTTGATTTTTTGCCTCTTCCACTAATCAACAAAACAAAAGATATTAGCTTAACAAAAATAGGCCAAATCTAATTTTGGGGACCATAGTATAGTTCGGTTAACAAATATTATTTGAGAACCAACCGAACTCAACATTGGTAAATTTTAATGAAGAGTTCGGTTTGTCAAATTTTTTGCGAACAAACCGAACTCAAAATGTTTGCAACTAATGAAGAGTTCGGTTTGTCAAGATTTTCTGTCAAGAGTTCGGTTACATTATTTTTTTTCAGTAAAGTTCGGTTACTTTCTAAGGTGAGATTTTTATGCGAACAAACCGAACTCAATAGCACAGTTCGGTTACATACAAACTCAAATTAGCAGGAAAAATACACGAGTTCGGTTACATATAAAAAAACAAATTGTTGTTAAAAAAAATTAAGTTCGGTTGGAAAATTTTTTTTGGCTTCATTGCGATCTAACCGAACAGGCAGTTCGGTTACTTAGATTTGATACCTAGAGAACCGAATCATTCTTCGTGTTCTTCCTTTCGGGAAGTTCGGTTAACAAATTTGGGTTTTTTGAAAATCGACCTAACCGAACTATGCATCTTTAATTGCCATTTGAACCCTATTTTGATGATTTCTATTCAATTAAACGAATCAAAATCAAATTAAAAGTAATGGGTTCGGTGAAAAATACCTGCGAATCGGTCCCATGGCAGAATCAGGCTTCGGCAAGCGTCTATTATACCGGATTATGGCTTCACTTGGTTGTTCTACTTCTTTTTGAATCGAAAATCACTCGGCTGATTTGCTAGATGTCCCAATCGAGGACCTTCTCCTTGTAGTCTTTTCGTTTGCTTTGAAGAACCATTGTTATAGTCGATTGATTAATCGACGATGAAATTTTTTTGAATCGACGATTAATCGATCGAGTCGATGAAGACGAGGTTGGGGAAGAAGAGAAGCGAATAGGGAGACAGTTTTGATAGAAACTGTTTTTTGTTTTTGTTTTTTAGTTTTAGGTTTTGTTTTAGATTATTAGGTTAGGGATAATTTTAATTAGGGTGAGGGACAAATTGGTAATCTCATGATTTTTAGGACATCCCTTAACATTGTAGGGTAGGGGGCCTTATAAAACCATGGTCCCCCAAGAAAAAGGCTGCCCAAAAAACCGTTCTTGCCAGACAGATGTTGGACAGTAAGACTGATTTGGAGGGTATTTATTCTGGACGAAGCTTCTCCGGATATTAACAACTTGGGCCTCAAAGCTCAACTCCAAAGTCCTCTAGGCCTACTCAGTTAAGTGAAAACCAAGTTTACCCTCCAATTAAGCTTGTACCTGGTAATTATATATATGCTTCTGATGAAAGATCAAAAGGCTGAATTTTATGGCGGTTATGAGGATTCAGACATTATGGCTACCCTTTTTTCCAAGAGTAAACCGTATAAAATTAGTAATCACATAGGAAGATTGAGAGGAGTGGATTGAGAGGCGTGGGCTCTAAATGTAGATAGTTTCTTCCTTTTCTTTTCTTTCAAGTGATGTTTTTTCTTTAGAGTTTTAGTTAAGAGCCTTTTGGAGCTTGTTTTGATGTTATTTTTACAATTCCCCTTTGGTTTATGGATGTGGGGGGGTTTTTGAGCCCCTTGTAATTTTTGTAATTATGTTTTTTGCTTTAATACATTTTTGGAGTTAGCAAAAAAGAAAAATCACTCCTGCCCGGTTTCCTCTCATTTTCTTATTTCAACCGCTTATGGGGAATGACTGCAGTCTGAAAGAAGGAGAAATTGGAAAAATGCCCCAAAACAGTGTGCAATTTTGGAAATCTGTCCCAACGTTAAAAAGAGTTGGAAAAAAGCCTCATTGACAAAAATGTTGGTTAAGTCCACATGTGTGAGTTCCCACGTGCTGGAAAAAGATAGAAATACCCCCTTCGTTACTATCCTGCCACGTACGCACTTAATCTGACGGACATGATTTTATGGTTAAATGTATCACGTTACAAGACACGTACCAACACCTTTTGGTTAGATGTGTCATCTACCACATGTGAGTAACCCACGCGTGAGAATTATTCCCTAAATTCACCATTTGCTCGAGCATTTTTCATTTTCGTTTTCTGGATTTGAAGAAGAAAAAAATAGTCGAGAGAAGAGAAAGAAGGGGAGAAACATGTGGAGTTAACAACTATTTCTAATAGTGGGGCATTTTTCAAACTCTTTTTAAAGTTGTGGCAGATTTCCAAGATTGCAGTTCATTTTGGGGCATTTTTCCAATTCCCCCCAAAAGAAAGAAGATTTTATTTGTACAACTCGTAAGCAAGCCAATAAGTTGCAGCTATCTACATTATCAAAATTTAAAGTCAATTTATATAGCTATGAGAATTGTTAAAAGAAGCATCTACTACTTGTTAGATATTTTCCAAACTTATGGATTATGTTTGCCGCTACTACTTGTTAAAAAAAATTTGTTTTAATTTTAAAACCTAATTCAAATTCTGTTGAAATTTGGATAGACCCATATCTCTGCAAGCATCGATGCCTCTTGAAGGTGTCCTTTGGTGATGAGTAGACATCTTCGGAAAACATGAAAACCCTTATAAAGTAGCAGTGACTGTTTCTCTTCGGAACACATCAAAAATTATTATTTTCTTCTCAAATAACATCATCATAATCTTGAACATTGTGTTCTTGGTCAGGTTAAGGAAGTAAAATTCTTGAATTCCATTAAGATGTTATGGCTTCATTGAATTCGAAGGCATAATTCGAGTGACTTGTTGTACTCGCCAATTACTTAGGAAAGATCGAATTATTGTCTAAAAGAATTGACAGATCCTTGAAGTCAGGGATACACCATCATTCTATTTGTTTTTTCACCCTCTAGTTTTAACCCTATTTTCCAACACAACTGATGATATTTTTAGTCAATCCTATACAAGTTATCAGCTGTTTAAGAAAAAAATATAAGAGGAACAAGCAGTT
Organism: Papaver armeniacum; assembly: GCA_023531295.1. Taxonomy (NCBI): domain Eukaryota; kingdom Viridiplantae; phylum Streptophyta; class Magnoliopsida; order Ranunculales; family Papaveraceae; genus Papaver; species Papaver armeniacum. The sequence goes on from JAJJWW010003217.1 coordinate 194,963, forward strand.
ATCAACGTGGTACCAGTCCAACTTATCAACTGCAAACATAAGTTTGAGATGTTGTGGTATTGATGTTGCCTTATCAATTGCAGACACAAGATTGAGATGTTCTTAACGAACAAAAAAAAAATTGAGATGTTTTCCACTGAAGAATCATAGTGCAATCTGGATTTTTTGATACCAATTATAACCGCCCAACAAACTACTGCCAGCCAAATTCCAATATGGTATCTGAAGCCATTGTTCTTGAACCCATGGAGTGTTTAATAGGCGGTACAAATTGGAGCCAAAGTATCATTTTCGCTTCCAGAAAACTGACCCACAAATAGTAATCTTCTTTGAACTTCTTTAATCATGAATTTGTGAACTAATTTGTGAACTAATTTATCCCCAGCAAAAAAATTCATAAGAAACATCATTAACTTCGTTCAAACTATATCCTAGACTTTTCCTAGACTGACTTGCGCATTACAAGCATTTAGACCACAAATTTCTTGCTAACCTTATCATAATTTCAGATGAAGCCACCGATATAAAATTGGTTTTCCCATTTATATCTTTTACAATCATATTAACAAAGTTTATCAGCTAATAAAGTATTACTACAAAGATTTAATACATGATTTACGTCTTCTTTGAAATTTGAATGACTGGCAACATCAAGAAAAACAGGAGCAGGAACCCGAAACCATTTGAAATTTCAAACGTCTTTGTTTGAGAGGAGAAGCCATTATGACCGTTGATACATACCTGCAAAAGAAAAGAAGAAAAGTAACTGGAAATAAGAGACGCAGCTTCAAGAACTCATACAATAATTGGATGAACAGTAAAACAACATTGAGATGTAATTGATCTAGATCGTGACTTTACTGGAAAACTTAATCCCACCAATAACAATAGTCTTATTTTGTTTCCATTAATGATTCATCAATATGTAAACTAATTTGTAATGCAGGTAGGTGGATATGGATTTATCCCCTGCATTATGGAATCTGAGACTACAACTGTACAACATGGACTTCTCTTAGAACCGAGGTCTCTTTACCATAACAACATCATCCCATCTCTGTATTAGGTTTTCGAGTTTTGATGGCATATCGTTTAAGAAGTGAACCGCTTGTGCAAACCACTCCTACCCGGCTCAGAAAATGGTACCCTCTGAATTTCTGAAGAGTTGTATGTAATGGTGTAGTGCTCTATCTTTTTGATGTAAGAAAAATTAAGCAACGTGATGGAACCTCCCAAAGAAAGCTCAATTGAGATTATAAACAAATGAAGAAATGGTCTCTACAACTTTTAGTGATAATAAAATAGCAAGAAGAAATCTTCAATACCAAAAGCGGAGTTTCCACCCCCTAAAGTCCAAATACTAGGGGGTCTGGCATGTAATCCGATAACAACTCACCATACATTTCAGAAAAATAAGACAAACCCACAATTTATTCAACAAGAAATAAAGATCCAATACCAGGGGTGGTTTGTGCTTTTACAACAGCAACAGTAGATGCATTTCTGATTCGATTGAAGCTCAAAATGAAGCGAGAAACTTGAGACTTTCTGGATTTGAAAAGAATAATAAGATGATAAGTGTTTAGAGGAGAGTATAAGGAATGATGAAGAAATTGTGAAGATGTTGTTGATATTGTCATTGTGTTTGTCGCCATTTTGGGGGAACATGAAAGAAGATGCAGGGACTATGCTGTTTATATACACATGAGAAAGAGTTTTTACTTGCACCCGTGTTACACTGAACCAATCTAAAACCCCGCCGGACGGCCGTTTCAAAACTCATCTCAACTTTTGAAGGAACATTTAAACACACATTCAAGAAACTATTTATTACATAATCACAAATCCTATGTGTTGGATTTTGGATGTTTTGATGATCATGGAGATATATGATCATATAGTTAGAACTGCTCACACAGAGCTCCTAAGTATATTAGTATTTGGAGCAAGGCTTAAACTTTGAAATTCTCTTTTTATTAATGATCTTGCTCAGTTTACATTAGGAACAGGGCTAGACTTTTTATAGACAGTACATTGCCGTCATTAGAAACTCTTGTTATATCTAGAGTTTTCTTTGAACAACTTCACATTTTCACACATACTTGACTATCTAGATTTTCCTTCCTAATCTCTAACCGACTAGTTTAAACACTCTAGCTAACTCTCCAGAATATTCCAACCACAAGACCAAACTTAGTTCACACTGCAGCTTACTCTAAACTAATTTGAACTGTATTTGGACATTACAACATTACAAATTAGGTAATTCCTACACTATGACACACTAAACAAAACCAAAAACAAATCCAAAGGAAATAAACAGAAGTTTGACATAACTTGTTTATCGCTTTTCTCCCGTTCGAGTTGCTCTTGTAGATCTGATACATGTTTTGTTGCCATATTGATGTCTGCTGTCCACTTATCTTCCTTGTTCTTGTAAGTGAAATTCATAGCTTCTTGTTCTAAAACTTGTTTCTTAAGAGTTTGTATTTCAGCCTTGTGTTTTCTTGTATGTTGAACCACGCAGGTAGATAAGCAGGCAACCTATAGAAAGGCTTTCTAGATCTGCACGAGTCAAGTAATAGTATTTGAAATTGTAAGGCCGGTTGGCTTCCCAACCTTGACAGTTAATCATCCTATCTTGAATCTTTTCATGTTTTGTTGGAAAGAATGAAGAAATAATGAAATCGGATCTCAAACAGCTGAGTCGCGGACTAGGTCGCTATCTTTAAGGTATTTCGCGTGCTCGCCTCTTGATTGTGCTAGCGAGTCAAAAAATTGTCGAACACCTATGGGATAAAACAGCTGATAACTCTCTTATTCGATTTCTCTGCACTATGAGAAATCGAACCAACAAAAAAACTCTATCTAACACTTGCTCAGAACTCGAAATAGATGAAAAAACTGTATTTCATCTTCTCCAGAAACTTTTCTTATATAACTCAGAAAACATTAATTCGGTTTTAATGAAAATAAATTTCGCAATAAGTGCGCAATGAATTTCCTCCATAACAGTCATAAAGCGGCAACATTAAATTTACCAAAAATTAATATAATTAATTAGGAACATTAAGTTGAAAACGTTTTGGAAATCAAGAGTTAAAAACAGACAAAAAATAAGTTTACGGATCGAGACCTCCCAAGACCCCAAGGCCCCAAGGCCCAGCTCTCCCGGATTTTAATAAGTATTATAGATATATAAATATACCTATTCAAATGCATGGGGTGAGACTTGAACCCAAGACCACCTGACATATCCCCATTGATTCATGTTAGTATTGAATACCTGGGATTTAACCAAATAAGTATTGAATATGTACTTTTCCTTAGAGTTGTGCCCCTGGATCCTTGAGCATTTGTCTTGGATCTCTTTTAAGCTATTAACTAGTTAACTTTAGTACTTTGGACATTGCTTGCTCCAAATTTAATTTCGCACTCCTCAAATTTCTAATAACAGCTTTACCAGAACCTCTTCACCCGTTTTCAGTCTTAAATTCCATAGATATCAATTTTTTGTTTTGTTTTTTCAGAGATGTCTTTTAATCTCATGCTTCTATACCAAAGACATTCTGGTCCTTGGACTGTTGCCATGGATTTCTTAAAATATATTCCATGAAGTTTTTGCAGTGTAACAAGGTTGTTTGCAAATGCAAATTTGCATTCTAGAAGTTGTATATTTAAAGCTCCCCCAGATTTATATATCTAGTCAGCTAACCTTATATACAAACTGATGGTGGCGGCTGATTAATAGTCTGGTAACTCTAGTTTGGATGACCTCCACGAGGGTTTTAAGTTTGATATTCAAATATTTAGTAGGTTGTTTGTTGCTGGTCTAACCACTTCTCATACACCAGCTTATACTCCAAGATGTCTCCTACTAATTAGGAAGTGATTAGTCAATGCTTAAATATTTTGTGGATTCAGGTGTTTGACTTTTATAGTCAATAACAGGATGACACATAGGCTTAGTGTTATAGGTTTGGATGAAGGAATTTGGTTGCTGGACTGAAAAATTCTGTAGTGGAAGTCCAGAAAAAACTGTCAAATTAGAGCAGCCGTGTGAGCATTAGTAAACAGTAGGAGATGCACATTGTTTGGAGGAAGTGTGTGTATGATTCATACTGATTGATCTATATGAACGCATAAGTGAAAATGAAACCAAACTATTTTTGATCTATTCATTAAGTGGATAACAAGTGAAACAAAACTTTTTTTTTTTCAAAGTTAAAAACACTGTAATTCAAAAGGGGATATCATGTGATTCTCTTGTTTTTTTTTTTTTTCTTTAGTTCTGTTCTCTGTTCCGACTCTTTAAGAGTTACTTTATGCAGGGACCTCTCTGTTCTGACTCTTTAGAGTTACTTTATGCAGTTTTCTTGAATGGATTTTCATGTACACATGCTGATAAACTGTGCGCTAAATATGAATATGCTGTCTTCACTTATGCATGATTAATCAATGATTCGGTGTATCGAAAATAAACACATCTATTCCGGCATATCAGAAAATAAACACATCTCTTGTTTGGAGATATAGTCAGATTATCAACTTCTGTTCTATAAACTTGGACTTTGGCAAAGCTTTTGATTTTCAGTTAAGGCTTGCATACTCTGTGTTCGTACGAGTGACGTAGTTTTACGTCTTATAAGGACTTTTGGTACCCAAGCAGGCTGCTCTCGTTTTAACAGGGTGGACTCAGTTTGCTCCATCTCCATGATATTTATGTAGTCTAGCTGTAGTAGGTTAGTTGATAATGAGGGACCTCACTTTATGTAGTATTAATGTATTAGGTTAGTTAAACTTTATTAAATTTGTTAAAGATGATATTTTTTACTTTCCATGCACCTGTTTGTATGTTGTAATGAGTTAATTTATATATCTTCATCATTGTATACAGACGCTGGTTTCTAATTTTCAGTATGTCGGGAGAAGTGGATAAATCTTGGATGTTTGAATCAGATAGATTCGGTAAAGTGTATAGAGACGGGGTGAAGTTTTTCATTCAGTATGCATCTACAAATGGTTTTTGGAAAACAAATTGTGCCTGCCCATGTGCTAAATGTGAAAATAGGCATCTTAGGAGTATTGGGATGGTGGAGGAACATTTGTACGAGAATGGTATTGACCAGACGTATGTGACTTGGGTCTTGCATGGTGAGGAGCAGCGGTTCATATTGCAATGAGGAATCCACCGGAGAATGTGGCTAAGGAGCAAGTCAGAGAAGATGCACTTCAGATTTGAGTGCTTTTATTGATGCTGCATTTGAAGTTGATAGTGATGTTCATATGGATGATGATGATGATGAAACACGTCTTTGGTAATGAAGAACCGTTTGAGCTAGAAACCAGGATATGCGAAGCGACATGATAAGTACAAAAATTGCCAAACAGAAATTGTATCCTACTTGTGAAGGTGGGGTCAGCACACTCTGCCAATTGTCAGCTGCTTAATGTAAAGAAACAATTTGGAATTTCCGGTAATTGCATGAACAGTTTGTTGACAATGATAAAAGGGTGGCTACCAAAGGAAAACACATTGCCCAGTAAATATTCGGAGATTAAGTCAATGGTTACAAATCTGGGAATGAAATGTAAGTCTATTCATGCGTGCTAGAATCATTGTATTCTGTATTATAAAGAGCATGAAAATGCAACGAGATGTCCGGTATGTGACGCTTCAAGATATAAGGTTAAGAAGGAAATTTGGGCCGAAGTTGTGAAAGAACCTTGCACAGTCTTGAGACACTTTCTGTTGGAGAAAATGAAGAGATTTTATAGTATACCTTGGATATCCCGAGATAAAATGTATTGGCATCATCAAGCGAAGTTTCCAACGAGTTCATGCGCCATCCAGATCGATTCACCTCGGTGGGCGGTGAAAAAGAAATTTCCAGAGTTTGCAGCGGAGGGAAGAAATGTTTGGTTTGGTATTTGTAGATGGATTCAATCCTAATGGTGTGCAAAGTTTGAATTGGAGTTGTTGGCTTTGTGATCTTGGTGATGTATAATCTTCCACCTTCATTATGCATGAAATCGAATTTCAAATGATGTCCTTGTTGATTCTCGGCGTAAATCAACGGGACAAGATATATGTGTGTTTGCACAACCACTCTAGATGAATTTAAAGACTTTTGGGAGAGCAGGATTTTAGTTAATGATGCGCTCGAAAAGGAAAAATTTCTACTTAGAGCTTGCTGATGTGGGGATTCATGACTTGCCCGGCACAAGGTGTTTTGTCGGGATGTACTACTCATGGGTATTTTGCTTGTGTTCTGCTGTGCGGACAAGACACGGAGTATTCACTTGCCTTATGGTAGTAAGATCTTGTATCCGAACTATCGGATATTCCTCAAGACCAATCACCCATTTAGAAAGAAGGGCGGACTTTTGGGTCTAAAAAGAGGATGAGCTTAAAAGCGCTCCAAAGAGATTGACTGGAAAGGAGTCTCTAGAAAAATTAGCTTTTAGTCGAATACAAACTGGAAAGTTGGTGAAACGCAAAACGGTGAAGAGAAAGAGATACGATCCGATAATGATGACGGTCTTGAAGTGGAAAATCAACTAACCGGTGCATTTTATAAGAAGTGTGGTTGGTGGGATCTTGAAGTCTGTATGCTTCGTTTTACGGCATTGTGTTGATGTGATGACATGTTTGAGAAAAATGTCATGGAACATATTATGGAGACACTCTTCGATAATCAAAATAAAGTCTACAACCGTGGAATGCACAAGAAGAATTAAAAGCGCTAGGTCTCCATTGTGGACAGTGGACTACACACAACCCTCATAGTGGGCGATGTAAAACCAAAGGGGTGTTTGTCTTGAGCAAAGGTGAAAAGGCTGATTTTTGCGGGATTCTTAAAGATCTTAAATTTCCTTACGGTTTTTCATCCAACATAAGCAACAATGTCAATATGCAAATCTGGAGTATAACTAACTTGAAATCTCCACGACTACCATGTGATTATGGAGTATCTATTGCGGTTTCTTGACATGCTTTTCCACGCCACAAAGAGTTGCGTCTTGCACTTCATCAAATCAACTGTTTTTAGAATCTTGTGTTCCAAAGTTACGTGTAAAAGTGATCTCTAAGGCTGAACTCATGGTTGCGAGAGGCAATGTGTGTTCTTGAAAAGTACTTTCCACTTCTTTTTTTTTGATATAAGTGTCCACAATATGGTTCACTTGGCTGATGAAGCATTGATTTGTGGACCAGTTATGTATCGGTGGATGTACCCTTTTGAGAGGTAAATAGTTCTTATACTTGTATGGTGTTTGTTATTTTTATACGAGTCTTTTGTTTTACTTATATGGTGCTGAAACGGGGGCAATGAAGAGCTGCAAAAACATACCAAGTAATAAAAGATATAAAGAAGGGTACATTAGGTGTCTACGGTGCACAAGAGTTTGTCGTGAATGCGATGGAGTTCATGCCCAATGGTAGCGATGGAAATCACAAGGGCACTTGGGAAGCATTTTACATCCGGATTGAGTTGAGTGATGTGGGTCCTCAATCAAAAGAGAAGAAAGTAAAAGCTGACTAACGTACAATTTGTACAAATACGTCGGTGGGTATTGTTTGAGTAAACCCTCCGGGTCTGACGACTATTACAGGTATGTATTTATCTTGCATAACTACCTTTCCTTCAAATTTACATTTTGGAAATAAAGAAATTGATTTGAGAACTATTCCAACATGTTTTATCTTGTTAGGAGTATGGCGGAAACCGTATTACCCATTTTAGATTCTAATGGTAAAGAGATCACATTGGACGAGGGTAAAAAGAGACTAGCTTCATTACGGTTGGTGATAAGGTATGTCACTCTTTTGTTATTACTTGAGAAGTTCAATATGATCTATTACCTTATCGGCGTATTTAGGTTGAGTGGTGATAAGCGAAAATTCACACAAACTTACACTTCGGTTTGCCTTAATGGAAACAAAAAGTATGGTTAGAGCCCTTTATGGCAAAATTATAATATACATGTTGTTGCGAGTTTATCACTTGTTGACTGTTGTCCATATTGTTTTGCATAGCTAACGGAGGAGGGAAAAAGATTCAGACTTATGGCGATTGGCATGGGGTCGATTGGAGCGGTAGAGTTTGAAAAATACGTAAATGGTTTTGTTTTTGCTCCAAGATCTTATGAAGAAGACCATTGTACTCAAGATAGTGGTATCTGCGTAGAGGCATACTGACGTTTAGGAGAAATAAAAGTGATAAATCCCTGAAACTCACTTATCAAAGTGGTATGGAGTGATCAATCAAATCCTTGAATTAGACTATACTACATTTCATGAGACCGTGTTCTCTTCGTGATTGGGTGAAGGCGGGTAGTGGAATCAAAGTTTGTCAAGATTGATTTAGTTTTAGTTAAATTGAATAATATGAGGAGTTCCGATGTAATTTGTATGGCGAGCCTGGCGGTTCTTGTTGAAGAGGCTAGCCAAGTCTTTATTCAAAAGATTTGAAAAGTTCGAGTCATCGGGGCTGTTATTCATTCACAAAAGACACGAATAATGGCAAAGTGGACAAACTTGAGAAGCCTAGTCTGGCGATTTTGAGAACATATTTGCGGATGAACCTCATTTAGCCGATGGTGTGAAAAACTTGATCTTGATTACACAAACTAGTTAATTAGTTGCTATCTACTTTTATGTTACGGATTTTTGATTTGTATTGCGAGCAAAATAACCTTAATGATTCATTGTTTCTTGAAAAGATCCAAAATTTATTATCGAACTTAAATTTTGACAAAAAGATGAATATATGCGCTTGGAAATGATCATTGCATAATTGATACAATCGGTTCAATCCAAATCACTCTTGGATTATCGTTCTTGATAGTGGTAAGAAGACATGCTAGATCTCGAATTTTCAAGATTGATGGTTGTATTCGGACGACTGTAACAAAATAACCATAATGATTCATTGTTTCTTGAAAAGATCCATAAAATTTATTATGGAACTTAAATTTTGAAAAAAGATGTGAATTTGTGCGCTTGGAAATGATCATTACATAGTTCGATAAAATCGGTTCAATCCAAATCACTCTTGGATTATCGTTCTTGATAGTGGTAAGAAGACATATGCTAGATCTCGAATTTTCAAGATTGATGGTTGTATTCGGACGACCTGTGACAAAATAACCTTAATGATTCATTGTTTCTTGAAAAGATCCACAAAATTTATTACCGAACTTAAATTTTGACAAAAAAAGATGTGAATTTGTGCGCTTGGAAATGATCCTTTGCATAATTGGATACAATCGGTTTAATCAAATCACTCTTGGTTATCGTTCTCGACAATGGCAAGTTAACTTTGCTAAATCTAGAAATTTCAAGATTGATTGTTATATTCGAATATCTCGTAACAAATTACCGTAATGATTCATAGTTTCTTGAAAAGATTCGCAGAATTTATTATCGAACTTCAATTTTGACAAAAAAGATGTGAATTTGTCGCTTGGAAATGATCAGCATAATTGGATACAATCGGTTTAATCCAAATCACTCTTAGTTATCGTTCTCGACAATGGCAAGTTAACTTTTGCTAAATCTCGAAATTTCAAGATTGATTGTTATATTCGAATATCTCGTAACAAATTACCGTAATGATTCACCGTTTCTTGAAAAGATTCGCGAAATTTATTATCGAACTTAAATTTTGACAAAAAAGATGTGAATTTGTGCGCTTGGAAATGATCACCGCATAATTGGATACAATCGGTTTAATCCAAATCACTCTTGGTTATCGTTCTAAACAATGGCAAGTTAACTTATGCTAAATCTCGAAATTTCAAGATTGATTGTTATATTCGAATATCTCGTAACAAATTACCGTAATGATTCACCGTTTCTTGAAAAGATTCGCGAGAATTTATTATCGAACTTCAATTTTGACAAAAAGATGTGAATTTGTGCGCTTGGAAATGATCACGCATAATTGGATACAATCGGTTTAATCCAAATCACTCTTGGTTATCGTTCTCGACAATGGCAAGTTAACTTTTGCTAAATCTCTAAATTTCAAGATTGATTGTTATATTCGAATATATCGTAACAAATTACCGTAATGATTCACCGTTTCTTGAAAAGATTCGCAGAATTTATTATCGAACTTAAATTTTGACAAAAAAGATGTGAATTTGTGCGCTTGGAAATGATTATTGCATTATTGGATACAATCGGTTCAATCCAAATCAATCTTGGTTATCGTTCTCGACAATGGCAAGTTAATTTATGCTAGATCTCGAATTTTCAAGATTGATTGTTGTATTCGAATATCTCGTAACAAATTATCGTAATGATTCACCGTTTCTTGAATCCAAATAAATGTTGGATTAATTTGTACACTTGGAAATGATTAATCACTCGATTGGTTCTTCAATCACCATTCTCGACAATGATAAAATACAATGTGAATTTTTCTATTTGAAATCAATATTTGCGAAAACATTTAAAACCAAATCACTCGGTTCTTACTCCCGCTTATCAATTCTGGAAAGATCCACCAATTTTATTATCGACTACATTTTTGATAAATACAAATTTTTAATGTCCATTTACACGTGAAAAAACATATTATTTGGCATAAATAAAGATAAAGGAACTAGGCCCTTGACAAAGTGTCCCATGTTATTTGGCAAACTATAGTCTCGGTTTGCATTGGCAGACCACAATCAGGCCCAAAAACCACCGACCACCCACCTACCCATCTGTAGAAACTCTTTCTAGTTTATATCACTTAATACTCACAATCAGGGTTTTCTAAAAATAAAATTTCTCCGGAAATTTCTTCGGATCGAGTTCACAAATTCCTCCCCCTTTTTCTCTCCCGCCTCCAAATCTGCAGAAGATTTCTGTAGCTTCAAAAATTCCCCCTAATTTTTTCATCTCCCGCTCACACAGAAGATTTTGTTTCCTGAAGATTAGGTCTCAATAACAGAAACTTATCAGTCTCAAAAAATTCAACAAATTAAGATCCAAAAATTCCCTCTCTTTTTTCATCTCCCGCTCCCAATTTTCACCAAAATTTAATTCCAAAATCCCAGAAGTTTGCTTATAAAAGAGGCCTTCAACACAATGATTTTCATTGTCTTTGAAAAAAAAGTTATTTTTTTATCAAGGTACTTTTATCAAACCTTTAGTTTATTTCTGATTTTGTATTTTAGGGTTTGATATTTTTGTTAGGGTTTGTTTATTGAAAAGATGAGTTGGTTTTAATCTGTCTCCATAGACTAAAACCAATTACTGGAAAGGGGGTTTTCTTCTAATGTTTTTATTAGGGTCTGGTTATGGAAAAGACGATTGGTTTTAATCTGTTCAATAGACTAATACCAATGAGAAATGGGGTTTTCTTCTTCTGATATATAATCAGATGGGTGAAAATTTTAATGATGGTTTAATGTTTGTTTTAGGTTTTGATAGAAAATTAAAATCAATTGAAGGGGTCTTTTTATTTCTTCAATTGGATTAAGTTCCCTGGTTTTTTCTTGGAATAAGCTTGGTAGTTTGTGGAACTGGTGTTAGGTTTCTTTGGTTGTTTTACTTTTCTGTTAATTGAAAGGTTCATGATTGTACCATATATCACTTTTTTATGTTTTATTTGATTTTATAGTTGTTGTTTTTTGCTGTATTGCAGATGGAACCAACTGCAATCTCTAATGGTGCACCCACAACAGTTCCTACATCTCAAACTGTTGAAATTGCAACAAATGTTCCCCCTGCTCAAACTGCTCCAAAGCTGAGGGTAGAAATGGATGAAAGTGGCAGACTTAAAGGTCCCAATTCACAACAATTTGCTACTCTTACTGGAGAACTTGTCCGGGCACATTGTCCGGTGTCATTCCTAGATTGGAGGATAGTTCCAAGGATCTTGAAAGAGAATGTCTGGAATAAGTTGATGGTATATATTTTATACTGTACTTACAATCTTAGATACCGTGATGTTTGATTTATTTCAGTTTATGTATGTGTTCTTTTGTGTTTGATTTAGGATAGGATGGCTTGATTTGTCTTGTTTTTGATTTCTGACATAAAAGCTTGTTTATTTCAGCAAAAGTATGAGTTTAACGTTCCAAGTCATTTGGCCAAGAAGTTTGTGATGAAAACTTTCCCCCAGAAGTTGAGGTCATTCAAGTATGAGTTACGAAGAGGTCCTCTCAAGGGAAAAGTCACCATGGCTGAAAAAATAGCTGCATGCCCTATGCATTACAGCCTTGATCATTGGAAAACTTTTGTGTTACACGAGAGTGACCCTGCTGTTAAGAAAAAGCATGCTAAGTGTGGATCAAATCATAAGAAGAAGAGCATTAAGCACACTCTTGGACGACTATCGTATGCAAACAAATGTTATAATCTTGTAAGTACCTGTTATCACATTTTTCACCCTTTCAAATCACCACATGTTATACTTCTGTAAGACTAACATGTACATACTTCATATGCAGGCTCAAAAAGAAGGTGGGATTGATAATGTCAGGAGGGGCATCTCGTGGATGGAGGGTCATGTAGGAAAAGATGGAAAAGTACACCCTTCAGCCGTCGAGGCATATGTAAGTCTATTAGGAATACTTCAAAATTATTTGTTTACTTTTGAATGATCACTTACCCCTTTCATTATATATCACAGGAGAAAGTGAAGGCTGCTACTGAAAAAAGAAAGAAACTAATTGATGAAGGATTGGTAGACCCCATGGACATCGATAACGATGAAATAACCGAAGTCTTTGGCCCTGACAAAGGAAAATCTGGTTTATTAGGTTATTCCTCGCACACATCTAAAGCGCAGACGTTACAAGCAAATCTTGCAACCTCTGTCATGGCTGCAAAAGGTGCTAAGATGGACGAGATTGAGCTGGAAAAGACAACCCAGAGAATTACAAAGGTGAACCGTTGAATTATCATTTTTGTTTTCGTTTATGTCTTTAAAAATCTAAGAGTAATCTGAATTGTGTTTCCTGATGGTACAGATTGTGCTGCAAGCTATGCGAGACCAGCAGAAAAACCACTATCCCCAAGCTATGGGAGACCAACCGGAAAACCACCATGTAGCTACGGGAGTACAACAACATAACCAACATCACCAAGCTATGGGAGAACAACAACAAAACGAACATGCTGCCAACAATCAACCAATTCCAGATGTTCAGAGAACCACTGTTCAAAGCCCCAATCACGGCTCAAACACTGGTCTTGCTGGCATTGAGAACCCCCAGGACGGAGTCCAATTTGTTCATCTTTTTAACAGAAAGAGATTAACAGTTGCTACAGGATATGTAGTTTATGGAAAAGAAGGAGAAATCTGTCACACAGTTCAAGTCTTGGCGGACGAGAGGAAAATACGTCTGAAATCCATTTATGATGGTGACTGCCAAGTACCCGATGCTCCTCAAGGCGATGATCGTAATCACTTGTGGGAATATACTGCAAACGAATATTTGATTTGGCCTGTGTCGCGTATGGAATTCATGAACGAATGAACAATTCCCGATCTATTAGGTTTCTCTGCATTTTAGTCTATGTCTTTTGTTAACTTTGAAATTAGATCTTTGTCAATTTTCATCTTTAATAAAAGTTTCTTTTCTTTTTGTGGTGTGTTCAATTTGCTGGCCAACCAACCTTTTAACTCCGCCATTTTTTAAAATGCCGGTCCCAAGCCCGGGTAAAGGAGGAGGGAAGAGGGGAACTTGTTCTTTTCTTGTCATTTGCTTTTTCACATTTTCTCCGTTTTCTGTTTGTAGAGAAGTTTATTAATAAAACTCGCATCTGGAATCTTGCTGGAGCAACACATAATTGCAGGTCTTTATATACTTTGACATGCTTGTTCGATTTAAATTTCATTTTATGTTTTGGTTTACTAATATCGTCGTTGTGTTGTTTGGTTCTCGCAGGAAAAATTAGATGCTAGGCTTATTGAGTACAGTCATATGGAGTCTTTTCGATATCAAAATGCATCTTCAGGTTGCTTCTTGCTGCTCTTTGTTAATGAACTTAATATAATCATTCAAGAAGCTGCTTATATTCCGAAAACGATGAATCGGAATTTAGATTATTGGAATATGATGATTTTAACTTTATTATTTGTAGATTCTGGTGTTGATCCAGCTGTGGATAATTTACAAGTTAATCTTGGAAGTGGAGTTTGGACTGGTAAGGATAATGAATGGAGTAGTTAGAATAAGTCTACCATGTAGGAAAATGATATTATTTTTAGCAATGGATATGAATTAATGAATGAAACCCAGACAGAAATAGTTCTCCTTCAGCTCAACCGTTAGATTGACTCCTTCCAGGTCAAGTAATAAAACAATTCCTATTATATATCTATCTTCTTAGTAGGAGCTCAAGAGTCCTTATTACTTATTAGTATTAAAATATGAATGACAGTTAACAAGGTACTTCCTTAGGCTTAGAGGTTACTTTATAGGAAAAGTCTCGCGTGAAGGTGAATAAGGGGTTTGAAGGATCATGGAAGTACCACAGAATTTTGGCTTTTGGCCTTTGTCATTTCCTTTCCAATCCCAATGGTTGTGCATATTACAAAAGTCTTGTTAGACAAGAGTAAAACATTTCTGAGTATTTTACCGTTCATTGTAAAATTATTTTACCTCTCAGCTGTATAGTATGAAGGTGAAACTTTGATAGACTATTGTACGTTGCATCATATCGGAACTTGCTCCGAGGAAAATGTATGATTTCTATAGTTCCTGAGTCGGGAGTTAAGAAGCCTGCAATAATTATAAGTTCCGAGGCTTGCAATGTGTGAGGTATAACATGTTTTATCCCATCGCAATACGAGTGAGTGATACATGTTTCGAATGCTTTGAGATTTCTCTCTTTTTTCATTTTCTTTACTAGTCTGATGAATATGGTATTTTACTTGTCGTGACTCCGATTATGTCACTTGGTCGCTTTTCTATGGAAAGAGCGAGTAAAGTAAAAGTTAATTCTTTAAAGGATATGCAGAGTACTGACAAGTTCTGTGATCTGTGAGTTTGGTTCTCTTCTCCATGTGTCCATGTTAGCGAGCCTAAACTTCCCTTGTTTAATAATCTTGCGGGGGTCTCATGTGTCCATGTTTGTCCAGGAGCTTCGGTTCTACTACCAGCAGCGTCCATTCGGGAAATCTCTCATGTACTTTGGGCTGCTCTTGGCTCTTGGAGTTTCTTTGTTTTTATCGCCTTCACGATGTTCCTTCCGATAATGGTATTGATGCCTCAAAAATTTGCTATCTGCTTTACCCTCGGCTGTATTTTCATCATAGAATCATTTTTCGCACTTAAAGGTCCAAAGAATCAGCTTGCGCACATGTCATCGAAAGAGGTATCCTGTAACTAAGAAGTTAGATCCCACTAATGTTTTAACTTTATTTCACGTAACTGAAACTTGTAGTTCTGTTTTTGTTTCGTATTCTTATGCAGAGACTTCCTTTTACCTTGGGATTCATTGCAACTATGGTTGGTACCGGTTATATGTCCAAGGTGCTTCGTAGTTACCTTTTGTCTTTGCTCTTTTTTTTTCTATAGGTATCCAACCCCTTATCTTCCCATCTCAAATTATTTTGTCTCTGCTCTTCTTTTACTTGCTTATCTAATAGATTAAGTTTGATCACTTTTGTTTTCAGGATTTTGGTTTGGTTGATGTGTTCATTAGATTCATAATTATAATTAAGGCTCTTAATTGCACGAGTGAGTCATATATATATAGATTAAGGCTTTTAAAGACCATCATGAATGAACTTCAAGAGATTTTTTGTATTTTTTTTAGTCACTTGTGTATTCGGTGTGATAATTTATCTTTGTTTACATGATTACATCGAGTTGGAGCCCCGGGTCGTGTTGGACTTGTTGCTCCTATCAATGTTATTGTACCACCAAGATACACATGATTGGATTCATCACAAACATCCTTATTCCAGGTAATCTTTCTATTCGACCCTTATTACCACATATTCCCTTATTAGCTCCAATTTTTTATTCTTGAGTAATGGTAGTATGAAAATTACATACTATATGGTCACATTATGTAATTTTTAGTTAGTTTTGGTGTAATAACTTATTAATTAAGACCGACTAAAGCGCATTATTTGCGTTAACCTTTTCTGAAGTATTAGTTTTGGTGTAATTACAGATTAATTAAGATTGATTAAAGCAGATTATTTGCATTTACTTGTTCCTAAATTAGATAGCTAGGAAGTAGTTGCCTTCACCAAGTACCAAAAGCATTTGACAACTAATTTTTAAGGCAGTTGCATGATTTTGTGGCTTATACTCACATTTTGTTGCGATAATTTTTTTTTTTTGCTGGATCCAAGCAAGTTTGCAGCTGCAGCTGCTCTTGTTATTGCTGTTTCTAGTGGTGCACCATCTACTGCTTCAAAGGGAAACGTTGGGTTGGTCTTACAAGAAAGCTTATAATAATCATGTAGGCGACAACACAAAGAGATAGAAGATTGCAAAGCAGTATAAAAATGATATATTGAATAGTAATAATATTCTGGTTTGTTGTGAGTTGAATCATAAAATGATTTGATTATTAATTGTTGGATCAGGATGACCTGAAATTGCACCATATATGCAGCTTTGGGCCACCTGAAATCCATTTTTTTATTTCTTGGTGCTGTATTTTGTGACTTCGGATATGTGTGAGTAAGTTTGTAACAAAAAAAGACACATGTCATTTTCTTACTAGCCAGTGAAATTGTGTTGAAATCGTTACAGAACACTCTATGACAATAACAACCATGATAAAAAAAAAAGCCACGTGTCATAATTTTAATGGTCAGTCAAATTCTGGTCACTAAGATTCATGACAATTACAACCATAACTAAAAAAAGACATGTGTCATCTTCTTAATGGTCATTTAAAACTGTAACAAAGTATTTTATTAACAATTACAACCATTAGAAAGTTAATGATAAATGTAATATATTATTTTAGTTAAACCATAACAAACTTAATGTGATGGATTTTAGTTATAATATTAATTATATATTAATTATTTTTGTAATGGATATTAGTTGTCATATTAAAACTGTAACACTAATTATAACACCATATTTTACACATTTATAATCCATAATAAATATTTTAAGTGATGGATTTATTACATAACAAAATCCTTAATATGGTGTAGTGCATGTTGTTGATATTGTCATTATGTTTGTCGCCATTTTGGGGGAACATGGAAGAGTTTTTCGCCATTTTGGGGGAACATGGAAGAAGATGCAGGGACTATGTTGTTTATATACACATGAGAAAGAGTTTTTACTTGCACTCGTGTTACACTGAACCAATCTAAAACCCGGCCGGACGGCCGTTTCAAAACTCATCTCAACTTTTGAAGGAACATTTAAACACACATTCAAGAAACTATTTACTACATAATCACAAATCCTATGTGTTGGATTTTGGATGTTTTGATGATCATGGAGATATATGATCATATAGTTAGAACTGCTCACACAGAGCTCCTAAGTATATTAGTATTTGGAGCAAGGCTTAAACTTTGAAATTCTCTTTTTATTAATGATCTTGCTCAGTTTACATTAGGAACAGGGCTAGACTTTT
Source organism: Papaver armeniacum (assembly GCA_023531295.1). NCBI lineage: Eukaryota > Viridiplantae > Streptophyta > Magnoliopsida > Ranunculales > Papaveraceae > Papaver > Papaver armeniacum. Next base: position 212,538 of record JAJJWW010003217.1, read on the forward strand.
TATAGACAGTACATTGCCGTCATTAGAAACTCTTGTTATATCTAGAGTTTTCTTTGAACAACTTCACATTTTCACACATACTTGACTATCTAGATTTTTCCTTCCTAATCTCTAACCGACTAGTTTAAACACTCTAGCTAACTCTCCAGAATATTCCAACCACAAGACCAAACTTAGTTCACACTGCAGCTTACTCTAAACTAATTTGAACTGTATTTGGACATTACAACATTACAAATTAGGTAATTCCTACACTATGACACACTAAACAAAACCAAAAACAAATCCAAAGGAAATAAACAGAAGTTTGACATAACTTATTTGAAGATGATGATACTTCTATTATTATCACGTCTTTTGTGCATCGACCAACAATTCCCACTCAAATGGCCTTCGTGCAGCATAAGAAGTTCCTCCGAATTCATACAAACCCCAAATCTCTGGATCAAATCTTGCATTTTCATTTGCCAGAATCAACTCCTTCACATTCACAGCCACTACAGGAAACGTTAATCCTCGATAGAAACGGTTTGCTCGAACGTTTGTCGTATTATCTTCAGCGAGTTTGGACACCCACATAACCTCATTGAAGTTCAAATGATTATCCTCCGGAAATGTTTGAATATCAAGATCATGGTAAGAAACCCAGTTACTAGGAACTCTCTGACCAGTCATCATCCATGGTACTTCATCATCGGCCGATCCACCACCAACACCACCACAACTTTTTTCAAGCTTTGATGATAATTCCAAAATTTTCTTTTCCAGAGCTTGTTTATCGCTTTTCTCCCGTTCGAGTTGCTCTTGTAGAACTGATACATGTTTTGTTGCCATATTGATGTCTGCTGTCCAATTATCTTCCTTGTTCTTGTAAGTGAAATTCATAGCTTCTTGTTCTAAAACTTGTTTCTTAAGAGTTTGTATTTCAGCCTTTTGTTTTTCTTGTATGTTGAACCACGCAGGTAGATAAGCAGGCAACCTATAGAAAGGCTTCTCTAGATCTGCACGAGTCAAGTAATAGTATTTGAAATTGTAAGGCCGGTTGGCTTCCCAACCTTGACAGTTTATCATCCTATCTTGAATCTTTTCATGTTTAATCTTCAAATCGGAGAAAAACTCTGCGTAATCACTTTCTTTGTTACTTCCCAAACAGAGATGTTTCGGAAAATGGTAAAATTCTCGATCACTGATATGATCATCGCTGATTTCTGCACCCTTATGTAATTCTTTGCTAACCCAGCAAACCCTAAAGTGTGGGAATTTGTAGTATATAAACAACTGAGGATCTCTATACCAGGACATAGTTGAGATCAAAGTTTTCCTTATCTCCAAATGTAAATAACTGGATACAGAGTTTCAGATGAAATTTGCAGATTAAACAAAGACGTTAACAACGTGGTGACGACTAAGTGTGGCTGACGATCCCCGCTGAAAGTCAATAGAGCCAATAACCGTGATAGGTAAGCGATAGGCCACTTGAATAGCCAGATGTAACCAGTTTCATCCTACCCATTTTCAAATACTTTTTCTTATTTTTAATTTATATGAGGATGCATCTAGTTTCATCCTCGCTAATTTTTAAGTTTAAGCCAGGATGAATCCAGTTTCATCCTTTCTATTTTTTTTTTGTCCATTTCACCCATAATAATTTTTACTCGTCCATTTGAACCATGTCTTAAATTTTTTTGGACAAATGACCCATTTTCCGTTTTTGAAACGCGTAAAAATAAAGTTGAATCTATTAATCAAGTTTGAAAACTTGCTAATTGCCACTTGCACGTCATTTGAGTGCGGCTAGCGAGCTGACTATTGAGCAAATGGAGTGGGTCTTCTAATGAGAGACTTAGGAGTAGTGCCTATACCGACTGAATTAAGGTGAAGACGAAATTATTAGCTTGTTGGATAACTTCAGCACCAAGGCATGTCATTTTCGCGAAGGCTCTGGCAGGTAATTATGCTACATTTGCTAGTTCATATTAAGGGTATTTTGTAAAACTTCCCACCAATCTTCCTTCATATTAAGGTTTGATCGACAATGATGTTTGTGTGTTTTTGCAATACGGAGAAGGAAACTGCTGATCATCTTCTTATTCAGTGTGACCATATAATTTCGTATTTTTTGGCTATTCCAGCCACGGTGATGCAACTATTTATTGCTTGGGAGTAGAATGTTCTTAGTGGTACTGAGAAGAAGTTTGGGAGGTGGATTACTATGCCATCATATGGAATATTTGGAGAAAACAGAATGGTATAATATTTGGACCAAGAAGCAAATCTGTAGAGGAACTGATTGTTCTTACTAAGCAAACTTAACTTGTTTGGTTTTGTGACAAGGACACTTAATTTTAAGTTTATTAGTTGTAACCAAATTATAAGCTTGCAGTTCACATGTAATGCTGCCTTTTTATCGCTTGTTATTGGCTTGTCTTCTCTTTTAACTTTCATTTCCTTTCTTTCCTCCGGAGTACGACTTCTTCTTTTCTTTTCCTTTTTCTTCCTTATGGCATTACCTAACAATAATATGAAGTGATATTATTGTTGACTTTATATAGATATAACCCGGTCAGATGTTAACAACACGGTAGTAAGCTTGTTGGCGATGGTACACCAAATTTTAATCATATCTTTAATACTACTTCAAAGGAAACCGTCATGGTATTTGAATTTGAATGTTATCCCATCTGACCCATCAAGTTGGCGACCTCCACCCACAGATAAAAGGTGGATTATTCTTAGCATTTGAACCGTAGACCAAGGCCTAAAGAAACCGTCTGGTATTTGGCGATGGAACTAAAGCTGAAACAACTCAAAGTTTCCAGGGAACTTGGAGAAGAACCATTTTCTAGGGACCATGGTTTTATTAAGCCAACCTCCCTATACTTATAAGGGGTGTCCTAAAATTAGGTAAATACATATTTACCCTTTACTTTTTTTTTTTAAATTTAAACTAACCTAATAACTATATAAATTTAATCATATATATCTAATCTAAACTAAATGAATCTATTAACCAAAATCAAAATCAATATCAAAAACAAAAACAGGGGGAATCGAAATCAAAATCAAAATCATAACCAAAAACAAAATCAAAATCAAAATAAAAAAATAATTATTCTCTTCTTCTTCTTTCTTTCCTTGACGTTCTCCGTTCGATTGAAAAATGAGTATTAACCATCAAAATGAGTTGAAAATGGAAGTTGCATAGAGAAATTCGTCTAGGAATTATGTGAAAAACTTTGTCGAACTAACCGAACCTAATAGAAATGATGAACATGAAGAACAGTTTGGCTATTTCGCAAAAAAAAAAATTCAACCGAACCTTAGTTCGGTTATGTCGCAAAAAACATTTCCCAACCGAACCCTAACAGTTCGGTTAGTAGCAAAAAAACATTTCCCAAACGAATCTAATAGTTCGGTTAGTCGCAAAAATAATTCCCAACCGAACTTTAAGTTCGGTTTGATCGTAAAAAGTTTTAAATTTTTTTTGTAACCGAACTATTTAATAGTCACACCAAATATATAGTTCGGTTTGACCCATGAGGAAAAATTTCAATTTTTTGTAACCGAACTTCTTCGGTAACTAATCATTACTAATCATACTAATCACTAATCATTAAGTTCGTTTTTGGTCATAAATTTGGGTAACTTAGAACTTTAAGTTCGGTTTGATCGTAAAAAAAGTTTTAAATTCTTTTTGTAACCGAACTATTTAATGGTCACACCAAATATATAGTTCAGTTTGATCGCATGGAAAAATTTCAATTTTTTGTAACTAAACTTCTTACTGGTAACTAATCATTATTAATCACTAGTAAGGCCACATGTGCGATGCACATGCTTGAATTGGATTCTTTTAACAACACCAAATTTGATAATAATGGGAAAAAAAATCTTAAAATAAAAATTTAATATCCTTGTTTATACTCATTACATAGATAATTTAAAGAGCTTTCCAAATATATCAATTTTGCAAAAATCCGATGTGTATTTTTAAAGATATCTAAGTTTTAATTTTTTTGAATTATTTTTAAAACAATGGCATTCCTATAAATATACAAATATTAACTAAAAGCTTAGTTAATGGGGGTATTATTGTCATGTGAAAAAGCTTCACCAAAAGAAGGCTTCACCAAAAAGGGGTCTTTTCTTTATTATAGTAAGATACTAATCATTAATCATTAAGTTTGTTTTTGGTCATAAATTTGAGTAACTGAACTTAATCGCAAAAAAAAAAAAAAAAAAAAAAATTCTCGCAAAAAAATTTTCAATTTTTTGTAGTAAAACTTCTTAATGGTAACTAATCATTACTAATCCTACTAATCATTAACAAACGGCTCAAAATATTAAAGCGCAGTGTTTATGTATAGGAATCCTGTGTGATACAGTTCGATCTTTCTGCAACAGCTGTGAGTTAGATGGAGGGGTGCAAATTCGTGCACCCCCACGTTGGAGTCCATGTTGTTGTTGATGACATGTATCTATTGATGAGCTGTCTTTTACAGCTGTGTTTCACACGTGTCCTCCTGTGTATGGTTAGTGATTATGTGACTCTCAGTGTCTGTAATATGAATCATGGTCTTTGTATTGATCCCGAGGCTGTAAAATGTACTTGAAAACTCAAGCCCACCAATAAGTAAAGTCTTCTTTCGCTTCTATCATGAATTCGTAAACTAATTTGTAACGCAGGTGGATATGATTATCCCCAGTAACAAACTCATATGAAACAACATTAACTTCAATCGGACTACTACACGGATTTTTCCTAGAAGATTTCATTCATTTCTCTCGTTACCATAACATCATCCCATCTCTTAGCTACTGTATACAAATTTCACAGGCTACATTGGAAAAGTTGGCCTCTGACTTGCACATTACAATAGCATTTTAGACCACAAATTTCTTGCCAACGCTACAATAATATGAGATGAAGCGACCGATATAAAATTGGAATTCACATCAACGACTTTTACAATCATATTAAAAAAGCTGATGAAGTAATATTACAAAGATTTAATACATGATTTAAATTCACACTAACGACACCATCTTCACGGTGACTTCACCGACAAAAACCACCGCGAAGAAAGAAAAGCCAAACCGGATGCAGAGTAAAATATACGATACACCTTCCAAAGTCTTTGACTGAGAGGATAAGTCATTATGACAGCAGATAGATAGATAGATACTGCAAAAAGGAAAAGAACAAATTGGAAACATCAAACATGAGATGCAGTCTTTTTAAGAACAGTATAATTTGAAAGGGTTTAGATCCATTACAAATGGAGGACGAACGGTAGCACAATATTGAGATGTAAAAATATAAAGGGATCAAAGCAAAATGGACTTGTTTTAAGAGACACTGTGGAAGAATGCAAAAGTAAGGATCTTCCATCTCCTTTCATCTATTAGCAAAACCAGAGGCACCAAAACGGTAGAACCAGCCAAGAATAGTGAAGAGAATTTGTGAAATTTTGGAGGACAAGGGCGGCGCTGGAGCCATAATGCAGTAGTATGTATATATAAGATAGGTTTTTACATTAGATTTAGGGTTCCTAAAGCGCCACTCTATTTCTCCTTTAATTTTGACCGTTTATTATATCTAACGGCCTGTAATTACAGACTAAATTCAGCCAGCTATGGGCGTCCGGATGTGCGTGCTGAGATGAAGAAGGCTGGCAACTCAGTAATCAATCTTGTTGGAGCAAGCTTCGCAATTGATTAATGCAGCATAGATATAAGAATTCAATTTGTTGCCTTATCAATTGCGATACATGAGATTAAGACGTCGTGTGACCAGGAACTGAACACCCCAGCATTTGTTTTCACAATAGGATCATCATCCTATTTAGAGTTATAGATCCCAAATATCATTGACATTCGTCTGAAGCATGTCAGTCCCCAAGACTCTAAAAATTGAACTCTGTGTGGAGTGTTTCTAGTAGGTGTACCCATAACTGTATTTGTTTCTTTCCGTTATTGATTTATCCCCAGCAACAAATTCATAAGACACACCATTAACTTTTACAATCAATTTGACTTCGTCTACTGATTCATCAATTTTGAATGCAAGTGGATATGATTTATCCCCAGCAACAAATTCATAAGAAACACCGTTAACATCAAACAAACTACAAATTTAACATAGTGCCCATATGTGAGCATGAATCTCACGATTGATCAGATCTGAAAAGCAAATAGACTGACTTGCACATTACAAGCATTTAGACCACAAACTTTTTGCTAACCTTATAATGATGTATTAACAAAGTTCATTAGCTGATGACCGAGCAAAAAAAAAATTTATTAGCTGAAGTATTATTACAAAGATTTAATACATGATTTATGTCTTCTTTGGTGACTTCACCGCAATTTGTATTATCACCGATAAAAACCACCGTGAAGAACAACTAAGCCGGAGTAGAATAAACCAGAAACTAGTCTTCTTCCAAAGTCTTTGTTTGAGAGGATAAGTCATTATGATAAGATAGATACCTGCAAAAGGAAAAGAAAAAATTGGAAACATGAGATGCAATCTTTTTAAGAACTCATACCACCATCAGAGTATAATAACTGTATGTATACACACACAAAAAAAAAAATCCAATTCAAAGGGTTTAAATTTGTAAATGACTTACAAATGGGGGAAGAATAGTAGAACAACATTTAGATGTAAATTATAAATGGACATGTTTTAAGATACCATACATTCTTCTTTCATAGAAGAAGAAAGAGTAGTGAAGAGAGTCTGTGAACTTTGGAGGACAAGGGCGGCTCTGGAGCCATATATATAGCAATTGCAATAGGGTTTTACTTTACTTTAGGGTTCCCTGTAACGCCACTCGATTTCTCCTTCAATCGAGACCGTTCATTATATCTAACGGCCTATAATCACCGATTTCAGTAATGGCATTTGTCAGTCAAACGCGTTTGATCGTTTAGCTGCACACTTGGCACCAGTTTTTACAGGAGGAACAAGCAATTATCAAAGTGGCGTCAGATGGTTAATTCTCGCTTAAAAATTAGTAGCTACATATTGCAATTATCAAAACTGTTCTGAACTGCAACTGTTCCATTTTAACGTATGCTCTGAGATCAAATTAAGGGCATCAGAAATGTTGGATGTGCGTGCTTGAGATGAAAAAGGTTGGCAACTCTGTAATCAATCTCGTTGGATCAAGTTTCCAATTCATCAATGCAGCATAGATTTAAGAATATAACTTGTTGCTTTATCATATACCAAAACTCATATCAAAATACCCCACCTGATTTGGGAAAATTTCTCATAGGCAGAGAACTCTGGTTACTGGTTTTTCTTTCACCGCCGCCTCACTCTCACTCTCACTTTATGTAAGATGTAAACTACTTCTAAAATACTAGGGTTTGGTTCATTTATCCTGCATAAGAAAACTTTTATGATTTACTAAAATGCCCTTGAAACAATCCCATCCCAATAGGTGCAGTTCAATGTGCAGTCCCGGTTATTATGATTTATATAACGTATTCTGTTGTTTTGTGTGAGACAGACTGGATTATGTTGGATGTGCAGAAATGAAGAGGTCTGGTAACTCGTAATCAATCTCCTTGGAGCAAGCAAACTTATCAATTGCAGCATTCATTAGACTACTGAATTTATTTCCGATTTCTTTGTAATGCTACTGTTTCATTTGTGCCTCCTTATTAATCTATTTTAACCTTTGTTCCAACAAAAAGATTAAGATGTTGTGTGGGCAGAAAATGAAGACCCGGGCATTAACTATTCTTCAAAATAGGATCAACATGCTATCTAGATTTTAGGATCCCAAAATATCACTGGCCAACAAACTGCAAGCCAAACAAGTGAATGAGATCCATAAGTAGGCAATGTCGTAGTGCTCATAGCTATCTTCTTGACATATGAAAAACTAACATGATGAGGAACCTCTCAAAGAAAGCTCTACTGAAATTTATAAACAGAAAAAGAAATGGATCTTCACAACTGCTAATGATAAACTGGCAAGACGAAATCGTACCAGCTAATTCACTAGGGAGATATATCACTCTGTTGGTTATTAATTCTACTGATAGACTATGAGATTCATATTCTGAACCAAAGATTCAGATTGAACTAATGCAGGATATCAATTACTCGGAAGAAAAACAGCAAGGAACAAAAGAATGAAAACTCTACAAATATAGCTCATGAGCCCCATAGGAGTTGCAAACAAGGCAGAATACAAACCTTCATTCCAGATGATACATACCATTTGAGGGTACCTGCTGCCAGTAAAAGCTACAGATTCGAGGAAAGAGCACCTGCAAGAAACAAACCACCAATGCAAGAGAATCCCTCATACAGAATCGCAAGTGCTTATGGTTTTTTTGTTTGCAACAGCTTGAGTCAATCTTTCTTGTTGTTTCCTCCTATTCCTTGCCCCATCTGATTGCTTCCAAGACTAGCCATCACCTTCCTCAGCTTGTCTGCATTCTGCACCCTTCCTCACACTTAGGAATGCCAGGACTTTCCTTAGGAATGCCAAGGCAATTTCTTAGTAAAAATGCTAGAAGTCTATTGGAAGTCCAAAAGATATATGTTCTTTGATTCCATCTTCAACTAACCCAAAATTGATTAACAATGCAAGAGAAACTGGATGACTGAGTGTTTGAATTAATATCAACTGAACCCCTGGAAATTTGTTGCTTCATGAATTTGATCTTGAGAATGTAACATGCACCAGAAAACTCAATCCCACCTATAAATGTAATCTTCTTTTGCTTCCTTTATTGATTTATCAATTTGTAAGCTAATTTGTAATGCAGGTGGGAATGATTTATCCCCAGCAACAAATTCATAGGAAGTACCATTAACATCAATCAAACTGCAACCTGGACTTTTCCTAGAACCGAGTTCCTTCATTTCTCTCTTTACCATAACAACATCATCCCATCTCTTAGCTTCTGTGTACAAACTCAACAGACTCATATAAATTGCTGCATTCCATGGTTCTTCTCTCAATAACCATCTGGCTGCTAACTCTCCCACTTCGACATTCTTGTGAACTCTACACGCGTTTAAAAGTGCACCCCACATAGCAGCATTAGCTTTCAATGGCATATTGTTCATGAACTTCACAGCTTGTGCAATCAATCCTGCCCGGCTTAGAAGATCGACCACACAACCAAAGTGTTCAACTGTGGGTTCAATCCCAAACTCTGATTCCATTCTCTCAAAATACATTAATCCTTCTTTAACCAGTCCTGCGTGAGTGCAACCAGATAGGAGACCAACAAATGTGATTGTATTAGGCTTAACACCGGATTCCACCATGTTTTCAAACAATTGCACTGATCTCTCTCCAAAACCATGCATTGCCATGCCAGAAATCATCGCTGTCCACTCTCCCACAAGCTTCTCCTTAACTCCTTCAAAAACAAGTATTGCATCTTTGATGCTCCCACACTTAAAATACATATCAATCAGTGCAGTATTTATCCGACTATCGAATTGATTTCCTTTCTTACTCCTAATATAAGAATGAATCCATTTACCAGTATCTAAACTACCTAAATTAGCAGAGGCAGAAATGACACCCATAATGGTAGAATCATTAGGTTCCAACCCTTGAAACTGTAACTCACGAAATAATTCCAATGCTTCGTTAAACCGCCCCTTTCTAACATAACCCGTAATCATCGCACTAAACGAAACAACACTCTTCTCAGGCATTTCCTCAAACAACTTACAAGCAGTATCAATTGACCAATGATTAGCATAACAAGAAACCAATGTAGTCCATGTTGCAACATCTCTTTCACGCATTTCATCGAACATTGACCGAGCAGAACTAATTCTAGCATTTGATCCATACAAATGGATTAATGAATTCTGAACAAATATATTAGAATTAAAACCATGCTTAAAAGATTGGCAATGGGTTTCTTCGCCTTTGCGAATGTCGCCAAGAACGGAACAAGCTTTGAGTAAGAAAGGGAATGTGTATTTATCAAGTGAGGGTCTTCCATTTCTGTGCATTTGGTTATAAAGGATGAATGAATTTTGTGGGTTACAACTTGATGAATAAGCTCGTATCATAGTGTTGTAAATGAAAGTTGATGGGTTTTGAATTTCATCGAAAATCAAGCGTGCGTAATTTAGAGATGACGGATTAGAAATTGCGAAGAATGTGATGAGTTTTCGAAGGTAAATTTCTTGGTGTTGGAACCCATTGATTATAATGTGAGCATGAAGTTTCTTAGCTTCTTGCATCTTTTTTCTTTTGCGGGGATGAGTGTTTCAACGGTGGAGCTTTTGAGTTTTGAGTGCCGTTATTTTTTGCCTATACCGACATGTCAATATTTACTAGGAAACGAATAACGGTTATGGATAAACGTCCAAAAAGATACTCCATCCGTTACTTTTTAATAGGCTGATTTTTATAAGTAGATGTTTCAAAAAAATAGGGCTGGTTTTCTAATTGGGAAAGTCAAATGTTACTTTAGTTTTTAAGGACCAATTTTCTAGCTTCTTTTGATGACAAGTGTCATGTGGACCATTTCACTTTACTTCTTTTGCATACAAGTGTTATGGAGACCATTTCAATTCACTTTTTTTATTGACAAGTGTCATGAGGACCACTTTCAATGATTAGTTTTCTTAATTTCCTTAATTTTTTCTCTAAAACCAAACCAGCCTATTAAAAAGTAACGGAGGGAGTATAAAATAACAATACAATCTCCCCTCCTTTAAAATGGTAAGTCATATGAGCTCCCACGTTGCACGGTGAGTGTGACATCCACCTCAAATTAAATTAGATAAAAGCTTTCACACAGAGGAACTCTGGTGAGGACAAGTGGTGGGACTCTATTGGTCGAAACATTAAAAACTGAATTACACCCTGTTTACACCATGTATACAACACTTATGCGAGTATTTACGCCTAAATAATTAGTTACACTTGATTTACACCAAATACTTAACTGGACGTTACTAACACCGATTACGTAGACAATACATCCGTCCAAATTTAACGCTAACTGAGAAGAAATTTGCTGAAAACCAGAGTTCTTCAACTGTCTACCGCCTCTCTCTATTCCATTTTCATGCTGCAACAGAGCTCCATCAATTGCATCCTTTCTTTTCTACCTTCCGTTCACCTCCTCTCTTCCTCTGTCTATTTTCTTCGCGAGTTTTCGCCTTATTTTTATTTATATTCAATTTTAGATCTATCTATGTTGTTGATTTAAAGTTTCACAACTAGGGTTTTTTGATTCGTAGAATTGATTGATGGAATAAGAAGAATAATATTATTTCGAGGTGATATTTATGAAACCCTAGCTTGATTTCTTTGTCTTTTTTACTTGATTCGATGTTGATTGTTGCAGTTGCATAATATGTCGAAGTCTTTTTTCAGTTTTATCTGTTTCGTGAAATGAAATCAGAACCTTTCTTCATTACCCAAACAACAATCTAGACAACATGCTAAATAAACATAACCCTGATGTTATATTCCTATCTGAAACCAAATAACAATCTAGAAATCTTAAGAGAATTCTATATAACATAGGTGTCACTAATTTTTGGTATGTAGAACCAAAAGGAAAAACCAAATCGGCTGGTGGATTAGTTTTTATCTGGAAAACCAATCTAGATGTCACAATAAAAGACTTTTCAGACCACCACATTAGTGCAATCATAAAACCCTTGCAAGGGGATCCTTGGCTGTTCACTGGCTATTATGGTAGCCCTTACTCTACTAATGATAAACTCCATTCCTGGAGAATGATTGAAAATACTTGTGCTACTAACCCCTTGCCTTGGTTAATCATGGGAGATTGTAATTTTGTCCTTCATGAGCATGAGAAGTTCAGTCAACATCCTATTGATCAAGGTGAAGCTGAATTGTTCCTAAACAAGATTGAGGAGCTAATCTCACAGATTTAAGCTATATTGAATATCCTTTCACCTGGTCCAACAAAAGAACTGGTATCCAACTTACTGAGCAGAGATTAGACAGAGGTCTAGCTAATGAAGCCTGTTTAGAAACCCAACCCAATACTACCATCTCAAACATCTCTGCCATTGGCTCTGATCACAATCTAATTCTACTCAATACCAACCCCTCTTGGAAGCAAGGACACATCCCTTTCAAATTCTTTGGACCTTGGCTCAACCATGATGACTGCAAGAGCATAATAACAGAATGCTGGAATGTTAACCACAAAGGATCTCTAGCTATAAGAATTGCTAGGAAGCTCATAGATATCAAAGTAAAATTAAAAAAATGGAACAAATAGGTTTATGGCAACATCAAAACAAATCTTGAAGAAAGCATACAACACCTTGATTGGTTAACCAAGAATGAGTTCACCCCAAATAGAGGGCAAGATCGTAAAGAAGCAAGATTGCAGGTTGAGCAGTGGCAACATGTCCAAGAATCCTTCTGGAAGACTAAAAACAGGGACCAACATATCAAACTTGGAGATAGAAATACTGGTTACTTCCACTTGGCTGCTAAAAAGAGATATAGAAGGAACAAAATTGATTCTATACAAAGAGATGATGGATCCTGGTCTCAAGACAGTGCTGAAATCCACATTATTTTCACAAAGCACTTTGACAACATGGCAACTGCTGAAACTATAAACATCAATCCCCTCATTATAAATCTCATACCTACAACCATAACCACTCAAGGAAATCAGAACCTTATTAGAATACATGATGCCCTGGAAATCAAAAATATCCTCTTTAGCATGGCTGGGGAAAAAGCTCCAGGACCCAATGGTTTTCCTCCAAACTTCTTCCAAGCTAATTGGGGCACTGTGGGAGAAGATATCACTCACATGGTCCAAAACCTCTTCACCTCAGGGCACATCCTAAAAGAGATGAACTCCACCTTCATATCTCTTATCCCCAAAATTGAGAAACCTACCACTCCAGCTCACTTCAGGCCTATCTCCCTATGCAATACCACCTACAAAATCATATCTAAACTTTTAGCCCAAAGACTCAAATCCCTCCTCCCTAAAATCATATCCCCATTTCAGTTTGCATTCATACATGGCAGACAAATCTCTGACAATATTGTTATAGCCCATGAAATAATCCACCACATGAATACCAGAAGAGGGAATAAAGGAAGCAATGGAACTATGGGCATTAAAATTGATATGGCCAAAGCCTTTGACATAGTGAACTGGAATTTCCTTCTGCAAGTTCTATCTCAAATGGGTTTTATCCCTCAATGGTGCAACTTAATACATCAATGCATATCTACTACAAGCATGGCTGTCCTAGTCAATGGGACACCAGGAAAATTCTTTAAGCCTTCCAGGGGTTTGAGACAAGGGGATCCCCTATCCCCATACCTCTTTCTCTTCTGCATGGAAGCTCTCTCCAGATACTTAACACATGTCGAATCCCAAAATCAAATCCAAGGGATCAAGATCTGTAAAGATGCTCCAGCCATAAACCACCTTCTTTTTGCGGATGACTGCATGATCTTCTGCAAAGCCAACATGCAGGAATGTAGCAATCTCATACAGATCTTCCATGACTTTGGGCAATCTTCAGGGTAATTGATAAACTTCTCTAAGTCTGGCATATTCTTCAGCAGAAACACTGCCCCTGAGCAAGCTGATAACATAAGCAATTATATGAAGGTTCAAAGAATAAATACTTCAGATAAATACCTGGGATCACATTTATTCACAACTAAGAGTAAAGTTCAAGCTTTCAAACCTCGTGTTGAGCTTAAATTCAGGTTGGCTGGATGGAAGACTAATCTCTCCACTGTTGGGAAGATGACTATGATCCAATCTGTTACCTCTACTTCTAGCATTTATCAGATGAACTGCTTTAAGATCCCAAAAACCATTTTCAAAGAAATTAATGCCATTCAAAGAGACTCTTGGAACAAAGATCAAGACAAATCTAAGGGTATCTACTACTTTGCCTGGGATGCTGTTCATAAACCTAAGGATCTTGGGGGACTGGACTTCAAGAATATGGATCTATTCAACTTGGCTTTGCTTTCCAAAATTGCCTGGAGATTAATCAAGGAGCCAGAATCTCTTTGGAGAAGCACCATGAAAGCGTCGCACTTTCCCAATACTGAAGTTATAAGAATGGATACCAACCTAAAGTACAATGACTCATGGATATGGAAAGGAATCCTGGAAGGCATAACCTTAATTCAGCAAAACTACATTTGGAAGATTGGCAATGGAAGAAAAATCCACATCTGGGAAGACAGTTGGATACTGGGCAACTCTGCCAGAATTACCAAACCTAACCTCTGCCCTGATAACCTCAACACTATTAACCAACTTCTCACCACTTCTGGAGAATGGGATATTCATATCCTAAAACCAATCGTTCACACCCAACATTCAACACCTAATACTTCAAACTCAAGCTTTCCCTTCTGATCATGATGAAATCCAGTGGTCTCTAACTCCCAATAAGAAGTTCGCTGTCAAATCATTATATGACAAACTAATTCAAGACAAGTATGCCAATGACACTCAGATTGCTCCATGGAGTCAAATTTGGGCTCTGGACACAAACCCAGCCATTCACTTGTTCATCTGGAAATGTGCCCATGCAATTCTTCCAACCAATGCTAAAACTGCCAGCATATTAAGTTACATAAGCCCTATATGCTCCTACTGCAATAATGGAGCTGAAGATATTACTCATGCTCTCTTATCCTGCCCAGCTGCCTCTGAAGTCTGGAAGTATCTCCTGGGGGAACACCCTAACACCATCTCGGCTTTCACCTCCTTTCATCATTGGTTCAATAGCTGGTTCCAGGCTGACAATCCTTATGCCAGCTGGAAAGAATCTTATGCAACTATCTGTTGGTACATCTGGAAAGCAAGATGTGACTGGGTGTTTTGGAAAATCACTCCTTCTGCTAATATTACTGCTACAAACATAACACAGCACCTCTGCAATCATTCTAGAAAACATCATAAACAAGGGAATATCATGAACAACCTATTTTACCAGTCTGACAACTCTAATGCTCCTCCAGAGAATTACAACCATCACAGACATACCTATGACAAATTTGGAATCACTATTAGCATGCACTTTGAATCTGTAGACCCCATGCCATGCTACTAGTGATGCTCATACTTATACTAATTACTCCTTTGTTGCCATGTCTTTCATAGGCAAATGCATGGGAACGAGAAACTTCAAATACCATACCTCTGGAATCAGCAGAACAGAAAGATCAAGAAGAGGAGCTCAACTTGCCCTAACTTGGGGAAAGACTATGAAGCAAACGAATGTTAACTTTGCTGCTGAAGAGGAAGAAACATTACAAAATATCAAATCAAGTTACCAATTGGAAGTTCAAAATAGGTTCAAAGGAGACACAAGCATCCTACAGGGAGGAAAAAACAACAATGCTCCAATTGATTTCATCTTAGGGAAACTCAGTGCAGTCAATGCCCAACAAAACTATGCTGTTATAAATCTTGCAAAGATAACTAGACAGTCCAATCACTTCTCGGACGCTACCTGGAGGGGAAGAAATCTTCAAACTATTTTGCTCGCGTTACAGAATTCTCCAAACATCAATTTTCAGTTGGATTACTGTAATAACGCTAATTATATTTTGAAGGATACGTCTGATTCTGCTAACTCAGATAGTATCCAACCTGCTACCATGAGAGGGCAACCTTTCTAGGCGCCTTTTCTCTTTTTCTATAAAAAAAAAAAAGTAGGAAATACCATATAGTCCTAAAAATAAAATATATGTATCAGTCTAGTCCATTTGACCCAGTCAAATGTCTGTTTGGTCCTATTTGGTAATATAAGTTATCATTTGGTCCTAAAAATTATCATTTGGTCCTACGCTGATGTCATGGATGATGTAAATGTCACCCTGTAGTGGCAGAAATACCCTTTTGGATAAGGACCATATATATAGTCAAAAGTAGGAGAGAATAAATCATTATCAGATTTACTTTCTCTCTCATCTATAATTCAATTTCAGATCTAGTTTTTTTTTTTCTCCTTTTTTTTTTCTCGTCGTTGTTATGTTGCGGACAACGAATCTTGATTTCAAGATTTGATCGACTCTTTTGTTTGAAGACGACGAAGAAGATGATGAACGACGATCTCATGTTGTTGCTGCTGCTTGTATTGAAGATGAAGATGAACTTTGTTTTTAGGGTTTTTTCAGTTGCTGTCTTTGATAAAGAAGAAGGTGAAGACGATGATGTTGTTGTTTCTGTTGAAGACGACGAAGATGACGATGATGTTCTTGATTTCTTAGATCTGTTTTTTGTTTTTGATTTGTTTCAATATATGTTTCTTTGTTTTTGGAGGCGATGAAGACGACGACGAACAACAAGAATTTGTTCTGCTGTTTTTGGAGGCGATGAAGACGATGACGAACAACAAGAAATTGTCAGCATTGTTTTTGGAGGCGATGAAGAAATGATTTTTGTTGTTGTTTTTGGAGGCGATGAAGATAATGATTTTTGTTGTTGTTTTTGGAGGCGAATGAAGATTATGTTGTCGCTGGTGTTTTTGAAGAGGACGATGTTGTCTTTCGTGTTGAAGATGTCAAGAAGATGAAGACGATCTCACTGATGTTTTTGTATGGACTTCATTCCCGGAATGAAGTCGGTTTTTTACCTATGGACTTCATTCTAGAATGAAGACTTCATTCCAGGAATGAAGTCGGTTTTTTGTATGGACTTCATTCCTGGAATGAAGTCTGTTTTTTTAGGTTTTTATATGGACTTCATTCCTGGAATGAAGTCTGTTTTTTTAGGTTTTTATATGGACTTCATTTCTGGAATGAAGTCCGCTTTTTTTAGGTTTTTATATGGACTTCATTCCAGGAATGAAGTCGGTTTTTGTATGGACTTCATTCCCAGGAATGAAGTCTGTTTTTTAGGTTTTTGTATGGACTTAATGAAGTCTGTTTTTTTGGTTTTTATGGACTTCATTCCTGGGAATGAAGTCTGTTTTTTTAGGTTTTGTATGGACTTCATTCCTGGAATAAAGTCTGTTTTTTTTAGGTTTTTTATATGACTTCATTTCTGTTTTTTTTTTTTAATTTTTGTATGGACTTCATTCCTGGAATGAAGTCTGTTTTTTTAGGTTTTTTATATGACTTCATTTCTGGAATGAACTGCTACAAGAATATATAAAAAAATTAACACGGAAGGGTATTTTTGTCAGTTTAATATTTTTAAATAATTATGGACCAAACAGTTATATGCGTTTGACCAAAGGACTAAACAGACATGGGCCCACCTAAAAAGGGACCGAACGATATTTTTCCCAAAAAAAAAATTATTCAAGAGAGCATAGAGAGATGGAGTGATCATGATATTGGACCACTGACTAAATTAGAAAAACGATTTGACGCATCACCAACTTGTAATAAACTAAGCTCCAGTACCAGTACTGCTCAAATCAGGAAAATGGTAAAACACATGCATATGATGCTTTGCCTTTGCTTTTACAAGAAAAACACCAGAATTCGAATGGTTGTCATCGCTCTAGCTAAGTACAGTAAAAACTCTATAAATTAATGATGTCGGGACCATCAAAAATTATTAATTAAACGAGATATTAATTAACGGATAAATTAATACTTATTAATTTATAGATAACTTTCATATCAAATAATTAGTTTTTATACGAACAAGATATCATATCATATCTTTTATATTTCCTATATAAATACAATATCAATATCAAATCATATTTTTATAAACATAATATCCAATCATATTTTTAATTTCTTATATAAACACAATATTAATATCAAATCATATTTTCTAAAAAAAAAAAAAAAAAAAAAAAAAAAACTCATATAAGAATACAATATGAAGTCATACTACTAACAAACAAAAAAATATTTTATATAAATACAGTATGAAATCATACTACTAACACAAACAAATCATACACACAAATATGGCTTCTCATCTTAAAGGTGTTAAAAAATTAACAATGACAGATGAAATTCGTAGAGCATTATTCAAGCACAAGAAGGATAATCCAATAACACCAAAAATTCTTGCAATGTTAAGAAAAATTAGAGATGAAATTCAATGCAATATTGATTTTAGAAAAAAACAGAAGACAATTAAATCATTTTTCAAAAATTCTTCGTAAATCATTAATGTATTGAATATATATATATATATATATATAATGCATTATTAATTTATATTTCATATGGGGCCTACATAGGTAATCAAAAAATTATTATCTTATAATTTTAGCGAATTATTAATTTGGCACGTTGTACCCGATTCGGGACCGGCCAAAAATATTATTTAAGAGAGTTTATTAAATAATGGAGTATTAATTAAAAGAGTTTCTACTGTAGTCCCAAAGTTGGTGTTGCACTATGAAAAGCTGATGGACCACGTTCCGGAAATTTTATTTGTGCACCGTTCATTTCCGAGACTGTAGAAATCTCATCTGGTGTTGTATTTCAGTGGTTGACCTCAATTGTTGACGAGGAAAGACTCACCTGTTATTTGCAAAATAAGTAAATCTAGAATTCGAAGTTCGTTTGCTTGGTGAAAAGTGCGACTGAAATTAATTGTCATCAGAAGAAATCTATAAAATTTTCAGTTGTCAAGGAGATACGATGCTTAGCTCGTCCAACACGATTTAGCGGAAATATGGACGTATGTTTTTTTTTTTTCACAAAATTGGTCAAAAAGACCAAAATCAACAATTCATGGGTAAAAAGAAACTTGGTTTTGATACTGTTTAAATAGCCAAAAATTAAAAAGATCTGTTTAAATGGACAAAAATTTAAAGGGCGGGGATGTAAAACCAGTTCATCCCGTCCATTTTCAAATATTTTTTTCTTATTTTTATTTTACAGGATGCATCCAGTTTCATCCTTGCTATTTTTTAAGTATAGCCAGGATGAATCAGTTTCATCCTTGCTATTTTTTTTTGGTTATTTCACCGTATTATTTTTACTCGTCCATTTGAAGTTTTGAACGGTGTTTTAAATTTTTTTGGACAAATGACCCATTTTTTTTTTTTTTTTTTTTTTGTGAAGGATGGCAATGAAGTACTTTGTCTTTAATTTCTTGTGAAAGCCACGTTGGTGGCCTTGGATTCATTGCAGAGACCCCATGGCCCTAGTTGTGCAAAAGCATGCAATACTCATCTTTGTCTTTAATAGAGATGCCCCAGTACTGAGGTACTCCCAACTTTAATAATGCATGCATCTCTGTCGGTGAACTTTGATTTGTAAATTGTGTGAATACACGAATGATCATCTCTTCATGTTTCTATATAGGTGAGTCTAGATCGCTACTCATCTGTGAAGAGAGAAAAGAAATTGAAGTACTTCTGGGGATTGCATCACTTATAGCTTGAGATTTGGGGTGAACTAGAAAGAGGGCCAAAGGCTGTCACTCGAACTCTCGAAGCGAAATTCAACACCACTGTGCTTGGCCTAAGAGAAATACAATGCATATCCTTCCACCATTATTGTTTCCTTTGTGTGAATAGTTAAAACACAATTTTGAACGTGCATCAGCTTTACTGTGTTTGCATTTAAATATTTCTCACGGTCTCAACTCTCGAGAAAAAGGGAGCGAGGCTAATTGTTGACAGTCTCATCTTTGAGACAAGCGTACAATGCATTAGTCAAGTACAAAAGTTGATATAACACTCCACTTAGTCAAGTACAAAATTTGATATAACACTAATAGAAGAGACATGTGTCAACATTATCTTAAACAAAAGTTGCTAATTGTTTACAGTCTCATCTATATGTTTACGGTCTCATCAATATTTTTCAAAAATATAGAAGAAGTGTATTTTTGGAGAGAAAATTTGTTTTCTTAATTGGTGTTGGTATTTTTGGAAACAAAATTCATCGATAGAAGAGACATGTGTCAACATATCATTGGTCGCCATGCCCCCTTCAAAAAACGGCCCCATCAAAAATTTTCTCCAAAATCATAACTGTTTACAGACTTTATCTTCAAGACAAGTGTACAATGCATATCCTTCCACTTTCATAATCAACTTTTGATTAGTCAAGTACAAAAGTTGACAACACTCCACTCCTTCCAAATTTCAGAGTACTAAAACACATCAGCTAACATGGTAATTGGCAATACCCGCGGTACTAGTTCTTCAAGGCCAGCCTAGATGATAAGGATATGTCGAACGACCAACATTTGGTAACGGTTAATTTATCTTGTACAATTACGGTTGGTGATTATTATTATTTTACAACCCTTGTTTCCCTATATATATATATATATCCCTATCTCATCAAAGTATTCCTCAGTTCCTTCCGAATATGCATTCCCTGCAATACAGTGGATTTTGGGTGAACTAGAAGAAGAGGAAGAAAAGGTTTGTCTTTTCATACTGTCTTTCGAGTTTCTGCCTTTGTTTATTTATTTTTATTCTAAGTGTTAAATGGATTAGGGGCAACAAATAAAACAGAAATTGATCTTGGAATTAAGATGGGTTTTGTATGGAAATGTGGTGGTGGAAGCTCGAAAAAACCTGAATCAAGACGCCGCAGCATGATGATATTTCCTCTCAAAAATTGCTTTTCTAAGGTATGCCAAAAATTGAACCACTACTAATAAGTATTCCCTTTCCCTCTCATGCTTCGAATTTATAAAATGTCTAGGACAGTCTGCAATAATCGAAAAGAAAAGATAATAATATCAATGAGGAAGTTTACAGCATAACTAGGGGTGCACATATCCTACCCTTACCCGCTACCCTATCCTACCCGTCAGAATTTTTACCCGTATCCTATCCTACCCGCCATTGACGGGTAGGGTGACGGGTGAACATTATTTTATCCGCCGTTAAATGGGTAGGGTGACGGATAAAACCCGAAATTATCCTACCCTACCCACTTACCCGCCTCTTATATGTAAAAGACCAAATAATCCCTGTCCTTTCTTTTGTCCCGTGCCCATTGATCCGTAATTTTAAAAGAAACAAGGGGTAAAATGTTAACGAGACTTTTTCTTCAATTGAATGTTAAAGACCAAAATGTTAACTCTATCGTTTTCTCCTTCAACCATTTTCTCCTTCAACCATTTCTTCAATTGAATCTCAGTCTGACATTCTCAGATTCTCAGATAATCTTTGAAGTACCCGAAATCAGCCATGGCTTTGAGATTAATAGCTAGGGTTTTAGGATGATTCTTGTGAAGCCATAACGCAGAAGCATAAAACCCTTCTTTACCAGTACCTCTCACACCTCTCAAGTTACATATCAAATTCAAAGTTGTTAACGGATCTCGTTTAGAACCCTTTAATCGGTTGATTCAAGGTAAGATCTAACTTAAAAGTTGATTTTGTTTCATTTTTTTTTTTTTTTGTGTTAAATTGATTGAAAAAATCATAGGGTTTTACGATTTCATGCATGTTGCAGGATATTAGGTAATCTTAAGTGGTTCTTCCTCCTCCTCAATTAATTCCTGATTTGAAATCCAAACTAATTTTCAGGTGAAAATTCTCTAAACCCAGATTTCCTTTTCCATTTTTTTACCCAAATACTAGAAGGGTTTTGTGTAGTTGAAGTAATTTTTATGTGGGGTTGCTCATTTTGGCTAAGGCAGTAATGTTAACTAATAGTTATTAATCAATATTAGGGTTTGTTCTTGTTCCTTATTATTTATTTTGCTAATTAGGGTTTCAAAAAATGCTTGATTATTATTCTCTTATGAGCAAAGCGTTCACCCAGAATTTCCTATAGTCTCCATTTCTCTCTAGATTACTTAATGGGTTGATTTTTGTTGTATCTTGTGTTGTTTGTTGAAGTTTCAACCAAGTGGCTTGAATTTGTGCAGATTCAATTGTAAATAGTCCTATTTTTGGTGTTAGCACTAGCTACAGTCTATAAAACCAAATTCTTCCTTGTTTTGATACCCAAAACAAAACCCATCATTCATTATCCTATATATATACAGATTGACTTTGAATACTTCTTAGCGTTGATCGATTAACAAAACCCCTAGCCACCTAACCAACTGAGCATCACCTCCACTATGAAATCAAAGCAAAGGAATTAACCCCACAACAACCAGCTCAATCAATCAATTCCAATTCTAGACACAACCCATTCATCCAACAAATTTATCGACCTCCCTGTAGCCACTAGCTAGAGTCTAGATTTCAGATTGACTAGATTTGTGTGCAGATTCAATTGTGACTTGTTCCGTCTTTGGTGTTAGCACTAGCTAGAGTCTAGAATCCAGATACAATTTTTTTAGTTTGGATTTATTTCTATGTTTCTCAGTAGCATTTTTCCCCGGCATCATGTAGATAATAACAGTGTGCGTGGATGTGTGCTATTTGTAGGCCTTGGACCCAATTTTCGAAGAACTTGAGAGCAAGAAGAAGGAGCTTAGGACAAAGCTTCACCAGTCACGTCAACGACGTTAAGTGTGAGTTTTTTCTCTGCACTTGCTTTCTTTCACTTGCTTTTCTAGATTTTTTTGATAAACTAGCCCATCGTAGTTGGTTGCATCAACATCATCAAATGTAGCATTCAGTTTGTCTTATGACCATCGGTTTAAGTCTGCCTGCATCGAACCACGTCGCATGCATGCATATATATATATTAAGCCTTTGTTCAATGTTTTTGCTAGATGGAAAAAGAAGCAAGAAAGTTGGTGCCGTAATATCTATTGCATTCACTTTTTCATTTGAATTGCACAGTGGAGTTACGTTTTTAGCTTGCAGACAAGTTCAAACGCCACCATTCATTGCAGTTGAGGTCAGTGAATGTTTTTTTCTCAATCTGTATGGTTGAATTGGTTTTAGTATTGCATACACACCTGGAAGTATGGTTTCTTAAATTTATAAACAATGCACTTCAGTTTGTGTTCCTCCCAGTATCATCATTTAATTACTTACTGGACAATGTTCATTTTGTCATGTTGCCAAAATTAGAGTGAAGTTTTAAACATCGTTCTCATTTGGACTTTTAACCCCTTTAGACACGTCTGCCATGATATTGGTAGTTGGAGTAAGCAATGTGTCAGTTTCCAGCTGTATTATTGTTTTCTTAAGAACACTAAAATTTGTCACCGTACGTGAATTCGTTTCTTAAGAACAATAGAGTCAAGTAGGCAGGTTTCTTTGTGATAGCTATCGAGATTTACGTTTCAACTGTTGCTAACTGCAACTTAGATAATTGTTTGTCTTGAAACGTAGCTACGCTACCACCTTCATTGGAAAGCTTGATTCTGGCTAGGTACTTGACACACTAGTACTAGGATGCAGGACATCGATTTTGCCGTCTTCTTACAGATGGATGAGTTTCTTGCAATTGTAGTTAATCACTCATATCATGCTTATATCCACGGTTTCATAATATTTGTATATTACTTAACCCTGGGTCAATTAGATTTGAATTAGCATCATTCTTAACATAAGAGTTGCTGGGGATTTCACGTAGTGCCTGACAACAATTAATGGCATCAATGTATATCAATGACAACAATTAATAAGTTTAAGACCCCTAGTTTTCATTTTGCTATTTTGATTATCAGTGAAGTTTTTGCTCACTTCTCAGTAGTTTAGGTGTCCCTTTCAAGCTGGACTGTGAATTTAGTTAGCGGCTTGGTCATGTTTCTGCTTGTTGCTAGCTTAAAGTTCCTTGATCCTGTAATCTCTATATTTCTTTTAGTATGTCAAAGTTAATGAGAACTATCATTTCCTTTGACTAGATTGCGTGAACTGTATAATGGAATGCTACTAGTTGACCCTGACATTACCATCAGGATTTTTTTGGTACATAATCATTTAATAGTCCAAGTGAATTTTTGCAATGTGAATGGCCAATGGGAATCTTATGGTATGATCATTTTGTGTAATGTATGTATTTTTCCATTTAAACATCAGCTTACAAGAATCAACCTTTTCGTTACACTCTCAGCCATGTATTGGTTTCATGTCTTTCATTATTATGTCATGTGTATATGCTTGCTCTCTCCCTTGTATCAGTAAGAGAATCTAACATGAGATAATTTGTATGCAGATTTATTTGATGATCTTAGTACTTATTCCATCATCGTAGATGATGATTGAAGAAGAAGGTCAATATGAAGAGCTTTTGGTGATGATATTGTTATATGAAGAACAAGGTCACATGAAGAACATGGAATTGGGCTGGGATTCATCGTCGATTTGAAAAGAATAGAACTCGTTTCTTGAGACTACAAATGGCTTTGTGCCTAGCAGGATGTTTTTGTTTGTTCATTTTTCCCTAGATTGGCAGTACCATTGGGTACATACTGTGTTGTTGAGATTTTTTTTTTTTTTTTTGTCTTTTGGGGATCAATTTTTGTATACACAGAAGGTAGTAACTAGTAACTAGTCCCAAAAAAAAAAAAAAAAAAAAAAAAAAAACGGTTATACTCCTGCCACCTATCCTACCCGGCCGCCAGTGATGGGTCGGGTAGGATCTTACCCGTTTAATGGCAGGTAGGGTGGCGGGTAAAAATTTTCGTACCCGCCAGTAAGCGGGTAGGGTGGCGAAATAAGCCATATCCTACCCACCCTACCCGTTGTGCAGCCCTAAGCATAACCAAATCTCTTCCGTTTGGTCCTTAACCGTTGACAAAAGTCAAACCTCTGAACTTAGAATAACCAAATGAAGGACCCCAAGTACACATAAAATTTTCTTTGCAAGTGATTTTTTTATTTTTGGAGTAAAAAGATTAACTAAAACTAACCCTGTTCCTGTTGTTTTTCCATCACCGGCCAAAGGAATGTCGATAGCAGCCGAAAGAAGTCTGCCATGCCGATTATGGTCATGAGCTACCAAATCCCTGAGAGTTCGCGTAAACCCAACTGTGACCCAAAGAAATAATATGCAATTGTGCCTTCCAGATGAAACATGCTACATCTCGGTTCACTCGACTGCTAACAAAGAATGTAAAACCACGACGACAATTATTGTTATCACTAATGCAAAAGATGTTATTACAGACACAGCAGGAATCACCACTACCTCAACAAGTCGACACACAGTGCAATCAATAGGAGTAGTAGCGGCCCTAGTTAAAGCAATGAGAAGGAGCTACCAACGGATCGATATCAGGGTGGAGGACAACAAAGTTAGAAAGGAAATCATTGAACAACTGCACAACAAAAACCAGGATTCGGGAAATCCCTTTTTTATGTCTATCTCAAACCTAATTATGTTTTTCAGTTCTATAGTATATGTAACAAATATAATGGTCCGACAAGACGTGACATCCCAAATAGTGCTCAAATGCTCATATACACCCACAATCTAGGACCATCTGGGAACACTTTAATCCATGGGAACAACCTTCTTTCGGATTGTAATGCTAGGTGGGAGGATCTTCCTCTTACTTAGCCTTTTTTCGTTAATAATTTGCTTTTCAAAAAAAAAAAAAAAAAGATTTTGGGAACTACCAGAAATGGGTTAGGAGGATTTTGTTGTTCCAATTTAAAATATTAAACCATGACTTGGAAAATTAAACCAAACTCCTGCACCATTGGTAAGCAACATGGATGGGTCAGGGATTTGGCTATCTTAGGTGCAAATATTTGAAGCAAAGTTGGTGAAGATATTTTGTTTGAGGAAGCAACATGGATGGGTCATGGATGGTTCAGGGATTTGGCTATCTTAGGTGCAAATATTCAAACCAAACTCCTGCACCAATGATAAAGTCTTTGAAGCAAAGTTGATGAAGATACCCCAATCAAGCCACGACATCGTTGTTTATGACACGCAGATGGGCGGAAAATCAAATTTGTGGTTAAAACCTAATTTAAGTTTCCTCTCGCGTTTTCTCGATGACTTCCTATGTGAGACACAACCACACCGACTTGCCAATTTGTATCGATTTCTTTCTTCTCCTATTTCTTACCATATTGATAACAGGGCAATGCATAAACAGAAAATGGGTCATTTGTCCAAAAAAAATTAAAACATGGTTCAAATGTACGAGTAAGAATTATTATGGGTGAAATGGACAAAAAAATAGCAAGGATGAAATTGGATTCATCCTGGGTTAAATTTAAAAAATAGCGAGGATGAAACCGGATGCATCCTGATGTAAATTAAAAATAAGAAAAAGAATTTGAAAATGGGTAGGATGAAACGTTGCATCCCTTTATTTTTATATTTTTGTCTATTTAAACAAAGATCAAAATCTAAATGTCTTTTTCACCAAGGAATTATTGATTTTGGTCTTTTAACCAATTTTGTGATGCATAAACAGTGGTTGATGGATTCCGAATCATTTTAAAACACACCTATTTACAAATACCCGTCTCCTTCTCGCAAGATTGTCTTGAGTTAGGATTGCGCCATGATGAATAAGCCACACGAAAAAAGCAATTTTTGTAGGGACTTTAGTATTCCAAACTTTCGAATAAGGAAAACATTACCTCGAACTTTGTTGACTACACCGGGGTGAACACCCTTGTAGCATGACTGAATCGTGAACACTTCCTTTGGATCCCATCTCCAAGATCTAGAATCTACTGTAGAATTTAAGTAGACGCTGTCCAGGAGAGAATAAAGAGCTGCAAGTTCAATAGTTTCTTCATCTGTTAGGCGTCTTCTTCTAAGATGTAAATCCCACCCATTTCCAAAGTCACCATTTAAGATAGCCAAATCCCTGACCCATCCATGTTGTTTCCTAGAAATGTTGTTTCCCTGTTATCAATGTGGTAAGAAATAGGAGAAGAAAGAAAATGATTCCAACTAGATTACTCCAGACATTATATATCCTGGCGAGATTGGTGTATACCCAGATTAATTGGGGTATACCCAATTTCAAGGGGGCCTGATGTGTCATTATTAAAAAGGGTGATTTTACTTTAATACAATTGAACTAATTAAATCTTAAAATAAACTCATTTCTTAATTTCATTAACCCTAAAATTAAAAAACTAAACAACTCTCAATCTTCTCTTCTTCTTCTTCATCTTCATCTTCCATCAACCAAAGCCATATAAAAATCTTCAACTTTGATTTTCCAAAAAATTGTTGACTCTACCAGTGAAAAGAAGACTCTAAATAATGTTTAAACTCAAACCCATCATTGTGTTGTGTGATTGATTGTTATGTTAGGTTGGAAATCGAAAATTATGATTTATGAGTTTTTGTTCGGCAAGGTCGTAACATGCATATCTTGCCGACTTTTCATAACATCCATGGCGACGACTGTAAATTTTTTCAAAAAGCCTAAACAGGTATTTTTTTGAAAACCTTGCCGATTTATACCGCTGGCGTGGTTTTTCAACCGTCAGAGGGTATTTTTCTCAACAATGGGTTTTTTTTGTATACATTGCCGACTAATATTTTTCAATAGCCCTATCATGTGTGTCAAAAAATAAAGTCGACATGTTCTTCATTTAAATACCTTGCCGATTTATACCACGGGCGGGTATTTTTCACCAAATTGACGGGTTTTTTTGTAGACCTTGCCGACTAATATTTTTCAATAGTCATCTCCGTGTGTCAAAAAAAAAAAAGTCGGCATGTTCTTCATTTAAATACCTTGCCAAGCTAAAATTGGTCGGAATTTTATTCAAACAAAGACCATGCCTACCATATATAGCTGACACCTTATTCAAACCTCTACCTTGCCGACCTTTGACATTTTTGAAAACCAAATTTTTTGATCTTAATCGAACTCACAAGACGGATTAAAGGTTTAATCTACTGAATTTTCATTTTCAAAATTTTTATTGAAACTCAATTAATTAGCTTAATAAGTTTTTTAGTGTTAATTATAAAAGGGTATTTTTGCCATTTTGAAAATATTTGGTTAAGGGGTAACCTCTTTTACTTCAAAATGACCAGATTTTGTCTTATTGGGTATACCCAAATTAGTTTGGGTATACCCCAATCTCGCCAGGTTATATATCTGATTTGACAAGTATATCCCCAGATATTTTCCACTATATGTACAAAGAAGCATCTCTACTCTAGGCTCTAGCTACGAGTCCCATTACCACATCCCTAATTATTGAAATCGAAAAGGCAAAGAAGGTTGGGTGTGAGACTGCAATTTTTTCAAGATTCTTCAGCAAAGAAAGCCAAAATGATTACCTTTCTTTTTCCCACTTTCTCCTTTCTCACTTTTTTATCCATCTTTTATACTTTGAATCTCATCATCCGTGTTTATCTATCTCTCCATAATACCAAAGCTGCAAAGCCAATACCAAAGTAAAATCGGGCCACTGTAGTCTGTAACAAGGTTTGACAAGTTTGGTTTTCCAGTAGTAAACTGGCAAGCACCAGTAAAACCTTCAACGACACACCCTTGATAAATTACTATTTGATAAACTAGTAATCATTTGACACTACCTGAATTTATTGCGTTGCATACCAGTTGCTCTGATTCATTAGAGCAAGGTTTCATTGGAAATCCCAGTTATAAGAAACGTAAAAATGTAAAAGTACTTATTTTTTTAATACCTTGGTACAGTAGGTCCCTAAACTACTCCTAAATCTCATTCATTTAGGAATTTTAGCAATTATAAGGGTTCGAAGAAACCTTAGTGTTTATCATGAAACTTTAAATATTGGACGAACTGATGTTTCTCATGAAACATTAAAGTACAAAAAGTAATCATGTACATAAAGATATATTTTTGTCAATTTAAACAGTATCAAAATCTATATGTCTTTTTCACCCAGAAATTATTGATTTTGGTTTTTTTAACCAATTTTATGTAATAAATACTCCCTCTGTTTTTAGAAAAGTGATACTTTCATTTTTTTCATTTTAGCCTAAAAATAGGCCAAATTGAAGAAAATGAAAATATCTCTTTCCCATAAACGGAGGGAGTATGGTATATAGTTGATCACTTATCAATCAGTATATACTTACAACTTTACAAAACTGTTACACAAAAAAGATCATAAACACAAAACCTGAAGAGATAAATAAAATACACTAAACTTAATTATGACATACCCTTCTAACTAACTTGAGACATAATATGTGTTTTTCTCTTAAACAGTTGTAGAACATTGACTACCTTGTTTAGCACTTACAGGACCTGAACCGACGACATTATTGGGTCCGAAAGCCTGAATCGTAACACAATTAACGACAAACCGGTACGGACTTGAAACCCATGCTCCAATTTTCCACCTTAATCTTCCATTAATCTTTAAACTGAAAACCAACTTGCCAATAGTTTGATCACGGTTAACTTCATAGCCGAAAGAAGGCGAGACGGGCAGACTAATACCCATTAACGAAGCACTTAAAATATTGCTATCTTCATGACCTTGATAAAATGGTGGAATATACTCATCAACAGTAATTTGTTGTCCTTTATATGAGGCATAAACTTGAAGTTGATCATAGAAAATACCTACTTTTGTATTAGGATTCTTTGAAACTAGAGTAATCTGTATGGAAGAGTTTAGAAGATGAGGAGTTGAAAGATTAAGTTGATAGATATCAGCTTGCTTAAGGAAAAACTCAGGCTTTGATATGTTTTGGGAGAAAAATTAAAAAGAAGTCGAGGAGAAAGTTGAGAAAACATAAAAGATTTTCCTGTTAATGAATTTGTTTACTTTGAATCCTTTTTTGGCACAATGTTTTGGTGAATCTACGAGGACTTGAGACATTTGCAGTGTAAAGAGAGGAAGTAAGAGAGATGGGAAGAGAACGGTGCAAAGCTATAGAAATATAGGACAAGGATGGAGTTTAAATAGAGGTGACTATAGCCATTCCATCAATTCCTCTATGGTATCCTATCAGTGGGATACACAGTATTATCCTAAGAATCCTTGTATTCAAAATAATTAGATTCTGCTCCTCAGACTTTGCAAGATCAGTGAGGCCATGGTCCAACGAGACCAACTTCTATGACAAAAGATATAAACATGGGGAATCTCATCGTACTTTTTGGAATATCTTGTCCACATAATACAGACGCATTAAGTGGAATATCTTGTCCACATAATACAGACGCATCAACTGGCAGCTGGGTTGCACGGACGCTCCATTAATTTCTTGAGTCGTGTCCGCGTCCGACTCGCGGCGGACACGAGACGTGCGTGGGACACTGACACGACGCGTGTCCGATGCACCAATTTGCGCGTCCTGCCCACGTCTGGTTTGGACGCACCGATGACGCGTGTCCGACGTTTTTTTTTTTTTCATTTTCATATAAACTTTTTCCTTTATTTTTACTATTATTAACCAAATGAAGAAAGACAAACATTTAGATCAATAATTTAGGTACATTTAGATCAATAATTTAGGTCTTTATTAGGATTTTGTAATTGGAATTGACATCACGTATACCCTTAGTTGGACATGTGTTGATCTAAGAATGCATTTTGATTGTGCTATGTGTTTAATAGTGACTGATTATTTGACATTCGGCGTGTATAAACAAACAACACAAAATTGGTCAAAAAGACCAAAATCAACAATTCCTGGGTGAAAAAGACACTTAGGTTTTGATACTGTTTAAATAGCCAAAAATTAAAAAGATACTGTTTAAATGGACAAAAATTTAAAAATAGGCGAGGATGTAACCAGTTTCATCCCGTCCATTTTCAAATATTTTTTTCTTATTTTTATTTTACAAAGGATGCATCCAAGTTTTCATCCTTGCTATTTTTAAGTATAAGCCGGGATGAATCCAGTTTCATCCTTGCTATTTTTTTTTGGCTACCCGTACTTTTTTTTACTTGTCCATTTGAACCGTGTTTTAAATTTTTTTGGACAAATGACCCATTTTCTCAACAAACAATATCTTCTTTTCTTTTGAAATTTATACATATGTAACATCATTTTCTAATTTTTAGGGTCGAAATACTTGACTTTGCTGTATAAATACATGATTATATATATATATATATAAATAAAATATGTATATACGTGTCCGCATCTTAGTTTGTTGAAAAATTTGTAGTGTCCGCGTCAACGTCCGCGTCTACGCGTCCGCATCTGTGCAACCCAGACTGGCAGTATGGTTCTCGAATTTTTATGTGAAACTTCTACTCAATTTTTATGGTTTAGTTAGATTTTTATAAGGAAATTAATTGTATGATTTACTACTATGCCCTTGACATAATTCCATCCTAAAGTTGCAGGCGCGGTTATCATCATTTCTCTATATAACCTATATACTGCTGTATGCTGTTATATGAGATGGACTGGATTATGGTGCGGCCGTGGGTATCAATGGAGAACCACTTTACCGTACCTAAGGTTCAGTAAAAAAATCAAAAAGATATTTACGAACCCAAAATAGCCTAGTAGTTGATCATCTACTTCCATCATTTCAAAGTGTATAAATACTACGGGCTCCTAGGGATAATAAGGGCAATTGTATGCTATTTTACTTGCATCTTGACTCTTGAGGCCAAAAACACCTGCATAGCAGCATAAGAACACAAAACCGAATATGCGAGAAGGCCCCATTTTTGCTCTAAATTGCAGTGAATTTAGGATCAAGAGGAGAAAAGAGTAGAAGCGGTATGGAAAAGATCAGTACTCAATTGGCCTCGATGTTCGAGTTTCGCTTTAGAGTGGATTAAGATGTTCAAACTTAAAAGAGCTAATTGCTGTCAATGACACTTTCCAAATAAGACATGACTGAAAGCACTAACCACTTAAACAAGTCTTTATTATAAAGAGCACTATGTTCGGATAAGAGACTTGCAAGTACAAGACTACCTGAATTAGATCCCTGAAAAAACAGGGCAATACATAAACGGAAAATGGGTCATTTGTCCAAAAAAAATTAAAACATGGTTCAAATGGACGAATAAAAATTATTATGGGTGAAATAGACACAAAAAAATAGCAAAAATGAAATTAGATTTTTCCTGGGTTTAACTTAAAAAATAGTGAGATGAAACTGGATGCATTCTGATGTAAATTAAAAATAAGAAAAAGAATTTGAAAATGGGTAGGATGAAACTGGTTGCATCCTGACTATTTTTATATTTTTGTCCATTAAACAGTATAAAAATCTAAATGTCTTTTTCGCCAAGGAATTATTGATTTTGGTCTTTTTAACCAATTTTGTGATGCATAAACAGGTGGTTGATGGATTCCGAATCATTTTTGCAGAAAACACACCTATTTACAAATACCCGTCTCCTTATCGCAAGATTGTCTTGAGTTAGGATTGCGCCATGATGAATAAGCCACATGAAAAAAGCAATTTTTGTAGGGACTTTAGTATTCCAAACTTTCGAATAAGGGAAAACATTACCCTGAACTTTGTTGCAGCCCCTTGTAGCATGACTGAACCGTGAACACTCCCTTTGGATCCCATCTCCAAGATTTAGAATCTACTGTAGAATTTAAGTAGACGCTGTCTAGGAGAGAATAAAGAGCTGCAAGTTCAGTAGTTTCTTTATCTGTTAGGCGTCTTCTTCTAAGATGTAAATCCCACCCATTTCCAAAGTCACCATTTAAGATAGCCAAATCCCTGACCCATCCATGATGTTTCTTAGAAATATTGTTCCCCTGTTATCAATATGGTAAGAAATAGGAGAAGAAAGAAAATGATTCCTACTAGATTACTCCAGAAATTATATATCCTGGCGAGATTGGTGTATACCCAGATTAATTGGGGTATACCCAATTTCAAGGGGACATGACGTGTCATTATTAAAAAGGGTGATTTTACTTTAATACCCATGAACTAATTAAATCTTAAAAATAAACTCATTTTTTAATTTCATTAACCCTAAAATTAAAAAACTAAAGAACTCTTAATCTTCTCTTCTTCTCTTCATCTTCATCTTCCATCAACCAAAGCCACATAAAAATCTTCAACTTTGATTTTCCAAAAAAATTGTTGACTCTACCAGTGAAAAGAAGACTCTAAATGATGTTTAAACTCAAACCCATCATTGTGTTGTGTGATTGATTGTTATGTTAGGTTGGAAATCGAAAATTATGATTTATGTGTTTTTGTTCGGCAAGGTCGTAACATGCATATCTTGCCGACTTTTCATAACATCCATGGCGACGACTGTAATTTTTTTCAACAGTCGGCAGGGTATTTTTCGAAGACCTTGCCGACTTATACTGCCGGCGTGGTTTTTCAACCGTCGACGGGGTATTTTTCTCAATAGCCGGCGGGTTTTTTTGTAGACCTTGTCGACTAATATTTTTCAATATCCCTATCCTGTGTGTCAAAAAAAATAAAGTCGGCATGTTCTTCATTTAAATACCTTGCCGACTTATGCCGTCGGCGAGGTATTTTTCACCAGCCGACGGGGTTTTTTTTTGTAGACCTTGCCGACTAATATTTTTCAATAGCCATCTCCTGTGTGTAAAAAAAAAAAAGTCGGCATGTTCTTCATTTAAATACCTTTCCGGCTAAAATTGTTCGGCATTTTATTCAAACAAAGACCATGCCGGCGATATATAGTCGGCACCTTATTCAAACCTCTACCTTGCCGACCTTTGACATTTTTGAAAACCAAATTTTTTGATCTTAATCGAACTCACAAGACGGATTAAAGGTTTAATCTATCGAATTTTCATTTTCAAAATTTTTATCTAAACTCAATTAATTAGCCTAATCGCTTTTTTAGTGTTAATTAGAAAAGGGCATTTTGCCATTTTGAAAATATTTGGTTAAGAGGTAACCTCTTTTACTTCAAAATGACCAGATTTTGTCTTATTGGGTATACCCCAATCTCGCCAGGTTATATATCTGATTTGACAAGTATATCCCCAAATATTTTCCACTATATGTACAAAGAAGGATCTCTACTCTAGGCTCTAGCTACGAGTCCCATTACCACATCCCTAATTAGGCCGACCGAGCGAAGCGAGGGAGGACTCTATATATGGTGACTTTGTGTTAATGTGAAGCGTGACATTTTTTTCCAATTAGACACAAAAGATTGGATTTGGTTCAACGATGAAAGGACGACACTGCCCCTCTAAATCAAAATTTTCTTTTTTTCATTTAGATATTTTCGTAAATAAACCCAAGAGGAAGGGTACTAAGGTATTAGACATTTTCGTAAATAAACCAAAGAGAAAGGGCAGTAAGATATTAGACATTTTCGTAAATAAACAAAAAAAGAAGGGTAACTAGATATAAAAGCCAAATTTTATTATATTTCCTTATCTATCCTATTTCTTTAGGGGTATAATTGACAACCAAACTTTAATATAACATATTTAAAAATCCGTGCCTTGGAATTTTACAAATTTTATCTCGTTGGAAAGGTTTTAAAAAAATCTACGCAATGAGTATAAACAACAATATTAAATTTAGAGTTTTTACGAAAAATTTGGAAAAATATTTATCATTTTAGGCACAATTTTGAAAATAAAATGGAGATCAATTGTGCAAACTACCACAAAAGGATACATAATACTTTATGTAACCATATTTTGGTTTTATGCATCAACTAATTTTCTTTTGCAACTACTCTATCCGTTTCAAGAAAAATGATATTTTCACTTTAGCCATAAATTTTCTTTTACAGTCCAATTGCAGGAGTGTTTCCATTTTTCTTCGGTCGGCGTTCCCACCGTGGCAGCGGTCATCTAGTTATTGAAATCGAAAAGGCAAAGAAGGTTGGGTGTGAGACTGCAATTTTTTCAAGATTCTTCAGCAAAGAAAGCCAAAATGATTACCTTTCTTTTTCCCACTTTCTCCTTTCTCACTTTTTTTATCCATCTTTTATACTTTGAATCTCATCATCCGTGTTTATCTATCTCTCCATAATACTGTTTGTACCATAAGTAAAAATACCACTTAATGGGCCAAATTGATACTTGAATCATGTTTTGGTCCTCATCCAAGCCCACTAACCAGTCAACCAAGGCATCCCACCACCAGACGGATCGGGTCAATGGTCAAAGTCGGTCAACTATCAAAGTCAACTTAGGTCAAGGTCGATGGTCAAAGTCGGTCAACTATCAAAGTCAACTTCCGGTCAAGGTCATGGTCAACGGTCGGTCAACAAGCCAAGGTCAACCGTCGGTCAACAATCGAAGTCGGGCCGCACCCCTAGCCAATTTTCGTCTTGTAGCGCAATCCGCAAACCAATTCCAGACCTCCATCCACACGCCGGCCATCATGCCTATCAACCTGTCAAGCCGTCCCTACCCATGCAATCCATTGCTCACAAGAAATGTCCACAATACTGCCAGCCATCATTTATGCAGAATTTATCATGGAAGCATAAATGTGCAGTTTCATGCAGAATTGAATTCCAGCAGTTCATCCATGCAAATTGAATTCCAGCAGTTTCAGCCATGCAAATTGATGTCCAGCAGTTTCAGCCATGCAGTGCTAAATGCAATAGATTTGACCATGCAAGACTAAATGCAAGTATTTCAAACCATGCGGTACTAATTGCAACAGATTTCATACATGCGTAATTAACTCCATTTGTTTCATACAGAATTGATGATGGAGACATGAATAAGCAGTTAATGTAATTTATGTTTACATTAGATGTGAAACTATATAAATAGCAGAGGGCAGAAATCAGAAAGTGGAGGCCAAGTGGAGAGGAGAGAAAAACATACTTTGTAATAGAGAAATCAATAAAACATTTCTCCCCAAGGGGATTCATCCGTGGACGTAGGCAAACCATGCCGAACCACGTAAAACCTGCGTTAATCTTTGTCTCTTTATTTGCTTTCCAATCCGTCTCCAAACCCTAATACTCACCAAAACTATCCATTCATCGTGTTTCATGCCCAAAAGTAATTTTGGATACAAACAAATACCAAAGCTGCAAAGCCAAGACCAAAGTAAAATCGGGCCACTGTAGTCTGTAACAAGGTTTGACAAGTTTGGTTTTCCAGTAGTAAACTGGCAGGCACCGGTAAAACCTTCAACGACACACCCTTGATAAATTACTATTTGATAAACTAGTAATCATTTGACACTACCTGAATTTATTGCGTTGTATACCAGTTGCGCTGATTCATTAAAGCAAGGATTCATTGGAAATCCCAGTTATAAGAAACGTAAAAATGTAAAAGTACTTCTTTTTGTTTATACCTTGGTACAGTGGTCCCTAAACTACTCCTAAATCTCATTCATTTAGGAATTTTAGCAATTATAAGGGATCGAAGAAACCTTAGTGTTTATCATGAAACTTTAGATATTGGACGAACTGATGTTTATCATGAAACATTAAAGTACTAAAAGTAATCATGTACGTAAAGATATATTATAAATTATAAATACGCATTAACAAGTCTTAATAAATACGGAAAATGGGTCATTTGTCCAAAAAAATTTAAAACATGGTTCAAATGGACGAGTAAAAATTATTATGGGTGAAATAGACACAAAAAAAATAGCAAGGATGAAAATGGATTCATCCTGGCTTAAACTTAAAAAATCGCGATGATGAAACTAGATGCATCCTGATGTAAATTAAAAATAAGAAAAAGAATTTGAAAATGGGTAGGATGAAACAAGTTACATCCTGGCTATTCTTATATTTTTGTCCATTTAAACAGTATCAAAATCTATGTCTTTTTCACCCATAAATTATTGATTTTGGTCTTTTTAACTAATTTTATGTAATAAATACTCCCTCTGTTTTTGAAAAAGTGATACTTTCACTTTTTCATTTTAGCCTAAAAATAGGCCAAATTGAAAAAATGAAAGTATCTCTTTCCCAGAAATGGAGGGAGTATAATATATAGTTAATCACTTATCAATCAGTCTATACTTACAACTTTACAAAACTGTTACATAAAAAAGATCAATCTGAAGAGATAAATAAAATACAATAAACTTAATTATGACATACTTTTAACTAACTTGAGACATAATGTTAGTTGTAGAACAAAAAACCTTGATCATACAGGACCTGAACCGACGGCATTATTGGGTCCGAAAGCCTGAATCGTAACACAATTAACGATAAACCGGTACGGACTTGAAACCCATGCTCCAATTTTCCACCTTAATCTTCCATTAATCTTTAAACTGAAAACCAACTTACCAATAGTTTGATCACGGTTAACTTCATCGCCGAAAGAAGGCGAGACGGGCAGACTAATACCCATTAACGAAGCACTTAAAATATTGCTATCTTCATGACCTTGATAAAATGGTGGCATATACTCATCAAAAGTAATTTGTTGTCCTTTATATGAGGCATAAACTTGAAGTTGATCATAGAAAACTACTTATTCAGGGTGTGAGTCATTGTTGTCTTTATTATTATTATTGGGCTTTGATAAAAAAACACAAAAAAGAAAAGAAAAGAAAAGAAAGAGGACCCAGATAACAAAAGATATAAAACATGGGGAATCTCATCGTACTTTTTGGAAGCTAATGAGGATCTAAAGTGTTTTTGCTGTGATCGGAAGTCATCCTCGCCATATCTCCAATGCATGATCCCTCTTTCCATGTGTAGCTTGGAAAATCTTTATTTTTCACAAAATTGGTTAAAAAGATCAAAATCAAAAAATCCTAGGTGAAAAAGACATCTAGATTTTGATACTGTTTAAATGGATCCAGTTTCATCCTTACTATTTTTTTTTTGTCCATTTCACCCATAATAATTTTTACTCATCCATTTGGACCAGGTTTTAAAAATATTTGGACAAATGACCCATTTTTCGTTTATTTTTCTCTTTTTTATTATAATTAGACTAGTGGATTGCCCGTGCCATAATGGCACGGGGGTGGAAGGGGTGCTGGTGCTATGACTAATGCCTTCGTCGGTGTATCGGGTCGAGTTATTTTCAGTCACCAAACTTCTTCTTTCTTTCATTAACATGTTACTAAAATGGCTTCTCTGGCAAAGACATGGTGCAGATGTAAATTCTATTGTGAATGTAAAAGAGAAATTCTTGTTTTTCAATGGTAACCTGTAGATGTAAAACATAAATATCACTGGTATATCTTCAAAATTCCAGACTCTTATCTCTCTGCGAAAGCAAGTTTTTAGTCGCAAGACTCGCAACAAAAATGCACAGCAAACTAATGAAGAATGCAACAATATCTATACAATTGTGCTCAGTTTGAAAATGTTAAGAATCATCACAATATTATCACCAACAATAGCTTTCTTTGTACTTCGGCAGAACACACAATTGATAGTTGTACTTGCGATGAGATTGTGAACAAACATAGCAAGGACGCTCGCCGCGATGTGCAGCCGTTTCCTTAACCCCTGCAAAATGTATTGCAATAAACTTCAATTTTTGAAAACTTGATTATTTATCTTTCAATCAAAAGATTTTTAAATATTGACAGGTAGGTGAATAACATTCGATTGGGTTTACAGACAGCCTATACATACACACCTACACCAAATATCTTAATTATCCAACTTATCCATCATATATGGAGAATGGAATGCAGTATCTTTAATAAAATGAGTAAAGCATGTGCAAATCCTCTCTTTGATCATTTTGATGTCCGTGGGTATCTTTACCCTTCCATACTAATTGAAATTTGATCTTTCATTTCATGCTTCTTCTAGCTTTCAAATATGGTGTGCGCACGAAACATCTTAAGAGTATCATAGTAAACCTCGATTCCATTACTGAAATGTCTTTTCTCTCGAGTCCGAGATCAAATGATATGCTATCAATCATCTGGTAATTCATATCGGCGTAGGAACATTATATTTCTCTAGAGAATATTTCAGGGAATAAGGAGGGTTACGACAATGAACCCTGCAATACGTATACCCCAATTATTATAATCCTTGGCCAATACACGATAACTATTCTAGTTAACACACATGAGGTAAACGAAAACAAAAGATAAAACATTTTAGTTTAGGAACCCAATGTGCTAAATACGATTGAAACATAAAGAAATAAAGTACATATCCCGCGGATGGCAGGATAAGAAGCGCCATAAACTACATCTTACCCAGACAGCAGTTCAATTCCATTCACCGCCCCATGCAATTGAAAAATCAAAATGGGTTAACTTTAATTTGATGCTTTGATTTATGAATCCTGATAGCTAAACCTGGTTTTACATCTGACATGAATAGTGTAGTGGAACATTGTCAATCAAACTGGATAAAAGAATGATAAAGAGAACAAATCATTTCAACCATCACTATTTGTCAATTATTTAACTTAACAAAAACACTAATGATAAACTCTTAACACAAATGTATCCTTACCCCCACCCCTGCATTTTTATAACATCTAAGCCTAGTATCCTGCCCCGTGAGGACAAACCTGAGTAAGAAAAGCAAATACATCTGATTAGTCAAACTCGAGGCTCTGCATTTTTATGCACTGATCACGTTGTACAATGATTTGGTAAAACAACTATCTCAAAGAACAATGCAAGCATACACAGTTGAGACGTAATATAAAAATTAACTTGCGCAACCTGCCAAATACGTGCCATAAACACTCATGTGCTTAGAATTCTACAGCATTATTGTGTGAAAGCCTACATCAGATGAGAAAAAATGAAAGTGCAAACCCCCCAAAAAAATAAAAAATGCAGGGCCCTTGAGCAAGTTTGCACCAACAGGTATCCTCAAAAATGAAATTCATGGAAGTGTGAGTTCAAACCATCCAGGGAAAAGTAATGGCAGCCATAGACATTATACAAAATATTACAATGAGCCCGCGACGTTATAGCATAGAAAATACACAGTAAATATGACTTTGAATTGAATAATTAGAGCCTTTTTCTTTCAGAATATAGCAAGTAAACTTCTATAAGAAAAATATTGTCTATACACAAATTCAATCAGTTCAATCCCAGCATTTCAACCAATTCACTCGATCCAACAAATTCAATCAGTTAAATCCTATCATTTCAACCAATTCAATCAGTTAAATCCGACCATACAATCCTAATGTTAGAAAAACTTTACCTGAAGTGAAGAAGATGAGAGTCATAACCAAACCAATTTGGAAGTATTTGTAGAGGATACTTCACCCAATTTCCAATTTAGGGTTACAGTTTCTGAAGTGATTCAATCAAATAAAAACTGTGAACCGTAAAATCGAAATTAAGTAAAGATTAAGATTATTCAAAGTCCACGGTGGGAAATTGATGAGGATAATAGATGAGGATGAAGAGTGATTTTGAAGTTGGTATTAGTGGCGATGGTGGTCGTTCAATCGATGGAGAACTGGGGTAGAAGGAAGAAGAAGAAATTGGCAGTAGTAGTGGTGTTTCAATCGATTGAGAAGTGATGTGAAGATAGTATTACTTCTGTTAGTTTTTGTGGTGGTGGGTGGTGTCGAATATTGGTAGTGGTGGTGTTGGTGTTGAAGGTTGAAGGAGCTGGAGGGGAGATCGAGATTCAGGGAACGAAACTGGAGTTCTTTCTCAGATCTATTATCCGTCCTTTTTACAAATCTAACCTTATGGTGTTTGTATTATTACAATGACCCAGGCAGGAAACTCAAAAACACGGAGGGGCAATCGCGTCATTGTTTTATCGCCTTAGTCGTTTTTGCCCCTACAGATGTAAACATTTACGTTTATATTATAGATAGCTTCTTAATTTTGTGTATATTCTGTTTACAAATTAGCACTTATGAATTTAGCACTTATGAATTATGTTTACAAATTAGTACTTATGTATTGATATATAAGTGATTTTTGTATTGTATGTATATATTCTTCTAAAATAGAGAAAGAGACACAAAGTAGTGGGAAGAAGAGAGAGATTTCTATTAATCTGTGTAAAGAATACAATGTTTAAATTGTGCTAAGTCATTACAAACATATCAGGAAAACTCAAAAGAGAAAAACCTGAAATTGCACAAGCATGTAAGACTTGAAACAGTGTTGGACACACATGAAAATGCGGGGGTCTAACAACTACACCCAACAATTCGTTTGGCAATCTTTCTAGAGAATCAACTAGACAGTCAGACTCAATCAAGAGTAAAGTATATCAAATAGTTTAATATCTCTATTTCACAATGTAATCGGCAAATCAAACAGATAGAAATCCGCAAGCCTGATTATTATGTGAAACAACTTGAACGGTACCAAAGACCAATGTTCAAGTGTCAATCAATTTAAATCAACAACCAAAAGGTTGAATATTCTAATTGATTGATCTTAACACACAACCTGTGATATTTCAATTATATAACAAAATATAATGCGGAAAAGAAATAACACAGACACCAGAATTTTGTTAACGAGGAAAACCGCAAATGCAGAAAAACCTCGGGACCTAGTCCAGTTTGAACACCACACTATATTAAGCCGCTACAGACTCTATCCTACTACCGATTAACTTCGGACTGGACTGAAGTTGAACCCTAATCAATCTCACACTGATTCAAGGTATAGTTGCGTTCCTTACGTCACTGATCCCAGCAAGATAATATGCACTTGATTCCCTTAGTTGATCTCACCCACAACCAAGAGTTGCTACAACCCAAAGTCGAAGACTTGATAAACAAATCTGTCTCACACAGAAAAGTCTATAGATTGAATAAATCTGTCTCCCACAGAAATACCCAACAGTTTTTGTTCCGTGATTTGATAAATTAAGGTGAACAGGAACCAATTGATAATCCGGACTTATATTCCCGAAGAACAACTTAGTATTATCAATCACCTCACAATAATCTTAATCGACTAGCGAAACAAGATATTGTGGAATCACAAACGATGAGACAAAGATGTTTATGATTATTTTTATCTTGCCTATCGGAGAAATTAATCTCGAGTCAATTATTTCAATTGTACTCAATACGATAGAATTGGGCAAGATGAGAACACGCAACTACAAAGAAAATAGTTGGGTCTGGCTTCACAATCCCAATGAAGTCTTTGAAGTCGTTAAC
Source organism: Papaver armeniacum (assembly GCA_023531295.1). Classification (NCBI taxonomy): domain Eukaryota; kingdom Viridiplantae; phylum Streptophyta; class Magnoliopsida; order Ranunculales; family Papaveraceae; genus Papaver; species Papaver armeniacum. The sequence goes on from JAJJWW010003217.1 coordinate 254,295, forward strand.
CTCTAAGGTCTCGAAGAACCTAAGGTTAAAGGAGATTCGACTCTAGTTTATGCAACTAGTAACACACAGGAGGTGTGGGGATTAGGTTTCCCAGTTGCTAGAGTTCTCCTTTATATAGTTTTTAAATCAGGGTTTGCAATCTAAGTTACCTTGGTAACAAAGCATTCAATATTCACCGTTAGATGAAAAACCTGATTCAACCAAGCTAATATCTTTCAACCGTTAGATCGAACTTAGCTTGTTACACACAAATGAAATGTACCCTCATTTAGGTTCATGTAACTGTACCCAAACGTGTACACCATGTTGGCTCACAAATAGTTAACCGAGGTTATCCATATGATTACACTCATATCAACCTTATTCATCTTAACCATAACTAGTTCAAATTACTCAAATGAAACTAGTTAAAAGAGTCATTCAATTGATATATTCTCATAGAAGTATACAAGAACACAATTGAAGAAAAATAGGTTTGATTCACTCGAATCACTCATGAACATTATAGCCACGGTTTGCAAAGATTACATTCCTTATTATATAAATATTTATGTTCATGTTCATAACCGATTTTAGAACTTTAACCTTCAAGTATGCAAACGGGTATGCATACTTGAAATACCTGGACCAAGATTGGGTTTCGCCAGTATGCAAACGGGTATGCGAACTTTCAATACCAGCAGAAATTCTCGGACATGAACCTGTACGCCAGTACGCAAATGGGTACGCATACTTAGGTTCCCGGATTTCTCAAACCAACAGGTACGCAAACGGGTGCGCATACTATGGTTCCCGGAAATGGATTACATATGTGCAAGAGTGCACAACATGACATATCCAATAATGGTTAAGTGTTATAAACTCTTATTTCAATCATTGAAACTTTCTTAGAGGATGACAATAGCCGTTTTCACACACTATTAGCATCAAAGCAATTTTCAAGATATTGAAATAATCATAACGAAACATTCCAAGACTACACCAAAAGATTGTATCACACAAACCATGTAAGATGTTACTCGGCAATTTTCACATGATATAAGATGAACATGGTCGAAGCGAAAGCTTTCCAACGCATATTTAGAGAAATATGTGAGCGAGATAAACTCATCTCGAAATCTCAAATGTGTATATAGAAAACTATACCGTAATACGACTTATGTCTCAATATAGGAGATATGGTAGAAATAGACTTTCCAAGTGATAGATGAGTTTCAGTCTCCACATACCTTTTTTCGATGAAGTTCCACAAGCTCCCCTTAGTAGGTCTTCGTCTTCATATGATGAACGCCGTGAAATCTAATCTCAACTACACAATCTATGTCCTAGTCCGAGACATCTATAAATAGGCTAGAAATCAAGACTTATAGTTTTGATCACTAACATTGACAAACATGCTTGAGATAGCAACGCATGCGAGTTCGAAGCAAGCGGTTGCTCTAACAATCTCCCCCTTTGTCAATTTTACTGACAAAACTATCAATACATATGGATTACAAAATAATTAAAAATTTTAGCTTCTCATCCAAATGCTTGATCTCCTTGGCATCTTCAACACGAATCGAAAACTTCGTCACTTCCAAGTACTCCATGATTCTAAACGTGTTCAACTCAGCATCAAAGTTGTCTAAGAACCGTGGCGATAAAAATGAGAAAACAATTGCTCTCAATCAATGTTATATAGTTTCATAGTATTATTATACAACATCAAAGTTCAATTGCATCAGAACTTTTACAACAATACTATGGTGATATGTATCACTCCTCCCTTAGTCAATACTTCATCTCAACATGAAAACCACTCCCCCTTACATAATGATCCGTAAACCATATGTATTTGTAGTATGAAACTACACATTAATTCTCCCCCTTTTTGTCAATATAAATTGGCAAAGGTACGAAAACTAGTGGGATCCTCATGAAATTTTCATAGAGATACTTCATGACCAAAAGAGAATAACATACCAACTTATTTAGATGAAAACATAAAGCCGAAGCTAAATTCATTCATCAAGGAGTTTATAAAGATACAAGATAACCCCTATAATATTCCACAGCCGCACTCCCCATAAAGATTTGGCAATAAAGCATAAGTGCAAAAAGAACTCTCCCCCATAATATGTCATTCCCGAAAGAACAACAATGACGACCTTGCTTTTACAAGAAAATAAGGATTTCTTTGGATATAACCAAATCACATGAAAACATGGATTTGAATCCAAAAATCTCAATTGAATCAACCACAAAAATGATCAATTCAATTGGTCATGCTCGACATAAGAGAACTTACGGAGCAACACAGTATATGCACAACAATGTGGATCGGAGATCGACCAATACTGCGGAATATACAAGGATTCATTCTAATTTTCATCACTATTTGCACAATGACATATAATAGACTTAATCTTTGTAAACAAAAGTGTATCCTTTCTTTCATCAAAATTTGCATAATGACATAAAAGGCTTTAACTTTTGTTTGTCAAAAGTTCATTCTATCTTTTATCAATACTTTCATACCGACATAATAGAGATAACTTTTGAACAAGTATGGGACAGTCACAGGTTCACGGACATAAACAACATATCCCATAACAATTTGCAATATATAAATCATAAAGATTAAAATTAAAAAATCATCTTCCAAAAAACTTAGAATTTAAATAAATAAATTTAAAAACATTGAAGATGAAAAGGTTGGAAATAGCTATGTGTACTCACAATAATGGCTATTCCAAACCCTAGTAATCCTTATAAAACACAAGAAATAATTTCTCAAAAGAAGTTTCCTAGAAAAAATAAAACAAAAACAACTCTAAAACCAAAAAGCAATCACAAGCGATAATCAGAGTTCTGGTACGGAAACTTCACTGGTTCCAAGACCTTCAAGCTTGTGACTAACTGTATCGGAGAAGATATCCTCATTGAGAAGATCCTTAACATGTGACTTCATTAGAACAAGGTCATAGTTAACCTTTTTCAACTCAGTTCTTATTATGTTAAGATCATGTTAGAGCATAGCTCGGTTGAAACCCACCAAGCGTTGGTATGTCAAGTTTGGTTGTCATTGTTGATGGTGGTTTTTAGCTTAGGGGTAAATCGTAAAACCCTAGTCAGACAGTCACGTCACAGAACTTGAGTAATAATGTCCAAACTAAGCACATTTATTGAACACTTTAATTTTTCTACAAGAAAATTACCAGGGTACCTTTTTTTAATGCTAATTAGGGTTTCGACAGGCCAAAACCCTAATTCTCACACCCCTGTGCCAATGGCAAACCATGCCATCCACACCTACCGCGCCAAGGCATGCCAACCATGCTAGCCGCACCTCTGTGCCAATGGCAAACCATGTCATCCACACCTACCACGCCAAGGCATGCCAACCATGCTAGCTGCACCCTGTGCCAATGGAAAACCATTCCAGCCACACCTACCGCGCCAAGGCAGGCCAACCATGCTATATGCACCCCTGTGCCAATGGCAAACCATGCCAGCCACACCTACCGCGCCAAGGCATGCCAACCATGCTAGCCACACCCTTGCGCCCATGGCCAAACCTTGGCCCCACATGCCAAGCCAAACCGCACCTAGACAAGCTAGCCACGCCATGCACCCATGGAAAACCCTTGGACCCACATGCCAATCCAAACCGCACCTAGCCAAGCTAGCAACGCCATGCGCCCATGGCAAACCCTTGGCCCCGTCATGCCAAGCCAAACACGCCTTGCCTTGGCCCTAACCAACATAGCCGTGCCACCATGCTGGCCTTTCCTACGCGGCTACCAAAACGAAGGTGTACGATAATCAACGGTCGCCCTTCAATCGCAGGAGCAAATCCTAGCCGTCCGAGGTTACCAAACGACCTTTGGCCCAAAGCCTTAACTTGGTCACGAACCTAGCTTGGTCACGCCAAACCTTGGCCCCACATGCCAAGCCAAACCGCACCTAGCCAAGCTATCCACGACATGCGCCCATGGAAAACCCTTGGCCCCACATGCCAAGCCAAACCGCACCTAGCCAAGCTAGCCACGCCATGCGCCCATGGCAAACCCTCGGCCCCGCCATGCCAAGCCAAACACGCCTTGCCTTGGCCCTAACCAACATAGCCGCGCCACCATGCTGGCCTTCCCTATGCGGCTACCAAGACGAAGGCATGCGACCATCAACGGTCGCCCTTCAATTCCAGGAGCAAATCCTAGCCCTCCAAGGTTACCAGACAACGCATGGTAACCTTTGACCCAAAATCCTAGCCTGGCCATGCCGCAATCCCTCCTGAATTATTCCTGGTTCTTACTGTCGGGCCGTTTTCACCACCTGAACGAACTCAAAATCTAAATATTCTCGCGAAGGGGGATAGAAAATTGTTTTCTGGTCAAATGGAGGGGCAGACCATCAAAATCCAAGTACGTATACGAATTCTACAACAATTCTAATAAAGGGCGCTAATTAGGGTTTCAGCATGTTAAACCTTAACTTAGACAAAGCCATGCACAACGTTGGCTACTAAAACGAAGGCGTATGACAATCAACGGTCGCCCTTCAATCCCAAGAGCAAATCCTATCTGTCCAAGGTTACCAGACAAACCTTTGACCCAAAATACTAGCTTGGTCATAGTCCTAACTTGGTCACTCCAAACCCTTGGCCCCACCATGCCAAGCCAAACCGTCCTAGCCATGATAGCCGCACCATGCACTCATGGCACGCCAAACCCTTGGCCCCACCATTCCAAGCCAAACCGTTCTATCTATTCTAGCCGCACCATGCGCTCATGGCACGCCAAACCCTTGGCCCCGCCATGCCAAGCCAAACCGTCCTAGCCATGCTAGCCGCACCATGCGCTCATGGCACACCAAACCCTTGGCCCCGCCATGCCAATCCAAACCATCCTATCCATGCTAGCCGCACCATGCGCTCATGGAACGCCAGGCCCCTCCATGCCAAGCCAAACCGTCTTAGCCATGCTAGCCGCACCATGCGCTCATGGCATGCCAAGCCCTTGGCCCCACCATGCCAAGCCAAACCGTCCATGCCAAGCCAAACCATGCCATTCCAACGGCATGCTAACCTAGTCGCGCCACCATGCTAGCCTTCCTTACGCGTCCACCAAAACGAAGGCGTGCGATAATCAACGGTCCCCCTTCAATCCCAGGAGAAAATCCTAACCATCCAAGGTTACCAGAAAACGCATGGTAACCTTTCTCCCGAAAACCTAAGTTTGGCCACGCCAAACCACGCCATGCCAACGGCATGGCAACCTAGCCGCGCCACCATGCTGGCCTTCCCTACGCGGCTACCAAAACGAAGGCGTGCAACAATCAATAGCTATCTTTCCTCTTGAGATGCAAAATCTCGGTCGTCGAAGGTGACCAAGCTAGCAAGTCTCCCAAGTACGACTTGCCAGGTAAGAACAACATGCTACATGTTTTCCAAAAAATCATTCGAGATATCAACACATATCACAAACTTGGGGATCCTCTTTGGGTATTGGTTTGGCGGTTTACAGCATGTGGCGTACACTACGCCCGTCATAAGGAAGTGTCATAAGGGTGAGGCGGTTAGTAAATACAGGGAGTTAATGGTGAAACGCTCTTGGGACATCAATTCCATGCGTTGACGGTTACTACCTCCTCCCATTTACTTTCACATTATTCCATTCCTTAATGAGACCAGAGTACGTTTCACTTTGACTTGTATAAATAGGTCTTACCTATTTCCACCGAATAACAAGTTCATTCGGGAATATACAACACTCAGAAAATACTTGCTAGCTTACCATTTGTTAGCCTTCCCACTTTTCTGATACAAGTCGTAGTAACAGAACTACTCTTCCAGAATCAACTATTCTGGTCTCATCACTTTCCTTGCTTCCCTCCCCAAAACCAACCTATTCTCCTCCACTTTGTGACCGAAGAAAGTCCGGAATGGCCATTTCTTGGTTTATGATGGATTTGTACAGATTGACCTCTCGAATATAAAGTACTCCCTTGCAGTACATTATTTAGGGTTTAAATTGTTTCTCACCCGTACACCCGAAATTACCGAAATCAGCAGAAACCATTTTCACCTACAAACAATTGGCGACCACAGTGGGAGATTTATCATCGGTTACAATGTCAATTTTCGACCGTCGATCTAGTGCTTCGACCCAGACGTTAAGATGGTAAAGGAAGACGATCCACTCCGACATGGTTATCCGACGAATCAATTATCAGTCATGACACGACAAGGGATGACTGGGGACTTCCCAGAGGATAGAAGCATACGATCCGCCCAAGGATCAACGGCTCGGTTATCAGACATCTCAGTAACGACCGGGGACTTTCCACGGCAGTGTTTCCCATAAAACTCGGTCTTACACCCAGAAGGTTCACTTTTCATCAGGAGACCTAAAACCGAGTAAGTCTTACCTAGACAAGATACATGGTTTGCTATTTCAAGTTTTCACGGGAATGATAAAATCGCTAGCCATGTTACGCTTTACCCCATGTCATCTACCAACACACGGTTCTAAGGTTTTCCTGGAATGTTTATATCACATGCAATCATAATCAAAACAATGCATTCCTAAACATTTCGTTCCAAAAAGAATAATCCAAAACCGTCAAGGTAACATTTATCTATCAACCCTAGAAAACCAGAAAATCAAAAACCATAAACTAAGCGTCTCATTTGCCTTTCAACAAAAAAAAAGACATAAGATAAGAGGTTCAAAAGACAAAAATGTATTCAAGGAAAGTTTTTAGCAGCGGCTTGCTCCTCTTAGCAAAGGCCTCCTTTGTACTCTGGAGAGCCACCCTCTTCAACTTCAGCTGCCTGCACAACTTCTTGAATTCCGCCTCCTACTTATTCACTATGTCTGCGTAAAGACCTTCGACTGCTTCGACCAGCGACTTTTCAACCTCAGAGAAGCCTTTAACGAACCAAGGAACATTGAATTCGAAGCCCACGCACATGTCACGATAGAACCTCCAGCTCGAGATTACATCCTCAGAAACGGTATGACCAGTCACCTTGCACATGTCGTCAATCGAAGACAAAGCTTCCTCCACCCGCTTACCAGACGCGCTTACCAGATGCGCATGCCAGACGCGCTTGCCAGATGCGCTTACCAGACGCACATGCCAGACGCGCCTACCAGACGCGCTTACCAGACGCGCATGCCAGGCACACATGCCACACGCGCATGCCAGCCACAATACCACACCCTGCGCTAACGGCTTGCATCCTTCCGGCGCTAACATCTTGCTCCCTTTCAGCACCATCTTCTCCGCTCCACAACCAGCCAAAGTAGCCCCATCCCCACCCTTCGAAACAGTTCCATGGCTCCATCACTCCGTGATCAAAACTGTATCATCTCTGCGCGATACACTTACAATCACCAGAACCAGAGCCACTTTTGCCGCCCCAACATTTTTTCGATAGCTCCAACCGTCACCAGAGACGCTACTCCACCATCAGGGAAAGGTACTGGAAGAGCCGAAAGAAGACGACCACCTTTTACCACTGTTGATTTGATGAAAAGACAAAAGGCACTTCAGCAGGACGTGTGTTTATAGATGAAGAGGCTCGCGTTGCTCTTGAACGCCCAATAGAATGGAATCAGCAATCCAATTTCATCACACGTAAAGATCAGGAACGACTTCTCCAAAATCGAGGCAAAGTTATGTGAGATTCGATATTTCTCCAAGGCGTAGCGTCAAGGTATATTTGCATCCCTCAACCGCACTACATCAGGAAAGCAGCTTTTTCCAGCCAGGGAAGCCGTTCCCAAACCTCAACTTTTCCTGGAAAGCACGATCGATAGATGAAACTGGGGACGCCTAACCAATGTATTGTAACCGTCGAGGCTATGAGAGTTTCAAGGCGCCGTTTTGATGTTCTCTCCATAAGTGGCTCCACTTTAACGTTCTCCAGCTGCGGCTCCGCTTCAACGTTCGCTTCAGCAACCGCTCCGCTTCAACATTCTCTCAGCAGAATCGCCTCCGCTCTGCCCGGCGTTATCTCCATAAGTTGCAACATTTAGCTCCTTAAGTTTCAGCGTCCTCTCCAAGAGCCAAAGCCGCTTCAACACCACTCCTTCTTGCAAAGGGTCGTGCCACCACGTTTCCCACGTCAAGGATCATGATCATGAGCCACCCAAACTTCGTAGTCATGGCCACATTTTGATCCATCCCGCCAAAACTCGTGACAATGGATAGTTTGCTCGCTTGCGCATCCAGCCGACCCTTTTACTTCCATGGATGCGCATACGATTCTAGCCAACCTACTTTGTTCCCACGACAATGTAATCTCTTCTGATTACATCTGCTACCAAGAACTGTTGCCGCTCATTTTTTTATACCAGCCAGAGCTTCGCCGCAGCAACAATCACTACGAAGGGAACCCGTACTCCTCCATATTAGTTTCACATGGAAGAAGTAACAAAATCACCAGTACGAATGCAAAGCCAAAATGTACATGCAGGAAGTGCCTTATTCAATTACTCAGGAGCTCTGAAGGGAATGGAAGATCGAACAACATATTCTAATGGAAGATTGAAGTCTTTCAAATAAGAAGTTTTATTTAAAGATATGAAACCACAAGCGAGATGCTAATTGGCGAAACCCCAACTTCGCCATGAATACCAAGAAGATAACAATAAGTCTCCAAAAGCACCAAGACGTCTATAATACAAAGAAAAAATAGCAAAAGGGAAAATGGTCATAGAAAGCGGATGCGTGAGTTGCTAACACCTATGTCAGATCTTCTTCAAGCACTTTCCCCAACAATCTCTCGGGTATCAAAGTTTCCATCCGAAAGCATAACACTCTCGGAATTTGGATAAGGAAAGGATTTCCTATTCTGGCTAAGTAAGGAGGAAAGGCAATCGGTCCCGAGAAGACAAGCCACCACCATGTAAACAGTCCGCACCTTTGCTTCGCCAATGCCATGCTTGGGCAATACTTTGTCAAGCAGCCCACGCCCATTCCAAGCCAAATCATTGCTAATGGGTCCCTTTCATGCCAAGTCTATGCTAGCAGCTCCGCCTGGCGTTCCAAAAGCCTGCCCTGAAGATGCACAACCATACCAGGATTTACGCAAATCTGCAAGCCGCAAGGATCACGGATTGTACTTATCTCTCGGAAAAAGGAGGTACGATCGTTGCTAGGAGATTTCATCACAATACCAAACCAGGAGGAGGAACGACCTTTACGGACTACCTTCACCAACAAACAACTGGAAAGAGGAAGATGAAACACCAGCAATATATGTATTGCACAAACCCTAAAAAGGGGAAAGGAGAAGTAACGCTCTCTTATGGGTGTAACGCTTCCAGATTTTTGAATAAGGAAAGAATTAACTATAAAAGCCTCGCATGAAGAAAGGCAATCGGTCCCATAAGAGCAAGCCTTGCCACTCCCAAGACATCCACGTTTATTTTTTGCAACAATCCGCGCCTTTCATGCTAATGCGCTGACGTAGTTTTAAGCGTATGATTTGATCAAAGATCCGATAAAAGATAAAAACTAGTGTGAGATCAATAGATTCACAAAAGTGATAAGAAAATAAAGATAAAAATAAAAGATAAGTTTGATATTAATCAAATAATAATATTGGTTGTTGCATTGTGTATCTCTACTATGCCTTCTTATATAGGCTTCAAGGATTCTAAATATAATTAGGACTAGAAAAGGAAATCAAACCAAACTAGGAAACACACTAAAACCAGGGAAAGGAAATCCTAAATAAAGAAATATGATAGGAAGTTCTAAGAAGAACTATAATAGGAAATAGAGAACTTGTGAGTAGGATGTCCTACATCAGTGCCCCTTTCTTGAAAAGAACTCGACCTCGAGTTCAATATAGAAAGACAAAACTCTCTTGCCAGGGTCGTAAGGTCGAAAAACGCCGTCGGAGACAATCATCAATCGGATATTTTCTCGAGCCCGTTGTAGAAGGACAAACTCTTTTCCTGTGGTCATACGGTCTAAAACGATTTACCTGAAAATCATTAGCTATTAAATACTTCTCACCGTCAAATTTAAAACTTTCGTGAATAATTGAAATTTTGAAGCAGCTTTGCCGAAACGTCTATCCTTCCTCCTCTTAATACCTTCCTTATAATGAGGGTCCAAGAGTTCATAAGGTCCCCATTTTGTTTTTCGTACGTGAGTTGGCAATGTAGGATTTTCTTTTATGTCCAATACTTCATTCAGATATTCACCAACTCAAACCGTGAGTTAAAAATTCAAAATCTTTTTTGGTATATAGTGCTTCTCTTGTATAGTTGTCGGGCAGTCTCCATCTTTGATAAGCACGTGAAAAATGTCAATGTGCTTTTGAGAATGATTAGGTTGGTGTCCTTATGGCAGATAACATATTTAAAATCAAGTGAAAATGGAAGTAGAAGTGCACCATCCAAAATTCAATCGTCACATCATCATATTCCCATCCATTCATCCTAGTATCTGCAACTCCATTCATACAAACAAACCGATTGTGATAATAATCCAGATCCTTCGAGATAGTGGAGGCCCCGTATGAGTTGTAGCTAAGTGATTCGCCGCTTCTTGAATAATGAGACGAGGAGTCCGAGTCTCAATTTTCAAAGCATCAACTACCTTAACTCCGAAAAAACTTGAGTCGTATGTTGTAAGAGCAATCTAATTGCTTGTGAAGAAAATGTTCGTCATCATTCACGATCTCAATAAAACTCCGTGATGCAAAGATTCACTTGACACAAAAACTTGTTCCCAGGCACATTTGTATACCAATATTGCCACTTTTCCATATAATATCTCGTTATCCAGACTACACAAACCAACTTAGGCAGACAAGACAACAGAGTACTAATGGTGTTTGATAAGGATACCTCATTCCAGAATCTTCCGTAGTGAGATAAACCAAAGAATTTTAGAATACCCGCAAAACTCGATTTAGCTTGCGAAAACCAACACGAATAAATCAAGGAGGTTTCCGTGAATCTCCAAATCTTGGATGCGTACACCAAGATAAATAGATTTCCTAGCACAAGTTTTTTAAGCACCTCTCTAACGATAGGAATTTTCCTTCGTCAAGGACCATAATAATTTACTTGTCGAACTACCTCTTATTTTCTTATTTTCAATAAGCAACTCGAAGCTTCAGGAGAACCTTTCTCCTCAAGGCCATGGTCAGGGCATAATCTTGCACGGATGGCACAATGAAAGTGGAGTAGTTTCTTCGGTACATATAAGGACAAACGATGCAAAATAAAACCCGTGGATGATCCAAGCCAAAGTGTTGGTAGATCCCAACTCGAACCGTGACCGACCAAAGTAGTACTATGCGGCAATAGCCCTTGTGTAGATTCTCGCCCACAAACAAACCAAATATTGCACTATAGTCTCGAACCCTCCAATGACGTCGAAAGTTATTTCGCCATCAACTGGGAAATCACATCAGAAGTTTCTCAAACTCGTTTCGAGTGAGCCCATCTTTGAGCGATTTATTCGAACCGTTGGATTCCCAAGCAATGAGAGTCTCAACAACACAAGATGACCGTTGTTTTAAATCCAAAACCCGAGCTTCATCCCGTAGTAGCCGCCTCGTAACAATCCTTGCCCGTGTGGTCTAATAAACCGAGCAATACCGTTTTCGGGTTCTCTACAGATACAATGACCCTAACTAGCATCATAAACTCAAGGTTTATAAAAGTAATTTTCATCAGCCTCTTCCCTTGATCTTTGCATCTCGAAATCAATATTTTTTTGAGATGTGTGTCCGTAGTTAACAACGTCCTTATACCTTCTTCCTTCCGAGATAAGACTTTTTCCATGATCGGTACAACTGTGGATGGAGTAGACCGAGTAGTATCTCCTTTTGTTTTTCTCCTCGTTAGTGTTTTTACACAAAGACAAACCCGATCCAATGAGGCGTGCCAGGAATCTCACACTCTTGGTTGGAAGCACAATGCATGCTTGGAGAAGCTTTTCACGTTTGTAAATAACCATCCGGTTTAAAGAGTTCAAACGCGACCGATTTTGAATCAGCAAACGAGTGCAAGTATCCATCTCACGAGGGGTTTTACTTGTACAAGCTTGTTCATAGAATCGAAAAATATTGAACCCTTGCGCATACAGATATTTAAAACTTCCGAGAAGCACGAATAAGCTTTAACATGCTTCTTCTAACACCATAATCCCTTGTTGGAGGAGCACGATTAGTGAAGTTGTTATCATCTGATGTTTGAAACCCTTTCTTAGCTTTTTTCTCAAAGACTCTATACGGGCAGGAAAACTCCTTCGTATCGATCATTATCTTTTCTCCCGTGCAATTCCAAGCCCTCAACCAAGAGGGTATTTGCATTTCTCGTGATATAGTAACAGTTGATCTCTTTGAAGTAAGTGTGCCCGACTCTTCCACAGCCATGGCAACCTGCGTAATCAGCTTGCAGTTAGACTTTTGTTTTGGAATCAATTCAAGTGATTCATAGGAGGAACATGCCGGCATCTCTTGAAGTACTCATCTTCAAGTCTAGTAAGTACTGCGAGCGCCCATTCCAGCAGAAACAATGTACTTTGACTCTTCTGCTGACTTGAATTGTTTAGGCCATAAAGTCGAAAATTCGAAAACTTCACATAACAACTGATGTTATGAAACTTTGGCATAACAAAATCAATGGGAGTATTAGAAACATCAAAATCAAAACACCGAGGTGGATTCTGACGATGTTATCGAGTATTTCATGAGTATGCACATTCTTAGGAACAGGGTAGCTATGTCAAACATGCTAAAAAGTGGATTGTGGATGATTAATCTCATCAACAGAGAACTCTCTTGGACACCCTTATTTTCTCTTCTTCTTCTCGCTAAGGTAGGCGTTTGTGAAGTTGATGATGCTATAACGTCTTCAACATATGGATGATTAACAATCTTTTCTAATATCTCATCTAATCCTTTCCATAAATTTGACCTTCTGTTTCAATCCTACGTTGTAATGGTGTTCTGTCATGTAATCCCATTAAACGATGCAACTGCTGTCTTGATGAAACTCAAAACTATGCATACTTTCATTATAAACAAGACCTAAACTCGAAATCCGTGGTTTGCCTAATAACACATGAAAATTTTCTCTACAAGTTAGCTCACAATAAGCAAAACTGCGATACTTACCTTTGTGAAGCTAAATTCAATAAGACCGCCAAATAAACCCCATTCACCGTAATTCCTTTTCTCAAGTATTTTGTCGCTCCAATAGATATATAGTTTTTCGGACTCGATGGATCAAGAATAAAGTCATGATCATTCCATCTACTATGAAAGTAGTAATGAAATTCCTTTTCCATAACTAAGAACTTGAAAATTAAGGCACTCAATAGAGGCTCTTAATCGTGGATAGAAACAAAGCCAAGAAACTCAAAAATAAGAGAATCTCAACCGTGGCTCGATGCCACTTGACGAAGCAGAAGTTGTATGATTTGGATCAAAGATCCGATAAAAGATAAAAACTAGTGTGAGATCAATAGATTCACAAAAGTGATAAGAAAATAAAGATAAAAATAAAAGATAAGTTTGATATTAATCAAATAATAATATTGGTTGTTGCATTGTGTATCTCTACTATGCCTTCTTATATAGGCTTCAAGGATTCTAAATATAATTAGGACTAGAAAAGGAAATCAAACCAAACTAGGAAACACACTGGAAAGGAAATCCTAAATAAAGAAATATGATATGAAGTTCTAAGAAGAACTATAATAGGAAATAGAGAACTTGTGAGTAGGATGTCCTACATCATGCGCTCAACGCCAACAACTCGCCGAGCTGGGTCATGATGTTCCCCTAACATGCCCAAGATGATACATAGCCGCACTTGCCGACGATCTTCATATCACCGCCTCACGGTCTACACCATAAATAAAATCTATGCAAGGCTTCCAAACACGGGATCATGAACTCTCCTTACCTCTCGCTAAAAAGTCGTCACCTTCCCACGTAATCAGCAAGTTGTTGTCTTCCTGGGTTAACGCCACGCCATGTCGTGGACAACGGATCGCCGTCGCGCCAAATTTACACTAGCGGCTCCCATTCGAAGACGATCCAAGATTAACGGCTCCTTACCAAGATGCAAGATACCCGCCTCCCATTCCAAGCCGATTCGGCACAACTGATCCAAGTCCAAGCCGACCACTGAAGGCTAGCAGCTTCCCGTCACACCAAATCTACACTAGTGGCTCCGTGCTCACCCTAACCTGCAGTGACTAATGACCACAAGGGACTTTCTTAAAATTTCTCAGCCTTCTTCCGCCCGCTCCATTTGACGCGACCCCACCACGCCTAGCCGTCCGTGTACGCCTAGCCTTGTCATGGCCGCACCATGCCAGGCCGCCCGCTCCATTATCGCGGCCCTATCATCCCAAGTCATCCACGAGCGCTTTGCCTCTCCAAGCAGTCTGTACCGTGAACCTTCCAATGGCAACAAATTTTTCTAAGACCACGCCACCTCTTGGCCCCACGTGGAAATTCAACCTCTATGCTTTGCCTTCCAAGACCGTGCCCGCTTTGCATTGGTCATGTACGACTGCACAAGCCGGAAACTTTCGTCTCACCACCCACCGGTCGCATCCCAAAAAAAAAAAAAAGACAAATTATGCAGGGCCGCCAACACGGAAGAAAAACTCTCTTCACCCTCAAAAGGTTAGTCGGATTTTCCGACCATCTTTGCAACGATTTACGCCTTGATTTTGTCCTTGTCTCTCACCATCATATGCTTACCTCACAACAAGGCACCCGCTTCGAGCCAAGCAGGGACTTAATGTTGATGGTGGTTTTTAGCTTAGGGTGAAATCGTAAACCCTAGTCGACAAAGCTGACGCTCACGTAACCTGAGTAATAATGTCCAAACCAAGCACATTTATTGAACCCTTTAATTTGTCTGCAAAAATATTACCAGTGGTACCTTTTTTTATGCACTAGGGTTTCGACAAGCCAAAACCCTAATTCTCACACCCCCGTGCCAATGGAAAACCATGCCATCCACACCTACCGCGCTAAGTAATGCCAACCATGCTAGGCGCACCCATCACCTAACGACAAAACCATGCCGCCCACACCGCCGCGCCAAGGCATGCCAACCATGCTAATTGTACTCGCGTGCCAATGGCAAACCATGCCATCCACACCTACCACGCCAAGGCATGCCAACCATGCTAGCCGCACCCCGCCCCATGGCCAAACCTCGCCCCACATGCCAAGCCAACCCGCACTCAGCCAAGCTATCCACGCCATGGGCCCATGGCAAACCTTTGGCCCAACATGCCAAGCCAAACCGCACCTAGCTAAGCTAGCCACACCATGCGCCCATGGCAAACCCTTGACCCCGCCATGCTAAGCCAAACTTGCCTTGCCTTTGGCCCTAACCAACATATACGCACCACCACGCTGGCCTTCCCTACGCGGCTACCAAAACGAAGGCGTGTGACAATCAACGGTCGCCCTTCAATCCCAGGAGCAAATCCTAGCCGTACGAGGTTACCAAACGACCTTTGGCCCAAAGCCCTAGCTTGGTCACGAACCTAACTTGGTCACGCCAAACCTTGGCCCCACATGCCAAGCCAAACCGTACCTAGCCAATCTAGCCACGCCATGCGCCCATGGAAAAACCTTGGCCTCACATGCCAAGCCAACCCGCATTTCTAGCTAACTAGCCAAGCCATGCGCCCATGGAAAACCCTTGGCCCCATATGCCAAGCCAAACCGCACCTATCCAAGCTACCCACGCCATACCCCTTGGCAAACCCTTGGCCCCGCTTATGCCAAGCCAAACACGCCTTGCCTTGGCCCTAACCTACATAGTCGCGCCACCATGTCGGCCTTACCTATGCGGCTACCAAAACGAAGGCGTGCGACCATAAATGGTCGCCCTTCAATCCCAGCCGCAAACATTAGCCATCCAAGGTTACTGACAATGCATGGTAACCTTTGACCCAAAACTTAGCTCCTGCCATGTCGCCATCCCTCCGCAATTCTTCTTGTTCTTACTGTCGGGACGTTTTCACCAACCCGAACGAACTCAAAACCTAAATATTCCTTTCTGATTGGAGATAGAAAATTCTTTTTCCGGTCAAATGGAGGGGCGGACCGTCAAAATCCGAGTCCGTATACGAATTCTACAGCGATTCTAATAAAGGGCGATATTTAGGGTTTCAACATGTTAAACCTTAACTTAGACAAAGGCATGCACAACGCTATTACTAAAACGAAGGCGTGCGACAATCAATGGTCCCCCTTTAATCCCAAGAGCCAATCCTAGCCGTCCAAGGTTACCAGACAAACCTTTGACCCAAAATCCTAGCTTGGTTACGGTCCTAACTTGGTCACGCCAAACCCTTGGCCCCACCATGCCGAGCCAAACCGTCCTAGCCATGCTAACCGCACCATGCGCTCATGGCACGCCAAACCCTTGGCCCCACCATGCAGAGCCAAAACCGGGTCCCAGCTAGCATGCTAACCGCACTATTTGCTCATGGCACGCCAAATCCTTGGCCCTGCCATGCCAAGACAAAACGTCCTATCCATGCTAGCCGCACCATGCGCTCATGGCACACCAAACCCTTGGCCCGCCATGCCAAGCCAAACCGTCCCACCTATGCTAGCGACACCATGCGCTCATGGAAGGCCAAACCCTTGGCCCCGCCATGCCAAGCCAAACCGGTCCCAGCATGCCAGCCGCACCATGCGCCATGACACACCAAACCCTCGCCCCGCCATGCCAAGCAAAATCGTCCTAGCCATGCTAGCAGCACCATGCGCTCATGGAACGCCAAACCCTTGGCCCCGCCATGCCAAGCCAAACCATCCTAGCCATGCTAGCCGCACCGTGCGCCATGACATGCCAAGCCCTTGGACCCACCATGCCAAGCCAAACCATGCCATGCCAACGACATGCCAACCTAGCCGCGCCACCATGCCGGCCTTCCCTACGCTCTACCAAAACGAAGGCGTGCGATAATCAATCTGCCCCCTTCAACCTAGGAGCAAACTTAGTCATCCAAGGTTACCGGACAACGATGGTAACCTTTGGCCCGAAAACCTAAGTTTGGACACGCCAAACCATGCCAGGCCTATGTATTTATTTGACATATCCACTTATGCATTACAATACTCATCTATTAAGTTTTTAATTTTACAGAAAAATGAAACGAGGAAAGCAAGTAAGAAATGTTACTATTTTACATAAACTAACAATGCGCTTCTTCATTCGCTTTTAAGGTATTTAGAGCTGGGAATAGTGTCCGGTGGAGTCGAATTTTATACCGAGAAGGATCATAATATCTCTGAATGGACAATGTAATCACCATCCTCAATATCAGAACTAAAATTGCTTGATGAGATCTGTTGATGTGACTAGTTCGACTTTCGATGCGACAACCGACGGAATATCACGAAGTTTCACGTTGGTCTGCAAATTTCTAGGCAAGGTATTTGTGCAAGTCTTTGCAATGAGTAATTCAGTGTACACCGTTATTAAGAAGACTTAACTGTTTCTAAGACTGATCGAATCTCTTGTAAAATTGTTTCGACATATTATTTCTTTTGTTTCTTAAACCATTTAAATGATACTGAAAATCCAATTATGCATAGATTATGAGAAGTAATAAAGCTTAAAAGGCGCCGCCAAGGACGACTAACAGTTCGTAACAAAGTGAATCAAAAAGAAAATTATGATAACATGCGCCGTAGAATTTAACCCGTGCCGGTACATATTACGATGTCCGACCCACCACAAATTCATCATTAGTAAGTAGGAGGAAATGTTGGACAATGACTACATGTAAAAATATTAAGATTAGTCAAACATGTTATTGGTTGGAAACTTCTTTCGTAAATCATTACAGTAGTTTTTTTGATATCCTATTCAACATATTCATAAACTTTACCAACAAAAGACATAAACAAGGGCTCCTTTAAATATGGAAGGAAAAGTAAAGTTAATGGTTCATCAAACCGAAAAAATAGGATGAAAATTAAGTACCTATTCAACAATCCTTCAAGGAAAAAATCGCATAACATACTGCCTTTCCTAGAATGCATCTCTTCCTTTTGATTTTGCGTGGTGAAATTTCTCCTTCAAGATAGACTTCCATCCGTGAAAATATCACATATAGTTCATGAATTCACATAAAATTTTGGAATTTCAATACATTCAATGTTCAATTTGCAATGAATGCAAGAGAATGTGATACCCAAAGCCAACCAGGCATCTAGTGACGGCCAAAATCAACCAGACATGCTAACAAACAAGCTATCCCAACTGAGCCTGGCCTGTGATGGCGTGGCCCACATCCCGCATGTTATTTTAGTTTTTGAGAATACAAATTAAAAGGATCAGTAAATAGTCCAAGTAATACAATATTTCATAATCGACATTAAAGCATATGCAGTCAACTCAAAGAGCGTGAATGAGGCCCCATAACGGAGTGAATGAGCAATTCAAACTCGACAACATGCTATATAGGTAATTGACTAGTTGAGGAAACAACCATAACAAGACTACTATGTGGTTATGTTGGTAAAAATCTGTCGACGATTTTTATTAATCTAAAAAGAAACCAGAAAAACCATTTGCTAAATTAATGTAAAATTAAGGAAGGAAGGAAAGTTTGACAACCCATCGGGCACGTAAGACAAAATTCCAAACTTGCATTGTATCAGAATTTACATGGCTCATTAGTCCTGGATACTCCAATCAATAAGTTGGAATCCAAGACGCCACAGAAAAACATTTTCAAAATTTTATAATTGCACTTATATAGGGCAAGCAATCTCCAATGTGTCACCTCTCCGAGATGGAAAATAGAAACAAATATGTAAGAAATCAATGTCGATCAAGCTACCCACAGCTCTAATGCAATAAGGTCTAAAGCAGCTTGGAAAACCTTATAAAGTCTTTTCTTTAGATGGTAGACGTGACCTAGATATAAAATGCACGAACATCAACTATGAAATATAGGCCGAGAACTAATAATCATACAAGTCATTAGGGTCTCTTTGTACAATCATGGAATTCACAGTTGTTGAGTTCCCATACCTTCACATAAAAATGCATTACGAAGTTGTGCAAAATCTTACCAAGTTACTTGCAAGGGAAGATGCATTTGAATTACAAATTCGTGGAGTCTTTTCCCACTTCTATTTCTTCCTGTTCCCATCTTGTTGTCATGTTTGTTCTTAGTCCCATTGGGTACTTTCTATCTCACAAAAGCAATACTGAAGTACCACCCTTTCTCTCCCATCTTTGCTTTCTTTGTAATAGCAAATACACCAACAAAGATTTCACAAACTAAATACAGTACTAAATCTAAGAGCTAAATAACTAGAAAATGAATAGTTAGGGTTTTGAGTTGATAGATGATGAGTTATGGGTTACTACCAAGAAGGTCCTAGATGAAGAATATAAGAAATCTACTCAAAACTCTAAAACAAGCGGAAGAGATGAGAAGCACCATTTGGGTTTATTGAATCTATAAGATTACCCATTACAATTTTGAAACCAATTGAAATAGTTTTAATTGTACGATTTTCGCACTCAAGATAATCAAATAGACAAGTTTAAGAAAACTCTTACCAGTTTAGGGAAAGTACAATCCAAACCGAAAATTAGTGAATACTTAATGAGAAGGAAAAAGAATGTACTTCACAAAGAAATAACCTTATGATGGTGAAACAAAAAAGGAAGATACTTTGAAACCCTAACTTCAAGAATTATAGGAGAACCGATTCTATACGAATCCAAGAGTAGAGATACATAAAATGGAAACCCTAACTTAATTACATATAGGTTCACGTTTCTATGTAGAGACGTCAAGTAGTTTTAATGAAACTTAAATAAAGAACCCGAAGAGAAGAATGGAGGGAGAGGTTACATTCATGGGAAACGGGCTGTTCTCACGAGCCGAGTGCTATCCACGACCAAGTCTCTCGACATTAGCTGTTTGGATAACATCTTTATGCCGTAATAAAAGCCCACAATACCCACGGCCCACTATGTCGTGAGTGGAAATGACTAACCGTATTTATAACTTCTAAAACATCAAAGATGTTGGATCCCATAGAAAATTTCGTTTTGCCGTGGCTAGTTGAGTCATCTATTGCTATGACTAGGAATCAAGCGTGGCAATATGTGACTAACAGCCACAGATATACAAACTGGGTATATGGGAGTGGCTAAAATTTGATATTTTGTAGTGTTCTAAAGGGAATCCACAGAAGGCATGCTTTGGTTTTGTGGCAAGATCTACTGATGGTGGTTGCGTTGGAGCTGCTTTAGGTGGTCTGGGGATACCAACCAATTATCTGGCTGAAGTGATGGCACTGATTGTTGCAAAGGAATGGGATGTAAGGTAGCAGTTTCTAAAAGTGTGCTTCAGTCTTGATTCTAAAGCAGTCTTAGAAGTATGTAACAAAGGAAGAATTTCAGATAGTGGAGAACATATGGAAGAATATTATACAAAGTATCACTTCAATCAGCTTCAGACATTCTTATAGAGAAATCAATTTCTCTGCAGATGCATTAGCAAAAAAGGGAGTATTGTTGGAAAATGGTGAGGTACAGCTTGTTTATGGTAAAATCGTTTCCTCCGATTTTGGTAAATTTAGATGAGTGAGAAACTGGGTTTAAACTCCTAAACAAATGTGCCGCACGTGAGCACTTTCTAGATTCGAGAGATCAATCTGTGACAAGTCCGGCCTAAACCAAGAAATGGCCGCCTGACTTGCTTTGGCCACAAAGCTGGAGGAGAAGGGTTGATTTGGGGAGGGAAGCAAAGAAAGGTGTTGAGACCAGTAATAATTTTGGGAGAGTAGTGTCTCAACTTGTAATTCAGTAAAGTGAAAGCTTAGGAAGCTTTCAAGAGATGAAAGCTTTTTGGAGAGCTTGCAAAGTTGCCTTTTCTGAGAGTGTTGTATTTTTCTCCTGACCGAGACTTGTTGTCTGGTGGAAATATGTAAGACCTATTTATACAAGTTGAGATTGAAACGTACCCTGGCCTCATGAAGGAAGAGAGTAAATGGTGAATTATGGGAGGAGGTGGTAACCACATGTTGTTTGCGGGGTGAAAACGTTTTCACCATTATTTCTCATTTATTTGACCGCTTTACTCATATTCACGCTTTCTTAATGTGAGCGCAGTGTACGCCGTGATGTCGGGTGGACTGCCAAACCAAAACCCTAGAAAGCATCCCCATGTTTGTGTTGATGTCTCGAGTGTTGGTTGCACCTTGAGTGCAAGTGGCGCGGTGGCATGTGCCACCGGCATGTGCATGCCTTTGTTGCGGTTGCACTGAGTGCAAGTGGAAATTGCCGAGTCGCTAGTGGCGTGTGTGGCATGTTCCAATGGCATGTGCGGGATGCCTTGGTGGTAGGTTGTACGATGAGTGTAAGTGGTAAATGCCAGACCGCAGTGGTGGTGTGGCAAGTGCCAATGGCGTGTGCGTATGCCTTGGTGGTAGGTTGCACGGCTTGCAAGTTAGGCTACCAGTCACGATGCGTGCTGGGCATGTGCCAATGGCATGCCTCGGCCATTAGGGCCATGACCCGGTAGGAAAATCTACCAAACAGCGTGGTAGCATGTGCGAATGGCATGCATGGCTAATTTGGGTCACGGCCCGGTAGGAAAAGCTACCAGCGATGCGTGTTGGCATGTGCCAATGGCATGCTCTGGGCCATTTGGGGGCTGGCCCCGGGTAGAAAAGCTACTGAACACAAGGCGGTTGGCATGCGCCAATGGAATGCGTGGCCAATTTGGGTCGCGGCCCTAGTAGGAAAAGTTACCAGGCCGAGCGTGTTGGCATGTGCCAATGGCATGCGTGGGCTAATTTGGGTCGCAGATTGGCAGGAAAAGCTACCAAATGAGCGCAGAGGCATAACCCAATGGCATGCGTACAATTTGGGTCGCGTCCTGGTAGGAAAAGCTACCAGCGAGCATGTTGGCATGTGCCAATGGCATGCGTACACTTTGGGGCCGCGGTAGGAAAAGCTACCAATGAAAGGGGGAGTTGGCATGTGCCAATGGCATGCGCGGGCTAATTTGGGTCGCAGCCCGGTAGGGAAAAGTTACCACAACGTGGTCGGGGCATGTGCCAATGGCATGCATGGACAATTTGGGTCGTTGGCCCCGGTAGGGAAAAGCTACTACGAGCGTGTTGGCATGTGCCAATGGCATGCATGGCTAATTTGGGTCGCTGGGCCCCGGGTAGGGAAAATCTACCAACAGCGTGTTGGCATGTGCCAATGGCATGCGTGGACAATTTGAGTCGCGCCTTGGTAGAAAGCTACGGGCGTGTTGGCATGTGTGCCAATGGCATGCATGGCCAATTTGGGTCGATCCTCGGGTAGGAAAGCACAATGAGCGTGTTGGCATGTGCCAATGGCATGTGGACAATTTGGCCTAGGTTGCATGGGATTTGCAAACATAGGCGCTGCGCCATTTTGGCATGGCGTGGATAGCGTAGTTAGGGCCAAGGCAGAGCGCTTGGCTTGCGTTGCGTGACTAGCGTAGCTAGGGCCAAGGCAGAGTGCGCTTGGCATGGCGCGACTAGCTTGGGTTAGGGTGTGGTCGGTATGATTTGCCATTGGCACGAGGTGCGCTTAGCATGGTTGGCATGTTTTGGCGTTTTGGTGTGGGTCGAATGATTTTCCATCGTGGCACAGAGGTGCGCTAGCTTCTGGGCTAGGTGTGGTCGGGCATGATTTTCCATTGGCACGGAGGTGCGGCCAAAGCATGGTTGGCATGCTTTGGCGCATTTTTGTATGGATGGCATGATTTGCCATTGGCAAAGAGGTGCGACTAGCTTAGGCTAGGTGTGGCTGGCATGATTTGCCATTGGCATCGAGGTGCCAGCATGGGCTAGGTGTCGGCATGATTTGTCATTGGCAAATGGAGGGGAATTAGGGTTTTGTCTGCTGTAAACCCTAATTTGAAAAAATACCCCTATTAATTACGACTATATGCATTAAATGTTCTAATAAATGTGTCACCTATGACATTAGGTTATTTGGGGTTTTACGATTTTACCTTTGTTTAAAAACCACCATCAACATTAAATCCCCGCTTAGCTCGGAACAGAGCTTTGTTATGAGGTAAGCATAAGATGGTGACAAACTATCAAGAAATCGTAAAGACAATTGAGGAGGCTTTCATCTCGACCTTTTATAACTAGGTTTGGAATCCTTGCTCCGGCAAGCTTTGCACAAACTGAGGCTGCACAATTGGGAAGTCCGGCATTAAGAGACAGAAGTGGGCGGCATTGAGAAGGCGCGAGTTGGGAAAGTGAGCGTATAGTCAAGGACGGGACCGGCACAAGGTGGGGAAGCCGAGTGTGCTAGTGGGCGCGACTTGGGCGGTCATTGGGAAGTTGGCCTAATGGGTGGGACCTGCAAATTGGGCGACGTTGGGAAGTTGCGTGAGTTGGGAACCGAGCGTCAATGGGCTGGCGGGACTGCACAAGGTGGGGAAGCCGAGCGTGCTAGCCGGCACGACTTGGGAGGTCACTGGGAAGTCGCGCAATTAGTGGGACCCGCGCAACTGGGCAACGTTGGGAAGTTGGGCGTGAGTTTGGAAACCGAGCGTGCTAGATGGTGGGACCCGCACAAGGTGGGGAAGCTAATTGTGCTAGTCGGGCGGGACCTGTAAACAAGGAGGGAGTAGGTGTTTCAGAGATAGCAAGTTTCTTATTTTGCCTTTCCTTCAAGCGCGCGCTCAATCGGGCATTATCCATGCTAAAACTGGAAGCGTTATGTCCCTCATTGCTTCCTTTCCTTTTTTAAGGTTTCGTATTCATACCAACGAATTGCATCATCTCCTCGTTTGAGAAAGGGTTCTTCTGTTGAGTTTTCTTTGTCATGTCGCACAGACGAACCATCTTCTAACCAACAGTTCTCCAGTGAAGGCGCGAGGTCCGACTCGGGAAGGAGCATCCCAACAAAGGTTATTCGGTTAAAAAATCATACCGATATGTTTTCTTCTTTTTGGTGGACCGTCGACGCTTTACCGCTTGTTTGATGAATGGAAAATTTTTCTTTTTTGCAGAGATATCCCGCTGAAGCATGCGTTATCGTTATCGACGAGGATGACCTAGTCGCTCCTCCCTTCAAATCCAACCTTGTTGATCATTTAGGACTTGGAGAACGCTGATTTAGGGCTCTCTTGTCATGAATACCCCTATGCAGTTCGCTTTGGGACTCGTATGAGGTGTCTCTCCTCCAATTATCTAATGTCGGCTTCTTTTGCGGAAGAATTCGTGGGTCCTTTATACGAGGATATGTAAGACATACGGTCATATCGCTACCAGAGGGTAGTGAAGTGTTGTTCGTCCGCCTTGGTTTCCGTGAGTGAACCTGCCTTTTTCCAATGATTGCCGAGATGGAGAATATGTCCATCCATGTCGCCGCAGAGTCAGCCATTCAAAGGTGGGAGAACATGGTGTCCACCGTGAATCCTTGGAGTTTAATATTAGATGGTTCATGATCGTCTCAATATTGTGAAGGTCGAAAAAGCTTGTATTATTGCTGGTGTGATTCCTGCCACAAAAGCCATGGCCGGGAAGAGGAGAAAGATTTGGCCTTGAGTCTCCGAGGATCAAGAGTTAACTCGAGACTTGAAGAGTAGGACCAAAGATATCATGGTCTTATTGAAGATGATATTTTGTAGGGATTATAATTTATTAGATGGGATTTTCTCACTTATATCACGAAGTTTGAAGGCTCCTCTATTTTTAATGTAGCATGTTGTAGGAAGTGATTAGGCATAGTATGCCTTAAGCCACTTTCCGTTGATGACCGCCTAGCTTTCCCCATCTTCTTTGATAATCTTGTAGTAACCACCGTCATACGCTTTAGTGATCATGTACGACCTTCCCATTTGGGAGAAAACTTCGTTGCCGATGCATCTTGTCGGATGTGTTTAGCGGTTTTTAGCACCGATCTCCTTCCTTAAAAACCCTGGATTTTACATGGCTGTTGTACGCCTGAAATCTGTTTTCGCATGCTTGTGCATGTTCCTCCGCCGGGATCTGGAGTCTATAATATCTCAGCTTTGTGATTCTCGCATTGAGTGTTTCCGCTTCATTCCACCGAGGTCCACTTGTCATGTTGATTCGCGCACAGGATCTTGATTTCCGCTAGAGGATTGGTCTCCACTGAGACAAGGGATTAGGGAGACATGCCGGTGGATCTTCAGAGATGCCCGTACGCCCTGCAGAGCCATTGAAATTGGATCGCTGTGTCCGGGATTGTCGGTACTGCTTCGGCTCTCAAGTAGTTCCCGTACTTGATTGTTAGGCAAAAAGGCGTGCCGTTGTCGGTGATGACGTGTTTAGGCACGCCAAAACGGCAGATGATGTGTTCCTTGAAGAACGCCAGCGATTGTGGCTCCATGGTTCCTTTTCACGGACAACTTCAACCCACTTGCAAAGTACTCGGTCGCGGTTATTATGTATTCGTGTTGTTTTAAGGATGGTGGGTGGATCAAAAAGGTGGCCACGACTACGAAGGTTAGTCAAGCTGCGATCATGATCCTTTGACGTGGGGATGGTGGCACGAACCTTTGCAAGAAGGGGGAGTGGTGTTGAAGCGGCTTCCGGCTCTTGGAGAGGACATTGAAACTTAAGGAGCCAAATGCTGCAGCTTATGGAGATAACGCCTGCAGGAGCGGCCGCTGAGCGTAACATTAAAACGGAGCGGTTGTCGAAGTGAACGTTGAAGTGAGTCGCCGGAGAACGTTGAAGTGGAGTCACTTCCGAGAGAACGTCAAACGGCGCCTTGAAACTCTCTAGGCCTTGACTACAATACATTGGTTAGAGTCCCTGGCCCATCTATCGATCCGCTTTCCATGAGAGGTTGAGGTTCTAACGACTTAGTCGGAAAGCCGTTTCCCGATGAAGGCTGAGGGACAAATATGCCTTGACGCTACGCTGGAGAAATATAAAATCTCACATAACTTTGCCTCGATTTTGGAGAAGTCGCTCTGATCTTTACGTGCGATGAAATTGGATTGCCGATTCACTTCTATTGGGCGTTCAAGAGTAACGTGAGACTCTTCATCTATAAACGCACGTCCCGTCGAAGTCCCTTTTGGCTTTTCATCAAATCAACAAAGTGGTAAAAGAAGGTAGGCTTCTTCCGGCCTCTTCAAAGACTTTGCCCCGATAGTGGAGAAAGGCTCTCCGATGACGTTGGAGCTATCGTATTTGGAAGAAACATTGGGTGGCGGAAGCATCTCTCGGTTCCGTGATCGTAAGTGTATCGCAGAGATGGCATGCGCTTTGATCACGAGTGCTCGAGCCATGGCACTCGCTTCAAGGGTGAGGATGGCGCCGCCACGGTTGTGGAGCTGAGAGATGGGCCGGGAAGGGTGCAATATGTTAGCGCCGGAAGGATGCAAGCCGTTAGCGTGTGGTGTGGTATTGTGGCTGGTATACACGTGTGGCATGCGCGTCTCTGGCATGCGCGCTAAGCCCTGGGTATGCGTTCGCATGCATGATCCGGTAAGCGCGTCTCGCAAGCGCGTCCGGTAAGCGGTGGAGGAAGCTTTGTCTTCGATTGACGACATGTGCAACATGATCGGGTCATAGAGTTTATCGGGATGTAATCTCGAGTTGGAGGTTCTATCGACATGTGTGTAAACTTTGAATTCAACGCTCTTTTGGTCGTTGAAGGCTTCTCCGAGGTCGAGAAGTTTCGGTCAAACATTCAAGGTCCTTCCAGACATGGTGAAGAAGCAGCAGTTTAATAAAAAAAATCAGCAGCAAACAGAAGTTGAAAAGCTGAGCTCTCCGAGCACAAGGGAGGCATTTGCTAAGAGGAGCAAGCCACGTTAGAAAACTTTCCTTGAATACATTTCGTATTTTGAACTTCTTATTTTTAAGTTTTTTTTTTTTTTTTTTGAAAGGCAAATGGAAACGCCGGGTTTATGGTTTTGATTTTCGGATTTTTGGGGTCGACAGATAAATGTTACCTTGATGGTTTTGGATTATTCTCTTGGAATGTGTATTTGGAAAATGATGTTGTCTTGGTTATGATTAAAAGTGTTGCAAGCATCCCGGAAAACCATGGAACCGTGTGTTTGGTAGATGACATGGGAGAAACATAACATGGCTAATGGTTTTATCATTCCCGTGAAAACTTTTAAAGAAATGAACCATGTATCTTTTTCTAGGTAGACTTACTTGTTTTTTAGGTCTCTTGATGAAAAGGAAACCTTCCGGGTGCACAACCGAGTTTTATAGGAAACACCGTCGTGGAAAGTCCCTTGGTTATTAAGTCAGTTCGATAACTAAATCCATGATCTCAGGTGATCGTCACTTCTATATATCCTCCGGGAACAACATCGTGGAAAGTCCCCGATGCGTTACCGAGATGTCCGATAATCCGATCCATTGATCCTCATGGATCGGTCTACTTGTATCCTCTGGGAACATCGTCGTGGAAAGTCCTCGCCGTTATTGAGCCGTCTCGATAACCGAGCTATCGATCCTTGGCGGATCGCCTACTTCTATCCTATGGGAACACCGCTAGTGGGAAAGTCCCCAGTCATCCCTTATCGCCATGACCGATAATCGAGTCGTCTGTAGCCGAGTCGGGAGTGGATCGCCTTCCTCTACCATCTTGACATCCGGGTCGAAGAATGAGATCACCTGTTTGAAAATTGACATTGTAACCGAAAGATCGAACCTCCCGCCGTGGTCACCAATTGTTTATGGGTAAAATCGTTTCACCGATTTTGTAAATCTTGAGATGAGTGAGAAACTGGTTTAAACCTTAAACAAATGTGCCGCACGTGAGCACTTTCTAGATTCGATGATCAACTGCATAAGTCCGGCCTAAACCAAGAAATGGCCGTTCCGCATTTGCTTCGGGTCACAAAGTGGAGGAGAAGGGTTGATTTTGGGGAGGGAATCAAAGAAAGGTGTTGAGACCAAAATAATTTTGGGAGAGTAAAGTGTCTCGACTTGTATCGTAAAGTGAAAAGCTAGAAAGCTTGCAAGATATGAAAGCTTTTGGAGAGCTTGCAAAGTTGCCTTTTCCCGAGAGTGTTGTATTTTTCCCGACCGAGACTTGTTGTCCGGTGGAAATTGGTAAGACCTATTTATACAAGTCGAGATTGAAACGCACCGGGCCTCATGAAGGAAGAGAGTAAAGGGTGAAATAATGGGAGGAGGTGGTAACCGCATATGCATGGGTGAAAACGTTTTCACCATTATTTCCTCATTTATTTGACCGCTTTATTCCTATTCACGCTTTCTTAATGTGAGCGTAGTGTACGCCGACATGTAGTGGACTGGCCAAACCAAAACCCCCAAAGCATCCCCCGCCAGTGCTTGATGTCTCGAGTGCTGGTTGCACCTTGAGTGCAAGTGACGTGTGTGGCATGTGCCACTGCATGTGCGGGATGCCTTTGTTGTGGGTTGCACTTTGAGTGCAAGTGGCAATGCCAGAGGCGCTAGTGGCGTGTGTGGCATGTGCCAATGGAATAAAGTGGATGCCTTGGTGGTAGGTTGTACGTTGAGTGTAAGTGGCAATGCCGGAGCCGCTAGTGGCGTGTGTGGCAAGTGCCAATGGCGGTGCTTGGAATGCCTTGGTGGTACGCTGTACGGTTTGCAAGTTAGGCTACCAGCGATGTTGGCATGTGCCAATGGCATGCTTGGCCATTAGGGCCATGGCCTGGTAGGAAAGCTACTGCCGAGCGTGTTGGCATGTGCGAATGGCATGCGGGCTAATTTGGGTCACGGCCTGGTAGGAAAAGCTACGCCGATGCGTGTTGGCATGTGCCCAATGGCATGCCCGCAATTTGGGTCGCGTCAGTTGAAAAGCTACAATGAGTGTGTTGGCATGTGCCAATGGCATGCGTATTAATTTGGTCGCCACCTGGGTAGAAAAGTTACCGCAATGAGGCGATGTTGGCATGTGCCAATGGCATGCGTGGCCACTTGGCTCGCTGGCCTGGTAGGGAAAAGCTACAGCGGCGTGTTGGCATGTGCCAATGGCATGCATGTCAATTTGGTCGCGTCTGGTAGGAAAAAGCTACGTGAGCGTGTTGGCATGTGCCAATGGCATGCGTACAATTTGGTCAGCGTCTTGGTAGGAAAAGCTACGGTGAGCGTGTTGGCATGTGCCAATGGTATGCGTGGCTAATTGGGTCGCATCCTGGTAGGAAAGTTACCAAACAAGCGTCTTGCACTAGTAGAAAAGTGACATTTTGTAACAGGTTCAAGCTTTTATTAGGTAACAACAGAATTATACCGTTACTAAATGTTAGGTTGTTAAATAATGGTAACAATTTTGTAAGAATCGTTACATAGTGTCATCTAGGTTGTATATTGTAACCGCTTTTATAATAAGTGTTACTATATACCCATGTTATCAGAATAGATTTAATATGTTACCATAGTTGATATTATCGTGACATTTATTTAGACCAATCACATTATATACCCATGTTATCAGAATACATTTAATATGTCACCATAGTTGATATTATCATGACATTTTTAAAACCAACTTGTTGCCATATACCTATGTTACAAGAATGATTTAATATGTCACCATAGTTCACCTTATCATGACTTTTCTATAAAATAACCGTTACTATTTATCAACTTAACTAGTTATCCGGATATCCATTTCAAAAAGATTACCTAGCTCTGGATCACATGTCATAGTTAACTTGTTATTTAATGTTGATATAATTTCATGCACTAGATCTAGCCATGGCTCATGGATGGTTATCTAAGGTTTAATATAAATTCAAATCTAATAAAAATAATAAACAAGTGGTACGATATGTATAAATCCTACAATATAAATTTGTTGTAGTTGGGCGGTGACAACGAAGGTGGTGGTAACGAAGGTTGTGGTGGAGGTCGATAGTTTATTATTTAATGAGAATAAGTATTTTATATGGATAAAACTAACCAAAAAACAAAGCATGGAATAGTGGTTCAAGAGTTATATTTAGTGTAATAGGTCTCAAGGTCGAATCCTGTGAAGAGTAATTTTATAGAATTTATATTTCACTCAAGAAGCCCAACTTGTAGTTGTGGAATGGTGGCAGGCATAGTGGTGATGGTTGTGGCGGTCTTTGGGGTGTAGGTGGTGGCGCGCTTAGCTAGTGGTGGAGGTGGTGGTAGTTTCACTATAAAATTTTACCTTTATCAAGTTTTTGATGACAGTTTTCATAAAACTGATATTGTTATTCAAATAATCGCAACATTTTATTTAAAACAATTACCGTATCAATTATTCAAGATCACATATTGAATAAACCGTTACCAAAAGTCGCTAATGATGACAGCTTTGAATTTTAATAGTCATTCCGTATGCAGTTTTATAAACTTTCCGTAACAGGGCTTTTTAGTAACAATTTACAGAAAAAATTAAAATCACATTAGAATAATCTGATAGTCAGATTTTAACATCTTAGAACATCATTTTTTTACTAGTTGGCATGTGCCAATGGCATGCGTGGCTAGTTGGGCCTAGGTTGCATGATTTGCAAACCTAGCGCAGGCGCCATTTTGCATGGCGTGGCTAGCGTAGCTAGGGCCAAGGCAGAGTGCTTGGCTTGGCGTGGCGTGACTAGCGTAGCTAGGGCCAAAGGCAGTCACGTTTCAGCATGGCGCGCTAGCTTGGGTTAGGTGTGGTGCATGATTTGCCATTGGCACGAGGTGCGAGCTTAGCATGGTTGGCATGCTTTGGCGCATTTTGGTGTGGCTGGCATGATTTTCCATTGGCACAGAGGTGCGGCTAGCTTGGTCTAGGTGTGGCTGGCATGATTTGCCATTGGCACGGAGGTGTGACTAGCATGGTTGGCATGCTTTGGCGGTTTTTAGTGTGGCTGGCATGATTGGCCAGCATGCTTTGGCGCGTTTTGGTGTGGCTGGCATGATTTGCCATTGGCACAGAGGTGCAACTAGCTTGGTCTAGGTGTGACTGGCTTGATTTGCCATTGGCACGGAGGTGCGGCCAGCATGGGCTAGGTGGTCGGCATGATTTGCCACTTCACACGAGAGGGGAATTAGGGTTTTGTTCGTTGTAACCCAAATTTGAAAAATACCCCTATTAATTATTGACTATATGCATTAAATATTCTAATAAATGTGTCACCGGTGACATTAGGTTATTTGGGGTTTTACGATTTTACCCTTTGTTTAAAAACCACCATCAACAACAGTATTATGAAGCAAAACCAAACTTTCTTGGAAGATTGGAGAGTGAAGATGGTGTATATTAAGATTTTGCTGATTTTATTGTGTGCTAGGTTGGAGTGCATTTTAGCTTGCATTTTTGTTAAAAACAATCGAGACTTAAGTTAAGGTGTTTCTTTTTTTGTAACTTTTAGCTCACTTTTTAGTAATAAAAATTCATGATTTAGAAATAAAAAAAAAACCCTCGAGAAAGCTAAAAAGAAAAAAAAAAAAAAACCCGAGAAAGCTAAAAAAACAAAGAATGGCACATCTCTACAAAAGAAGAGATTGCTTCAATTGAGAAAAATAATACTTGGGAGTTGGTTGATTTACCACACGAAAAAGATGTTATTGGCATCAAATGGGTTTATAGAGTGAAGCACAATGTTGTGAAGTGTCGTGAAGTTCAAATCCGGGCTCGTCGCAAAGGGTATGTTCAAAAATATGGTATTGATTATCTTAATACTTTCTCTCATGTTGCTAGACTTAAACCGTTAGAATTATTTTAGCTTTGGCAACTCAAATGAAATGGAATTCTTTTCAATTTGATGTTAAGTCCGCATTTCTTGATGGTTTTTTGGAAGAAGATGTATGTTGAACAACCCCAAGGTTTTCTTGTTGAAGGGCAGGAAAACAAAGTCTACAAACTAAAGAAAGCTCTTTTGGGACTTAAACAAGCCCCTAGAGGATGGTAAGTAGACTTGATTCTTCTTTTTCTATGAATAATTTTTCATCGCAGCCAAAGTGAGCCTACTTTATATGTGAAAGTGAATGGTAATGGTAGTATTTTGATTGTTTGTGTTTATGTCTATGACATTATATATGCTGGTTCATCTAATACTCTTATTCAAGAATTTAGAGATAGTATGAAGTATGAGTTTGAAATGTCAGATTTGGGTTTGTTGAATTTTTCTTCTTGGTCTCCAAATTTAACAAACTTCTGATGGAATTTATGTTTCTCAAGAGAAGTATGCTCTGGACTTACTTCTCAAATTCAATATGCTGAATTGTAAGTCTTCTACTCCTATTAATGTTAATGAGAAGTTGAGGTTGAACGATGGTACCACAAAGGCTGATAAGAGGTATTTTCGAAGTATTATTGCTTGATTAATGTATCTGACTCATTCTCATCCCGACATTGTTTATCCTGTTAGCTCGGTTTCTAGATTTATGCATAATCCTTCAGTTCGTCATCTTGGAGCAGCTAAGAGAATTATTCGTTACATACATGCGACAACGGATTATAGAATTTGGTACAAGACTATTTCTGATTTTAAATTGATTGGTTTTCTTTTTGTTGTTGATTGGGCTAGTTTTGTTGATCATAGGAAAAGCACAAGTGGTTTTATTTTAATCTTGGGTCGGTGTTGTTTCATGGAATTCAAAGAAACAAGCCATTGAATTTTATTTTAAAATTATTGATGCAAATCCATTAAATTTGCTACAATTTAGGATTTTTCTTTACTGCTTGTTTACTGTTTCTTTTCCAGTATTAACGTTTCTTAGAGCATCTCCAACAGTAGGTGTAAAAAATCCTACGTGGAAGTCCTTTTAAGACTTTTATTTAGGAGATTTTACACATATAGTAAATATAGGACTCCATGATTAAAAATTATATCCAATAGTGAAGGGTTTAATCCTTAGAATATTTTATATGAAAAGATCTTAACAGATTTTATTTTTACTTTAATTAATTTCTAAAAATAATAAAATAATTGAAAATATGACGTGGAGGTGCAAGCGAAGGTGTAAATAAGACTTTCTTTAACACCTTCATATTTATTATTCCATCCCTCCTAGTTTGTAGGATCCAATCCAACCACTGGAGATGGATTTATGTTAATTAGGGGTCTAAAATCCTACATGTCATGAAAAACAAAATAATTCACCCTCTATTGAGATGCTCTTAATTGTTTCTTAATTGCGGTGAGTTTCCGGTAGCAAGTTCGTTAGCAGAATTTTAGGAGTGGTGTGATAGTGAGAATGCCCACTGTTTGTTTTGTAAGCTATAAAAAGCTGGAATGAATTGTATTTGGAAATGATGTTGTCTTGGTTATGATTAAAAGTGTTGCAAGCATCCCAGGAAAACCATGGAACCGTGTGTTTGGTAGATGACATGGGGAGAAACATAACATGGCTACTGGTTTTATCATTCCCGTGAAAACTTTAAAGAGCGAACCATGTATCTTTTCTAGGTAGGACTTACTTGGTTTTTAGGTCTCTTGATGAAAAGGAAACCTTAAGTTGCAAACCGAGTTTTATAGGAAACACCGTCGTGGAAAGTCCCGGTCGTTACTATTGTTGTCGATAACCAATCCATTGATCCTTAGGCGGATCGTCTACTTCTATATATCCTCTGGGAACACTATCGTGGAAAGTCCCCAGTCGTTACCGAGATGTCTGATAACCGATCCATTGATCCTTGGGCGGATCGTCTACTTGTATCCTCTGGGAACACTGTCCTGGAAAGTCCCCAGTCGTTATTGAGCTGTCTGATAACCGAGCCATTGATCCTTGGGCGGATCGTCTACTTCTATCCTATGGGAACACCGTTGTGGAAAGTCCCCAGTCATCCCCTTATCGCGTCATGACCGATAATCGAGTCGTCGGGTAGCCGAGTTGAGTGGATCGCCTTCCTACCATCTTGACATCCGGGGTGAAGAATGAGATCACTCATTTGAAAATTGACATTTGTAACCAAAGATCGAACCTCCATTTCGTGGTCACCAATTGTTTATGGGTAAAAATCGTTTCCCCGATTTTGGTAAATTCGGTAGATGAGTGAGAAACTGGTTTAAACCTTAAACAAATGTCTGCACGTGAGCACTTTCTAGATTCGACAGATCAATCTTGTACAAGTCCGAAGCCCTAAACCAAGAAATGGCCGTTCCAGACTTGCTTCGGTCACAAAGTGGAGGAGAAGGGTTGATTTGGGGAAGGGAATCAAAGAAAGGTGTTGAGACCAAAATAATTTTGGGAGAGTAGTGTCTCGACTTGTATCAGAAAGTGAAAGCTTAGAAAGCTTGCAAGATATGAAAGCTTTTTGGAGAGCTTGCAAAGTTGCCTTTTCTGAGAGTGTTGTATTTTTTCTCCTGACCGAGACTTGTTGTGCAGTGGAAATAGGTAAGACCTATTTATACAAGTCGAGATTGAAACGTTTTCTGGCCTCATGAAGGAAGAGAGAAAAGGGTGAAATAATGGGAGGAGGTGGTAACGCATGGCGTTTATGGGTGAAAGCGTTTTCACCATTATTTCCTCATTTATTTGACCGCTTTATTCCTATTCACGCTTTCTTAATGTGAGCGTAGTGTACGCTTGCATCTTTTGTGACCGCCAAACCAAAACCCTAGAAAGCATCCCCGGTTTGTGTTGATGTCTCGAGTGTTGGTTGCACCTTGAGTGCAAGTGGCGTGTGTGGCATGTGCCATTTGGCATGTGCGGATGCCTTTGTTGTGGGTTGCACCTTGAGTGCAAGTGGCAATGCCGTAGGCTAGTGGCGTGTGTGGCATGTGCCCGATGGAATGTCGGGATGCCTTGGTGGTAGGTTGTACGTTGAGTGTAAGCGGCAATGCCGGAGGCGCTAGTGGCGTGTGTGGCAAGTGCCAATGGCGTGTGCGGAATGCCTTGGTGGTACGTTGCACGGTTTGCAAGTTAGGCTACGGCGATGCGTGTTGGCATGTGCCAATGGCATGCTTAGCCATTAGGCCATGGCACAGTAGGAAAAGCTACCGGCGAGCGTGTTGGCATGTGCGAATGGCATCGTGGCCAATTTGGGTCACGGCACAGTAGGAAAAGCTACCGGCCGATGCGTGTTGGCATGTGCCAATGGCATGCTCTTAATTTGGGTCGCGTCGAGGTTGGAAAAGCTACCAGCGAGTGTGTTGGCATGTGCCAATGGCATGCGTGGCCAATTTGGTCGCGTCCTGGTAGGAAAAGTTACCAGCGAGCGTGTTGGCATGTGCCAATGGCATGCGTGGCCAATTTGGGCCGCGTCCTGGTAGGAAAAGCTACTGAGCGAAGCGTGTTGGCATGTGCCAATGGCATGCGTGGCCAATTTGGTCGCGTCACAGTAGGAAAAGCTACCAGCGGCGTGTTGGCATGTGCCAATGGCATGCGTGGCCAATTTAGGTCGCGTCCTGGTAGGAAAAGCTACCAGCGAGCGTGTTGGCATGTGCCAATGGCATGCGTGGCCAATTTGGGTCGCATCCTGGTAGGAAAAGTTACCAGCAAGCGTCTTGCACTAGTAGAAAAGTGACATTTTGTAACAGTTCAAGCTTTTATTAGGTAACAGTTCGTAAATTACCTGTTACTAAATGTTAGGTTGTTAAATAATGGTAATGATTTTGTAAGAACTGTTACATAGTGTCATCTAGGTTGTATATTATGTAGTTTTTATAATAAGTGTTACTATATACCCATGTTACTGTAACAGATTTAATATGTTACCATAGTTGATATTATCGTGACATTTATTTAGACCAACTGTTACTATATACCCATGTTACTGTAACACATTTAATATGTCACCATAGTTGATATTATCATGACATTTTTAAAACCAACTGTTGCCATATACCTATGTTACAAAGTAATGCATTTAATATGTCACCATAGTTCACCTTATCATGACTTTTCTATAAAATAAGCATTTACTATTTATCAACTTAACTAGTTATCGGATATCCATTTCAAAAAGATTACCTAGCTCTAGACCAGACATGTCATAGTTAACTTTGTTATTTAATGTTGATATAATTTCATGCACTAGATCTAGCCATGGCTCATGGATGGTTATCTAAGGTTTAATATAAATTCAAATCTAATAAAAATAATAAACAAGTGGTACGATATGTATAAATCCTACAATATAAATTTGTTGTAGTTGGGCGGTGACAACGAAGGTGGTGGTAACGAAGGTTGTGGTGGAGGTCGATAGTTTATTATTTAATGAGAATAAGTATTTTATATGGATAAAACTAACCAAAAACAAAGCATGGAATAGTGGTTCAAGAGTTATATTTAGGTGTAATAGGTCTCAAGGTCGAATCCTGTGAAGAGTAATTTTATAGAATTTATATTTCAGCTCAAGAAGCCCAACTTGTAGTTGTGGAATGGTGGCAGGCATAGTGGTGATGGTTGTGGCGGTGCTGGGGGTGTAGGTGGTGGCGGCGCTAGCTAGTGGTGGAGGTGGTGGTAGTTTCACTATAAAATTTTACCTTTATACTGTTTTTGATGACAGTTTTCATAAAAACTGTTACGGTTACTCAAATAATCGCAATGCGTTTTTATTTAAAACATTCTTAGTATCAATTATTCAAGTATCACATATTGAATAAACTGTTACCAAAAGTCGCTATCAAATGTGATTTCGGAATTTTAATAGTCATTCCGTAATGAGGTTTTATAAACTTTCCGTAATGAGGGCTTTAGTAACACCGTGAAAAAATTAAAACTATTCTGAGAAATAATACTGAATGATTTTTAAGCATCACCGAACATCATTTTTTTACTAGTTGGCATGTGCCAATGGCATGCGTGGCTAGTTGGGCCTAGGTTGCATGATTTGCAAACCTAGCGCAGGCGCCATTTTTGCATGGCGTGGCTAGCGTAGCTAGGGCCAAGGCAGAGTGCTTGGCTTGGCGTGGCGTGACTAGCGTAGCTAGGGCCAAGGCAGAGTGCGTTTGGCATGGCGCGGCTAGCTTGGGTTAGGTGTGGCTGGCATGATTTGCCATTGGCACGGAGGTGCGGCTAGCATGGTTGGCATGCTTTGGCGCATTTGGTGTGGCTGGCATGATTTTCCATTGGCCGCAGGTGCGGCTAGCTTGGTCTAGGTGTGGGCGGCATGATTTGCCATTGGCACGGAGGTGTGACTAGCATGGTTGGCATGCTTTGGCGCGTTTTAGTGTGGCTAGCATGCTTGGCCAAAGCATGCTTTGGCGCGTTTTGGTGTGGCTGGCATGATTTGCCATTGGCACAGAGGTGCAACTAGCTTGGTCTAGGTGTGGCTGGCGTGATTTGCCATTGGCACGGAGGTGCGGCCAGCATGGGCTAGGTGTGGCTGGCATGATTTGCCACTTGCACAGAGGGGAATTAGGGTTTTGTTCGTTGTAACCCAAATTTGAAAAAATACCCCCTATTAATTATTGACTATATGCATTAAATATTCTAATAAATGTGTCACCGGTGACATTAGGTTATTTGGGGTTTTACGATTTTACCCTTTGTTTAAAAACCACCATCAACAACAGTATTATGAAGCAAAACCAAACTTTCTTGGAAGATTGGAGAGTGAAGATGGTGTATATTAAGATTTTGCTGATTTTATTGTGTGCTAGGTTGGAGTGCAGTTTTAGCTTTCTGTTTTTGTTAAAAACAACTGAGACTTAAGTTCTGGGTGTTTCTTTTTTTTGTAACTTTTAGCTCACTTTTTAGTAATAAAAATTCATGATTTAGAAAGAAAAAAAAAAACCTCGAGAAAGCTAAAAAGAAAAAAAAAACCTCGAGAAAGCTAAAAAAAGCAAAGAATGGCACATCTCTACAAAAGAAGAGATTGCTTCAATTGAGAAAAATAATACTTGGGAGTTGGTTGATTTACCACCTGAAAAAGATGTTATTGGCATCAAATGGGTTTATAGAGTGAAGCACAATGCTGACGAAAGTGTGCAGAAGTTCAAATCCAGGCTCGTCGCAAAAGGGTATGTTCAAAAATATGGTATTGATTATCTTAATACTTTCTCTCATGTTGCTAGACTTAAACCGTTAGAATTATTTTAGCTTTGGCAACTCAAATGAAATGGAATTCTTTTCAATTTGATGTTAAGTCTGCATTTCTTGATGGTTTTTTGGAAGAAGATGTGTATGTTGAACAACCCCAAGGTTTTCTTGTTGAAGGGCAGGAAAACAAAGTCTACAAACTAAAGAAAGCTCTTTTTGGACTTAAACAAGCCCCTAGAGGATGGTAAGTAGACTTGATTATTCTTTTTCTATGAATAATTTTTCATCGCAGCCAAAGTGAGCCTACTTTATATGTGAAAGTGAATGGTAATGGTAGTATTTTGATTGTTTGTGTTTATGTCTATGACATTATATATGCTGGTTCATCTAATACTCTTATTCAAGAATTTAGAGATAGTATGAAGTATGAGTTTGAAATGTCAGATTTGGGTTTGTTGAATTTTTCTTCTTGGTCTCCAAATTTAACAAACTTCTGATGGAATTTATGTTTCTCAAGAGAAGTATGCTCTGGACTTACTTCTCAAATTCAATATGCTGAATTGTAAGTCTTCTACTCCTATTAATGTTAATGAGAAGTTGAGGTTGAACGATGGTACCACAAAAGGCCGATAAGAGGTATTTTCAAGTATTATTGCTTGATTAATGTATCTGACTCATTCTCATCCCGACATTGTTTATCCTGTTAGCTCGGTTTCTAGATTTATGCATAATCCTTCAGTTCATCATCTTGGAGCAGCTAAGAGAATTATTCGTTACATACATGCGACAACGGATTATAGAATTTGGTACAAGACTATTTCTGATTTTAAATTGATTGGTTTTCTTGTGGTGATTGGGCTAGTTTTGTTGATCATAGGAAAAGCACAAGTGGTTTTTATTTTAATCTTGGGTCAGGTGTTGTTTCATGGAATTCAAAGAAACAAGCCATTGAATTTTATTTTAAAATTATTGATGCAGTCCATTAAATTTGCTACAATTTAGGATTTTTCTTTACTGCTTGTTTACTGTTTCTTTTCCAGTATTAACGTTTCTTAGAGCATCTCCAACAGTAGGTGTAAAAAATCCTACGTGGAAGTCCTTTTAAGACTTTTATTTAGGAGATTTTACACATATAGTAAATATAGGACTCCACAGTTAAAAAATTATATCCAATAGTGAAGGGTTTAATCCTTAGAATATTTTATATGAAAAGATCTTAACCGTTTATTTTTACTTTAATTAATTTCTAAAAATAATAAAATAATTGAAAATATGACGTGGAGGTGCAAGCGAAGGTGTAAATAAGACTTTCTTTAACACCTTCATATTTATTATTCCATCCCTCCTAGTTTGTAGGATCCAATCCAACCACTGGAGATGGATTTATGTTAATTAGGGGTCTAAAATCCTACATGTCATGAAAAACAAAATAATTCACCCTCTATTGGAGATGCTCTTAATTGTTTCTTAATTGCAGGAGTTCTTGGTAGCAAGTTAGTTGTGAAATTTTAGGAGTGGTGTGATAGTGAGAATGCCCACTGTTTGTTTTGTAAGCTATAAAAAGCTGGAGTCTGTCATTTCATAAGAGCAAGGGCTATGGGATGGACTTTTTTAGAGTCTATCCTTATCAAAGTGAAACAGAGTTTAAGTGAATGAGTACAAATCTAACCGTGCGATAGAGTATTAATAAGTCTATATGGCAAATAAACGTCCGTATGAGAGAGAAAAAGAAGGAATACAAGCAAATATTTAGCCTGGCAGTATATATCTGGCATGACGTTAATGGATAGAGCAATAATTGGCAATAGATCACATGATATCAGGAAGGAAATTATCCTCGTACAGCCGACTAATACTCCCATGTCAATCGAGACGGCAAACCAACAACCATTTGCTTTCCTTTCAACTTTATACGTCAAACAAAGTGGCGTTTTATTATTTTGCACGGCAAATCATTTGCCGTAGGAAGACTTTCAAATCACTCCTTCCAATGAAAGAGTGGGATTGAGAGTGGGTGAAAGTGGGTTTCTCTTTGTCCATAATACTCCCTCAGTCCCTAATTAGATGAGCTATTTGGTTTTTAGTTTTGTCCACAAATAGATGAGCTATTTCACTAACCAAGGGGATATTTCTAAACCTACCCTTTTAATTGATTGTTTTTTCTATAAGAAATATGTATAATTTGATAGTCATGTTTATATTCGTTGCGTAGGTGTTTTAAAATGCTTTTAAACGGTATAAAGTTTATAAAAAACCGTGGTATAGTTTTAGAGATAAATCGTTTCTAAATTTTACTAATTATTACCCATAAGGGTATAATTGTAAAAAATACTTAAATATACTCCATTTTCCTCCTTGCCTTAAAATTTGTGCAAACTACAAGTAGCTCATCTAATTAGGGACGGAGGGAGTAGGACCTAATTCATCTCTTTCATTTTGATGCTCTAACTAAGAGATCGTAAGTCTAAATCATCTTAATACAATCTGATTTCCC
Organism: Papaver armeniacum; assembly: GCA_023531295.1. NCBI lineage: Eukaryota > Viridiplantae > Streptophyta > Magnoliopsida > Ranunculales > Papaveraceae > Papaver > Papaver armeniacum. Next base: position 294,710 of record JAJJWW010003217.1, read on the forward strand.
CCCAGTGTTTTATTCCTCTTATATCTCCGCAGATTTACCAACAGATTCCCCCCCATACTAAAAACATCAGCCTTCAACTTCTGTCGTATCCAGAAAAATTTGTTAGGTTCATCGAAGCTCCAGCCTTGGTCATTATATCGTTGCATATTGGGTATTAGAGCATCTCCAATGCAAGGGGTGAAGGTCTTAAAAAGACATGACACCTAGGATTTTGCAATTTTTTTACCAAGAATTTATCTCCAATGCCAAGGTCAAGGTAAAGAGAAATGCATGACATGGATGCCATCTCATAGGAAAGGGTAAAGGAGAAAGTCATATCTTTACCTTCTCCATGACCCAAGGTCTTTTGACACATCATTAATTATTTGTTCAAAAATTATTTTCTCTCTAAGTTCTAGGGTAATAATACCTTGGCATTGGAGATGAAATTTTAGGTCGAACAGAAGAAGAACAGAGGAAGAGAATGAGAAGAAAAGAAGAAAAGAAAGAATAACCTTATCTTCACGAGTCGTTCTTGGTGATAAGGCCAACGAAATTGATGAAGGCACCCATCACTTGGATATGGGAATCCAGGCGGCTTATCTGTAAAAAGACAATATTACCCTTCAGACCACTCTGATAAAATCTTCTTCGTGCAATATCCGAATGACACGTTCGAGTAGTCCATTCCACGTATCTTTTCGAGACCTATCTAACGGTACTACATTCGTATCTAAATTATTGTTAGATTAATTTATATTAATTATTGTTAAATTAATTTATATTAATTAATGTTCGTGTTAAACTAATCGAGTTATTACCGGCTAATTCTTCACTTGACCGGTGTAACAGCGTTGATGAGCTTGAGGGTCTTTACACTAGCCTACTACAAACTAACTTCGGTCTGGACTGTATTTGAACCCCAATCAATCTCACACTGATTCAAGGTATAGTTGCGCTCCTTACGTCTCTGATCCCAGCAGGATACTACGCACGTGATTCCCTTAGCTGATCTCACCCACAACTAAGAGTTGATACGACCCAAAGTCGAAGACTTTAATAAATAAATTTGTCTCACACATAAAATTCTACAGGAATAGATAAATCTGTCTCCCACAGAAATACCAACGAGTTTTGTTTCGTCTTTTGATAAATCAAGGTGAACAAGAACCAATTGATATACCAGACTTATATTCCCGAAGAACAACCTATAAATATTAATCACCTCACAATAATCTTAATCGACTAGCGAAACAAGATATTTCCTATTTATCTTAATCGTTTTTTGATAAACAAACGATGAGACGAAGGTGTTTGTGACTACTTTTCTATCTTGCCTATTGGAAAAATTAATCTCAAGCCAATCTTACGATTGTACTCAAATACGATAGAAACAACAAGATCAGATCACACAACTAAAGAGAAAGTAGTTGGGTATGGCTTCACAATCCCAATGAAGTCTTTAAGTCGTTAACCTTACAGGGTTTCGTTAAAAACCTAAGGTTAAAGGAGAATCGACTCTAGCTTGTACAACTAGTATCGCATAGGAGGTGTAGGGATTAGGTTTCCCAGTTGTTAGAGTTCTCCTTTATATAGTCTTCAAATCAGGGTTTGCAATCTAATTAAGTTACTGTGGTAACAAAGCATTCAATATTCACCATTAGATGAAAATAGCCTAGCTGATACCCTGGCTAAATTTGCAAAATCTCAAGAAAATTCAGTAGAATGGAATAATGTAGGGCCTACCTGGATCAATATACAGATCCTAATTGACAAGGAAAACATGTTATCTCCTTAATTTTTAATAAAGTTATTTTTCCTATTAAAAAAAAGAAGATGAAAACCTGATTAGATTCAAGCTAATATCTTTCAACCGTTAGATCGAACTTAGCTTGTTATACACAAATGAACTGTAACTTCATTTAGGTTTGATTAACCGTACCTAAACATGTACACTTAGTTGGTTCAACAATAGTTAACCAATGGTTAGCCATATGAGAACTTTTATATCAACCTTATTCATCTTCACCATAACTAGTTCAAATGACTCAAAAGAACTAGTTAGAGAGTTGTTCAGTTGCTTAGATCTCATTGAAGTATACAAGACACAATCGAAGAAAAAACGGTTTTGATTCACTCGAATATATTTATGAACATTATAGGCACGGTTTGCAAAGATTAAATTCCTTAATTTATAAATGTCTTAGTTCACGAATAAACCGTTTTTAGAAAATAACCCACTTAAGTATACATACCGGTACGCATACTTAAGTACCCGAATTGAGCTTGTTTTTGGTTCACAAACTCCAGCAGAAATTCACGGGATGTGAATTTCCGACAGTATGCATACAAGTACGCGGACTTAGCTCCGGACATCCTAAACCAGTAAAGTATGCATACTTTGGTTCAACGATTTTGTACTTACACAAGTATCAGTTCACCTACAATTTTTATATCCAATCATGGTTATATATTCTAAAGTCTTATTTTAATCATTGAAACTTTCTTAGAGGATGTTATATAGTTGTTATTCACAAAATATTTTTCATCAAAGCGATTTTCAAGTTATTGAAATAATCAACATGACTTTCGTCACGAATAAAGATGAACTTGGCCAAAGAGAAAGCTTACCAACACATATTTTGAGAAATAGATACTGGAGATAAACTCGGCTCGAAATAGCAAATGTGTATAATCGAAGTCTATATAGCAATACGACTTTTGCATCAAGATATGAGATATAATTGATAGACTTTTGAGTGATAGTATGTTCAAGTCTCCACATACCTTTTTGTCGAAGAAGTTCCACCAGTTCTTTGAGTAGTTCTTCGTCTTTGCATGATGAACGTCGTAGAGTCTATAGCTCAACTACACTTACTATCCTAGTCCGAGACTTAGCTATAAGTAGACTAGAAATCAAGACTTATTGTTTTGGCAACTAAACTTGACAAACAAGCTTGAGATAGCAACCACTAGTACAAATATGGGCTTTGGTGACAGTTCAGAATCTGAAACAATGACAGTTCATTCGTGAACTGTCACCAAAACATAGGCTATCAAATATATATAACTTAGTTTTTTTATCGAAAACTCACACAAATAGTGGGAAAAAGCGTGACGTTTATCAATCACATCAGCTTGCTATACAACGAGTTCTTGTAAAAAATGTTAATGTATATTTTGATGTACAATAACTTGATTTATAAATCTGTTACTATTCTCAAGCTATCGTGAATCGTTCTATATAAAACTGTTATCGAAGTGTAACCTTATAGGCAACAGTTTTTTTTTTAATAACCGTCACCTCCATTTGATGTGATTCGAAGTTCAAAAGCGAGACTATATTTATAATCTCCATAAAGTATTCACAAGCGCACGATCTCGTTCAGTATCTACTAATGGTCCTGTTGGTTTTGTTTTGTTAGTGGGTCTCTCTCTACTAGTAAGCCCCGGAAGAAGAAGGTTGAACTCAATTTCTCAAAACCCGTCTCTTTGTCTTCCCATTAAATGAAAACCTATCTTCCGAGAATTCTTATGCTTGTTCAAGCAGATCTCACTCCTCTGAAAATCTTATCGTTTTTTTTTTTTTTTTTTTTTTTTTTGTTAGCAAAATTTGAGTTCTCATTTATTACTTCAATCTAGGGTTTCATCTCTTGCTTCAATCCATCCTTATTTCTTAATCACTATCTCGCTTGCTCTGAATTTTTTTCCATTTTCTTCATGTATACAGAATTTGAAATTTAAATCTCTTGCTCTCTTTATCCCTAGTAGAAAACCAGAAGAATCTCTCGATTCCTTCTCTCGGGAGAAATTATGGTCAACGATCGCGAAGATTGGGTTCTTGATGGTAGTCGGCGATCGCGAAGTTTCTAAAATTTGGGATCTCTTTCAAGGTATAGGTTTTGAGTTTATTTTTATTTTTATTTTTTTGTGAAATCTCTAGTTTATGATATGTTGAGTCTTTTTGTTTAATTGAAATACTATGAATAACATCAAATTAAGCAAACTTATGAATTCAATTTATTATTCTTAATCCCTAGAATAGATTTTCCAATAGCAGATTTAAGTTTTCTCCATAATCAGTACATTATACATAGAAATTTATCGAACCCCACACAATAATAACAAAATTTAAACCCTAATTAACAATTTCCGAGCTCCAAAAGATCCCTCACACAATTGAAAACTCGAAATTGGTATGAGAAGATTAAGAAGAAGAAGAAAGTACCTAAATGAAACACGGTTTTATTTGATGCCTCAGGAGAGTTTTGTATTAAAAAATTGCTAGTTCAAACTTCAAACTTTTAGAGTGGTGGTATGATTTGGTTAGTGATTAGTGAAATTGGTACACTCTTGAGTGTATATTGTTAAAAAATTCTTGGTTTTATGCTTTTGTACTAGGTTTAGTTATAATTGGTGACTTAATTTCTAATCTTCCTCTAGTTATGGAGTCTGTTTTTCAAGTTCTTCCCCATGTTTTTAAAATATTGAATTTGATGTTTGGAAATTACTTTATTCAAAAGGTCTAACTTACTAAATCTTGAGGATTTCCTTTCCTTTTCTTTTTAGTTTTCCTAAAAATATTCTCCCATTCACTCTTTCGGTATCTCTAATGCCTTTCTTAAGTATATTAGGCAATCGGTTTCGTATTGGATTTGTACATTCTTATTTGGCGGCTTTATTGATTATAGTGTTCGAGAATCACTTATGCGAGGTTTTCGGCATGAAAGTCTTGAGCAGAGAAAGGAACTTGCAAATCAACTTGTTGGCCACATTTTTCCTTCAAGAGTTGGATGTATGGATGTCCTGTAATCCAAAAGGTACTTACAACAATGTTGGTATTGCGGAAAGTTTTATGTATATTAATGACCGCGTGAAATTAAAGCGCCAGTCATTATAAACTTATGAATTTTCTTATGAAGGCTATATTTGATCTTGTGAATACTGAATATAACTGTTTTTCACACCATTATACCCGCGATATAATTTTGGATCTTCCTCTTCTTTTTTCAACTCCTAAACGACCTAAAGTAAATCCTTTTCGAGATTCTTGAGTAGGGATTTTGCCATTTGAGTTTTTTTTTTTTTTTTTTTGGTGAATTGCTACATTATTGCAGTTTTTAACTTGCTCAAGAGAAGAGGCGCCTTGGTTACTAATAAGATTTGCTTATTTCTATAAAATTCGCAATCAATGTTTCAATCTTATCTCATTTATTTATTGTACTATAGCGTTTATTGTTTTTTTTTATTTTCTTTTTGGTAACTGGGTGTAGATTGAAAGTGAAGGAAAACACAAGAATTTATTGTTTGCTAAAATTGGGGGAAACATCTGGGTCATTGAGATCTACAATTTGAAAAGTGAAGGGTCTTTGTAAATATTGATTTAGTGGTGTATGTGTCAATTTTAAGAATTGATGAGTATGATCTTCTGTTCTTCTTTGATAACAAGGTACAGTTTTGTTCATTTATTAATTCTCCATTGTGTTGCATCGAAGAGTTACATTGTTGTTTTTTATTGATCACTAATTGAATTCATTTGGTCCAAATTTTTGATTAAGAAACACATAAGTTATGTTTAGAGGTCTGATCATTGCATTTATGCATAATGGAAAAATCATATTTCGGAGCTTTTAGTATTATCGGTTAGGAGCTTTGATGGGTGTACAAATCTATTCTATCATTTTAACAACAATAAAGTAGTTTTTTACGGTCGAGGGATATATCTTTTGAATCTACTAAATGGGTTTTTTCTTGCTAGTGTTGATCCATAAATGGAAGTATTGAACGGGTCTTCAAAAGGTTACATCGAGAATAAGCCATTCATCCGGTCTCTCCTTTTGTTTAAATAGTAATTAAGACTTTTTTTTTCTAGAACCGATAGTTGTTTTTGTTACATTATTTAGGTGATCTTGAGATAGTTTGAGGTTGTTTCTTGTGTCCCTCGGGCCTCATATGCATTTGTCGATCGTGATATTTGCCGTGTGTTCTCGGAAATGAACATATTTCGTACTAAAAATACTTTCTTCCAAATGTGTATTGCATTTCTTTGTAGGTTATGGTGATTCTCTTTCTTTGAAGTTGGTTGGGGCCATTGGGTGCAACGATTTTGGTAATTAAGTGATTTAGTTTCAAAGCGGTTCGTAATATCTTGTTAGAGTTAATAATCAAATTGTTTGTTTTGATGTTTTTTTTTGGTGTGTGATAACAACCGTATGTGAATTTTATACGTAAATATGGTTGTATGCATTTGAAGGTGGTTTTATATTTTGTTTGAATGATTATTATTCTCATTTTATTCATTGGATTTAGATTTAGACACATTTATTTTTCTCAATGCCATGGGGATCTTGAAGAACATATATTATTTTATTTGTAATCCAAAATCTCGAGTTAATCTTATCGGAAGAGGTATTTAAGAAGTCAGCAGATGGGGGCGACTATATCTTATCATTCTCGGTTTGAGGTATTGATTCTAAGATGCGACTTAGGTACAAGTGATCTCCCCTCATGTTTCGTTTACTTGCAATTTTTGGTTTTGTAAAATTAAGCTTGATTTTACGAGGAATGCAATCTGAGTCCTGGTTTTGTAGAATTAAGCTTGATTTTCCGAGGTATGCAATCCTGAGTCCATGTAGTATTTTTGTACAGTATTCGTAAACTTATTCTAGCTTTGACTTCATCATTGGTGGGAAAACTATGAACATGTAAAATTGAATGTTAATGAGAAAAGAAGTTAAAGCCAATAACTTCATCACCTTTTTGAGGGTAATTTCACTTGTCTTCCATACTGACTTGTGATAATGTTGTATTTTTACGACCTAACTTAACACGTCTTAAATGAATGACATCCTTAAATATGCGATGATGATAACTAAGTTGTTGCGTAGGGTAAATCTAAGAACCCAACTTCATTAGCTTTTAGATACGTATTTCAAAACCCATGCATTTGTTTCTCTTGGTGATGGTATTACAGATTTGTGAGAATAGGAAATTGCAAATATTGGCATGAGGATTTCTCAAATCTCTCTTTAAGGGGATTCGGAATTGAAGTTAGGTAATTCGTAACTTACTTTATTTCCCCTAGATTATTCCGCTGGGTCTCTATATTGTTTTAACATTTTTAACTTTACAAAAACGGGTTTAGAACCTGGGTACAAGAAGGAACTTTTCAGAATTTGGATGTCTATTCAATGTTTGAACCATGATCTTAATGCTATCAGTTCCACCGAGAATATGCGTGTCTCTGTAATTGTAATATTGTAAAGAAAATACGGGTTTTTCTTATGCTCCGGGACATTTTGTGAGCACTTAAAAGTTTTGTTGTGCATTAGTAAATTTAAGTTTTTTTATTATATAGTTTACCATTAATTTGCTAGTACTTGTTGATGATATTTATTCTTTTACATTTCGCTTGGTGGTTCGGTAAATTGTTCTTCTTCCCGATCTTAGGCTATTTTTTTCCCACAAGTTTTTTCTCGTGTTGTTGCTTTAGAGTACGTAATGGTAATTATTTTGTATTTCTTTTGCGAAGAAGTTCAAGTACTATGAAGAAGACCATGGAAATATAAAGAGAATGGATAAACCACAGAATGGAAATATCACGTTCAAGCTTTGGTGACATAACATTATACGTCGTTACGCCGAATTTCTACGTTCAAGTAAATATTAATAGGCTTTTCAAAGTATGGAAATTGTTTCGTTAACTTGTATTAAACTTATTTGATTAGAATTTCTGATTCAGTAATACTAATTAAATCAATTTAAACAATAAAAGTTCTTTTTATAATTAATGTCATTACGATATTAGTTATCTAGCTCACGGTGATATCGACAAACAATTGTAATGTGAAATCATAATATGCGGCATTTGTTTTATTTAGAAAATTTCATCTATCATGACAGGTTCATGAAGAAAATGTTACCTTAGCAGTTTAGTGACAGTTTTACTCGAGAAATGGTTAAAGTAACTTGTCAACTACGACATTTTGAGAAGAAAATGTTACCTTAGTAAAAATACAAAGATTTTGATGAAAGTTTTCTTAAGAAAATGATAAAGTAAGTTGTTAACAATGACAGGTTTTATGAAGAAAGCTTGTTACCTTACAACCACCATTTCATAACGGTTTCTTATAGATCTTTATAATGAGCCTTTGGTGTGATTCAAATATTTCTTAAAACTGTCATATAAGTATTTTGGTGTGAGTTTAAACTGTCATCTAAGGTCATTTTTGTACTAGTGAACGCTTGCGAGTTCGACCGAGGAGTGCTCTAACAAAGATAAAAAGTAGTAACAAACATCTTCGTCTCATCATTTGTGAATCCACAATATCGTGTTTCGCTACCATACGATTAAGATTATTGTGAGGTGATTGATATTACTAGGCTGTTCTTCGGGAATATAAGTCCGGTGTATCAATTGGTTCCTGTTCACCTTGATTTATCAAAAGATGGAGCAAAACCCTTAGGTATTTCTGTAGGAGACACATTTATCTATTCAATAGACTTTTTTGTGTGAGACAGATTTGTTTATTAAGTCTTCGACTTTGGGTCGTAACAACTCTTAGTTGTGGATGAGATCAGCTAAGGAAATCAAGTGCGCAGAGTCCTGCTGGGATTTAGAGCCGTAAGGAACGCAACTATACCTTGATCAGTGTGAGATTGGTTAGGGCTCAACTACATTCCAGTGCGAAGTTAACTTGGAGTGGGCTAGTGTCAGTAGCGGCTTAATACAATATGGTGTTCAAATCTGGACTAGGTCCCAGGGTTTTTCTGCGTTTGTGGTTTCCTCGTTAACAAAACTTCTGGTGTCTGTGTTATTTCTTTTCTGCATTATATTTGTTTATATAATTGAAATATCACAGGTTATGCGTAAGTTCAATCAGTTGTGAATCCAACCTTTGGTTGTTGATTAAATTGATTGCCACTTGAACATTGGTCGTTGGTACCGTTCAAGTTGTTTAACATAATAATCAGGCTCGCGGATTTCAATCTGTTTGATTTGTTGATTACATTGTGAAACAAAGATATAACTCTTAGATATATTTCTTAATTGAGCTCACTTTATTAGTTGGTTCTCTTGTAATTATATTGGAGTTAGTCCATACAGATTGCTAAACGAAATATGGGGTGAGGTTGTTAGACCCCCGCTTTTTCAGTTGTGTTTGATGAAAATAGTTGTTGGGGTTGGAAAGAAGAAAATTGACATCTTCCTTTTATAGATGAAGAACAAGTACTAATTCTTTATCCTCCTTCGTCTCATTCTTCATCATCGTCTAGTGGTTCTACTTCATCAGATTCAACTACTTCTGGATGCAGTATTGGTCCTACTTTGGATTCAGACTCTCCCCTCTGAAGGTACGATCTTTAGTCGATGTTTATGAATCATGTACTTTCGCTCTTTTAGCTGCAGAACCCATTAATTAACCTCGAGAAAGATGATGATATCTATACAACAAGGTGTTTTCATAAAAGGAAGAAATATCCATGAGAAGATTGTACTTGCTTCAGAATTGGTAAATGAATTGAATATCAAAAGAAGAGGTGGTAATGTTGGTCATAAACTTGATATTACTCAAGCTTATGACTTTTTATTAGGAGTTTCTATTCGAAGTACTTAGAAGGTTTGGCTTTTCTGAATTAGGCATCAATTGGTTAAGAAAAATCTTTGAATCAGCTAAAATATATGTACTCATTAATGGTGAACCTAATGGTTTCTTTGAATTTGGAAGGATTCTTAGACAGGGAGATCCAATTATCCCCAATACTTTTTGTTCTAGTTGAAGAAGTTTTAAGTAGAAACATTTCAAATATATGGTGCGGAATAGAAGCATAAAATCTATGGTAAATAGAGGAGGCTGCCAACCAACTCATTTGATGTTTGCAGATGATATTTTCATCTTTTGTAATGGACACAAAAGATCATTGGCCAATCTGATGGACTTATTATTGAAATATCAACATTCTTCTGGTCAAGTAGTTAACAAGACTAAAAGAAAATGCTTTATGAGAGGTGTGTCAGACACAAGAAGAAAATAGATTGCAGAATCAGTACATATGCCTTTATCAGAGTTGCTTGATAAATATTTGGGTGTATTTCTCAATCATGGGAGGGTGAAAACATCTCACGTTTGGGGTATTATAGAGATGATGCAGAAGATGCTGGCTGGTTGGATGGGTAAGCTACTTGCTTTTTCAACAAGACTAACACTTGTTAAATTTGTGTTAAGTAGTATGCATATCTATATTATGTCAGTTTATAAATGTCCAAAAACTATAATCTTGGAGTGTGAGAGGATAATAAGAAATTTCTTGTGGTCTGGTGACCCTGCTGTAAAGAAATTGGTTATTGTCAAGTGTGATGCAGTTAATGCTCATATGAATGAAGGTGGTCTTGGTATAAAAAGGTTGGAAGTAATGAATAGATAACTCTTATTGAAGCTGCTATGGAATATAGAAACTGAAGATGTGGAATGGACAACTTTCATGAGAGCGGAGTATAAAAATAAAAATGGGGAATGGATTAAATCTTATAGGCAATCATCTATCTTTCCAGGGATAAAATGGTTAATATATGATTTTAATGAAGGAAATAGATAACTAGTAGGAGATAGCAAATGCATTTATGTGTGGAAAGATAAATAGGTAAAGGATTATGCATTAATTGAAAGACATTCTTAAGATGCTTATATTCTACAAAATAATGATATGAAAGTGGAGCACTTAATTCAGGAGGGGAAATGGAAAATTCCAGCATGCATGTTTGAATATTTTGAAGCTATATAAAACTTCTATTTCTATGTACAGGTCAGGATAAGAGAGTATGGACTAGAGATCTTACGTGCAAGTTCACAGTGGCTAACTCAGCTCAATTGGTGAGGACAAAGTACCCAGTGGTGCCTTGGACAAATAAGGTATGGAATCCTTGCATTCATCCTTACACTTCTGCAAACTTATGGAAGATCCTGAGGTGGGCTTGTGCAACCGAGGAATCAGTAAGAAAGAAAGGATTTAAAACTGTGTCTAAATGCTATATGTGTGGAAAAATCAGGATACAATGGAACACATACTCTGGTACTGTGATTTCAGTGAGAATATATGGCATTGGTTGGGTGGTGTTTTTAGATTTCTTAATCCTTCAACATTTGAGGAGGTTCTCAATTTAGATAAGAGGAAGAGTGCAGATGTTCAGGAGATATGGTATATTTGTGCATTTGATGTAATGGTAGAGCTCTGGCTGACTAGAAACAAAATTATTTATGAAGGATAAAAACCTGATACTGCGAAATTTCAACAAAGGATTGCTAGCTTCACTAAAGAATGTAGTGCAAGAATAAAAGGGAAGATGTGGGGAAGTGTGTATGATCTACAGTTTTTCTTATTCTTTGGTGTTACATGGGTTAAAGTCCAAAGTAGTGAAGTTAAACAATGTTTCTTTAAATTACCTGTTAGGAATCAAATTCTTATATGTTGTGATGGAGCTTCCACTACAAAATTATTGAGTTTTAGTGACGCCGGAAAACCGTGGAAATTGATCAAAATTCCGTGGCAAAAGATATCTTGCCACGGCTGGCCTGGTGTAACAAATAGTCCAGTGGCTAATAGTAATTGCCACGATGCTAGCCACGGTTCTGATACCGTGGCTATTTATCCAAATTCATTTGCCACTTATTTTTGCCGTGGGTAAATAATGGTAAGGATATGACACCATCCTCTGCCACCAGCCACACTATTTGCTTTATGCCAAAGGGTATTAACCAAATTTTGGCATCATTAAACTGATAGAGAGATTGACATAATCTTCATCCATTCAAATAACATTTTATTCATATATATATATATATATATGTATTTATTTGACATATCCACTTATGCATTACAATACTCATCTATTAAGTTTTTAATTTTACAGGAAAAAATGAAACGAGGAAAGTAGGTAAGAAATGTTACTATTTTACATAAACTAACAATGCAGTTCTTCATTCGCCTTAAGGTATTTAGAGCTGGGAATAGTGTCCGTGGAGCTGAATTTCATACTGAGAAGGATCATAATATCTCTTTATGGACAATGTAATCACCATCCTCAATATCAGAACTAAAATTGCTTGATGAGATCTGTTGATGTGACTAGTTCGACTTTCGATGCGACAACTGATGGAATATCACGAAGTTCTGTTGTGTCTACAAATTTCTAGGCAAGGTATTTGTGCAAGTCTTTGCAGTTGAGTAATTCAGGTACACTGTTATTAAGAAGACTTAACCGTTCGGCACTGACCGAATCTCTTGCAAAATTGCCTGACATATTATTTCTTTTGTTTCTTAAACCACAGAAATGATACCTGAAAATCCAATTATGCATAGATTATGAGAAGTAATAAAGCTTAAAAGGAGCTGCCAAGGACGACTAACAGTTCAGAACAAAGTGAATCAAAAAGAAAATTATGATAACATGCGCTATAGAATTTAACCTGGTGGCTGGTACATATTACGATGTCTGACCCACCGACAAATTCATCATTAGTAAGTAGGAGGAAATGTTGGACAATGACTACATGTAAAAATCTTAAGATTAGTCAAACATGTTATTGGTTGGAAACTTCTTTCAGGTAAATCATTACAGAGTTTTTCTTGATATCCTATTCAACATATTCATAAACTTTACCAACAAAAGACATAAACAAGGGCTCCTTTAAATATGGAAGGAAAAGTAAAGTTAATGGTTCATCAAACCGAAAAAAAAAGGATGAAAATTAAGTACCTATTCAACAATCCTTCAAGGAAAAAATCGCATAACATACTGCCTTTCCTAGAATGCATCTCTTCCTTTTGATTTTGCGTGGTGAAATTTCTCCTTCGCATAGACTTCCATCTGTGAAAAATATCACATATAGTTCATGAATTCACATAAAATTTTGGAATTTCAATACATTCAATGTTCTGAATTTGCAATGAATGCAAGAGATGTGATACCCAAAGCCAACCAGGCATCTAGTGACGGCCAAAATCAACCAGACATGCTAACAAATCAAGCTATCCCAACCTGAGCCTGGCCTGTGATGGCGTGGCCCACATCCTGCATGTTATTTTAGTTTTTGAGAATACAAATTCTCTGGTGCGGGACTGTAAATAGTCCAAGTAATACAATATTTCATAATCGACATTAAAGCATATGCAGCCAACTCAAAGAGCGTGAATGAGGCTCCATAACGGAGTGAATGAGCAATTCAAACTCGACAACATGTTATACATGTAATTGACTAGTTGAGGAAACAACCATAACAAGACTACTATGTGGTTATGTTCCAAAAATCTGTCGACGATTTTTATTAATCTAAAAAGAAACCAGAAAAACCATTTGCTAAATTACCGTAAAATTAAGGAAGGAAGGAAAGTTTGACAACCCATCGGGCACGTAAGACAAAATTCCAAACTTGCATTGTATCATAATTTACATGGCTCATTAGTCCGGTGATACTCCAATCAGAATAAGTTGGAATCCAAGACGTCACAGGAAAAACATTTTCGAAAATTTTATAATTGCACTTATATAGCGGCAATCTCCAATGTGTCACCCCTCTCTGAGATGGAAAACAGAAACAAAATATGTAAGAAACTGAATGTCGCATCAAGCTACCCACAGTTCTAATGCAATAAGGTCTAAAGCAGTTGGAAAACCTTATAAAGTCTTTTCTTTAGATGGTAGACGTGACCTAGATATAAAACAGACTACGAACATCAACTATGAAATATAGGCCGAGAACTAATAATCATACAAGTCATTAGGGTCTCTTTGTACAATCATGGAATTCACAGTTGTTGAGTTCCCATACCTTCACATAAAAATGCATTACAGAAGTTCAGGCAAAATCTTACCAAGTTACTTGCAAGGGAAGATGCATTTGAATTACAAATTCAGGAGTCTTTTCCCACTGCTATTTCTTCCCGGTTCCCATCTTGTTGTCATGTTTGTTCTCAGTTCCCATTGGGTACTTTATATCTCACAAAAGCAATATTGAAGTACCACCCTTTCTCTCCCATCTTTGCTTTCTATGTAATATCAAATACACCAACAAAGATTTCAAAATCTAAATACAGTACTAAATCTAAGAGCTAAATAACTAGAAAATGAATAGTTAGGGTTTTGAGTTGATAGATGATGAGTTATGGGTTACTACCAAGAAGGTCCCAGATGAAGAATATAAGAAATCTACTCAAAACTCTAAAACAAGCGGAAGAGATGAGAAGCACCATTTGGGTTTATTGAATCTATAAGATTACCCATTACAATTTTGAAACCAATTGAAATAGTTTTAATTGTACGATTTTCGCACCAGATAATCAAATAGACAAGCGAAGAAAACTCTTACCAGTTTAGGGAAAGTACAATCCAAACCGAAAATTAGTGAATACTTAATGAGAAGGAAAAAGAATGTACTTCACAGCAAATAACCTTATGATGGTGAAACAAAAAAGGAAGATACTTTGAAACCCTAACTTCAGTAACCATAGGAGAACCGATTCTATACGAATCCAAGAGTAGAGATACATAAAATGGAAACCCTAACTTAATTACATATAGGTTCACGTTCTCTATGTAGAGACGTTCGAAGTAGTTTTAATGAAACTTAAATAAAGAACCTGAAGAGAAGAATGGAGGGAGAGGTTACATTCATGGGAAACGTGGGTTGTTCTGCCGAGTCGAGTGCTATCCACGACCAAGTCTCTCGACATTAGCTACGGGATAACATCTTTATGCCGTAACAAAAGCCCACAATACCCACGGCCCACTATGTCGTGAGTGGAAATGACTAACCGTATTTATAACTTCTAAAACATCAGCATGTTGGATCCCATAGAAAATTCTCGTTTTGCCGTGGCTAGTTGAGTCATCTATTGCTATGACTAGGAATCAAGCGTGGAAATATGTGACCAATAGCCACAGATATACAAATCCGTGGGTATATGGGAGTGGCTAAAATTTGATATTTTTGTAGTGTTCTAAAGGGAATCCATAGAAGGCATGCTTTGGTTTTGTGGCAAGATCTACTGATGGTAGTTGTGTTGGAGCTGCTTTAGGTGGTCTGGGGATACCAACCAATTATCTGGCTGAAGTGATGGCACTGATTGTTGCAAAGGAATGGGATGTAAGGTAGCAGTTTCTAAAAGTGTGCTTCAGTCTTGATTCTAAAGCAGTCTTAGAAGTATGTAACAGTGGAAGAATTTCCAGGATAGTGGAGAACATATGGAAGAATATTATACAAAGTATCACTTCAATCAGCTTCAGACATTCTTATAGAGAAATCAATTTCTCTGCAGATGCATTAGCAAAAAAAGGGAGTATTGTTGGAAAATGGTGAGGTACAGTTGTTTATGGGTAAAAATCGTTTCCTCCGATTTTGGTAAATTCGGTAGATGAGTGAGAAACTGGTTTAAACCCTAAACAAATGTGCTGCACGTGAGCACTTTCTAGATTCGAGAGATCAATCTGTACAAGTCCGGCCTAAACCAAGAAATGGCCGTTCCAGACTTGCTTCGGTCACAAAGTGGAGGAAAAGGGTTGATTTGGGGAGGGAAGCAAAGAAAGGTGTTGAGACCAGAATAATTTTGGGAGAGTAGTGTCTCAACTTGTATCAGAAAGTGAAAGCTTAGGAAGCTTGCAAGAGATGAAAGCTTTTTGGAGAGCTTGCAAAGTTGCCTTTTCGAGAGTGTTGTATTTTTCTCTGACCGAGACTTGTTGTCTGGTGGAAATATGTAAGACCTATTTATACAAGTCGAGATTGAAACGTACCCTGGCCTCATGAAGGAAGAGAGTAAAGGGTAAAATAATGGGAGGAGGTGGTAACCATATGTTGTTTATGGGTGAAAACGTTTTCACCATTATTTCCTCATTTATTTGACCGCTTTACTCATATTCACGCTTTCTTAATGTGAGCGCAGTGTACGCTGCATGCTGTGACCGCCAAACCAAAACCCTAGAAAGCATCCCCCAGTTTGTGTTGATGTCTCGAGTGTTGGTTGCACCTTGAGTGCAAGTGGCGCGGGTGGCATGTGCCACTGGCATGTGCAGAATGCCTTTGTTGCGGGTTGCACCTTGAGTGCAAGTGGAAATTGCCGGAGCTGCTAGTGGCGTGTGTGGCATGTTCCAATGGCATGTGCGGGATGCCTTGGTGGTAGGTTGTACGATGAGTGTAAGTGGCAATGCCAGAGCTGCTAGTGGCGTGTGTGGCAAGTGCCAATTGCGTGTGCGGAATGCCTTGGTGGTAGGTTGCACGGTTTGCAAGTTAGGCTACCAGCGATGCGTGTTGGCATGTGCCAATGGAATTCTCGGCCATTAGGGCCATGGCCTGGTAGGAAAATCTACCAGCGAGCGTGTAGGCATGTGCGAATGGCATGCATGGCCAATTTGGGTCACGGCCTGGTAGGAAAAGCTACCAGCGATGCGTGTTGGCATGTGCCAATGGCATGCTCGGCCATTTGGGTCGCGTCCTGGTAGGAAAAGCTACCAGCGCGCGTGTTGGCATGCGCCAATGGAATGCGTGGCCAATTTGGGTCGCGTCCTAGTAGGAAAAGTTACCAGCGAGCGTGTTGGCATGTGCCAATGGCATGCGTGGCCAATTTGGGTCGCAGACTGGTAGGAAAAGCTACCAGCGAGCGTGTAGGCATAACCCAATGGCATGCGTGGCCAATTTGGGTCGCGTCCTGGTAGGAAAAGCTACCAGCGAGCATGTTGGCATGTGCCAATGGCATGCGTGGCCAATTTGGGTCGCTGCATGGTAGGAAAAGCTACCAGCGAGCGTGTTGGCATGTGCAATGGCATGCGTGCCAATTTGGGTCGCGTCTGGTAGGAAAAGTTACCAGCGAACGTGTTGGCATGTGCCAATGGCATGCATGGCCAATTTGGGTCGCGTCCCTGGTAGGAAAAGCTACCCAATGAGCGTGTTGGCATGTGCCAATGGCATGCGTGGCCAATTTGGGTCGCGTCCTGGTAGGAAAAGCTACCAGCGAGCGTGTTGGCATGTGCCAATGTCATGCGTGGACAATTTGAGTCGCGTCTTGGTAGGAAAAGCTACCAGCGGGCGTGTTGGCATGTGCCAATGGCATGCATGGCCAATTTGGGTCGCATCCTGGTAGGAAAGTTACCAGCGAGCGTGTTGGCATGTGCCAATGGCATGCGTGGACAATTTGGCCTAGGTTGCATGATTTGCAAACATAGGCGCGGGCGCCATTTTGGCATGGCGTGGATAGCGTAGCTAGGGCCAAGGCAGAGTGCTTGGTTTGGCGTTGCGTGACTAGCGTAGCTAGGGCCAAGGCAGAGTGCGTTTGGCATGGCGCGACTAGCTTGGGTTAGGTGTGGCTGGCATGATTTGCCATTGGCACGGAGGTGCGGCTAGCATGGTTGGCATGCTTTGGCGCGTTTTGGTGTGGATGGCATGATTTTCCATTGGCACAGGTGCGACTAGCTTGGGCTAGGTGTGGCTGGCATGATTTTCCGTTGGCACGGAGCCGCGGCTAATGGTTGATTTCCTTCCTTAGTAGCATGGTTGGCATGCTTTGGCGCATCTTTTTGGTATGGTGGCATGATTTGCCATTGGCTAAAGAGGTGCGACTAGCTTAGGCTAGGTGTTTGGCTTAGTGGCATGATTTGCCATTGGCTTGAGGACAAGTAAAATTCAGGTTTGGGGGTATTTGGAGTGTGCATCTATTTATTGGCATTTTACTCATCTTTTCGAAATCATATATTATCCCATATTCCGTGTTTTCAATTGGAGTGGGCTAGGTGTGGCTTGAGCTAGTAGGCATGATTTGTCATTGGCTCCATCACTATACATCATCTCTTGACGGACCGGGGAATTAGGGTTTTGTTCGATCTTTGTAACCCTAATTTGAAAAAATACCCCCTATTAATTACCTAGTTCATAGCTTCTTCCCGACTATATGCATTAAATGTTCTAATAAATGTGTCATTAGGGTTTGACATTAGGTTATTTGGGGTTTTACGATTTTACTGTTGAACTTTCTTTGTTTAAAAACCACCATCAACATTAAATCCTTAATTAGACAACTAGTGCTCTAGCTAACTTGGAGAAACCCTTAGATAGGTGGTGGGTTTGGAACAGTTGAGCTTTGTTGCTTAGTTTAGGAGGTAAGCATAAGATGGTGACAAACTGGGATCAAGCAAATCGTAAAGACAATTCGAGGAGGAGGCTTGTCATGATTTGTCATTGTAACGGGAGGGGAATTACCCTAATTTTTTTATAACTAGGGTTTGGAATCCTTGCCTCCGAGGTAAGCGATTTTGCACAAAACGACCTTTTATAACTAGGGTTTGGAAGGTACGAGGGCACAATTGGGAAGTCAGCGTCATTAAGAGACAGGAAGCTGGGCGGCATTGAGAAGTTGGCGCGAGTTGGGAAAGTGAGCGTGCTAGCTGGCGGGACCGGCACAAGGTGGGGAAGCTGAGTGTGCTAGCTGGCGCGACTTGGGCGGTCATTGGGAAGTTGGCCTAATTGGTGGGACCGGTGCAAATTGGGCGACGTTGGGAAGTTGCGCGTGAGTTGGGAAACTGAGCGTGCTGGCTGGCGGGACCGGCACAAGGTGGGGAAGCTGAGTGTGCTAGCTGGCACGACTTGGGAGGTCATTGGGAAGTTGGCGCAATTAGTGGGACCGGTGCAACTTGGGCAACGTTGGGAAGTTGGGCGTGAGTTGGGAAACTGAGCGTGCTAGATGGTGGGACCGGCACAAGGTGGGGAAGCTAATTGTGCTAGCTGGCGGGACCGGTGTAAACAAGGAGGGAGTAGGTGTTTCTGCAGATAGCAAAGTTTCCTTGTTTTGCCTTCCTTCAAGCGCGCGGCTTCAATCAGGGCATTATCCATGCTAAAATCTGGAAGCGTTATGTCCCTCATTGCTTCCTTTCCTTTTTTAAGGTTTCGTATTCATACCCAACGTAATTGCATCATCTCCCTCGTTTGAGAAAGGGTTCTTCTTGTTGAGTTTCTCTCTTTGTCATGTCGCACAGAGACGAACCATCTTCTAACCAGCCAGGTTCTCCAGGTGAAGGCGCGAGGTCTGACTCTGGAAGGAGCATCCCAACAAAGGTTATTCGGGTTAAGAAAATCATACCGATATGTTTTCTTCTTTTTTGGTGGACCGTCGTACGCTTTACCGCTTGTTTGATGAATGGAAAATTTTTCTTTTTTGCAGAGATATCCCGTTGAAGCATGCGTTACTGTTATCGACGAGGATGACCTAGTCGTTCCCCTCCCTTCAAATCCAACCTTGTTGACTGCGGTAGACTTGGAGAACGCTGATTTAGGGCTCTCTTGTCATGAATACCCCTATGCAGGTTCGTCGTTTGGGACTCGTATGAGGTGTCTCTCCTCCAATTATCGGAATGTTGGCGGTTTCTTGGTGCGGAAAGAATTCGTGGTCCTTTATACGAGGATATGTAAGACATACGGTCATATCGCTACCAGGAGGGTAGTGAAGTGTTGTTCGTCCGCCTTGGTTTCCGTAGTGAACTGTCTTTTTCCAATGATTCTTTGAGATGGAGAATATGTCCATCCATCCGCTGTGAGTCACCATTCAAAGGTGGGAGAACATGGTGTCCACCTGTGAATCCTTGGAGTTTAATATTAGATGATTGCGGCATCGTCTCAATATTGTGAAGGTCGAAAAAGCTTGTATTATTGCTGGTGTGATTCCTGCCACAAAAGCCATGCTGGAAGAGGAGAAAGATTTGGCCTTGGAGTCTCCAGGGATTGAAGAGTTAACTCGAGACTTGAAGAGTAGGGTGAAAGATATCATGGTCGATTGAAGATGATATTTTGTAGGGATTATAATTTATTAGATGGGATTTTCTGACTTATATCACGAAGTTTGAAGGCTCCTCTATTTTTGATGTAGCATGTTGCAGGGAAGTGATTAGGCGTAGTATGCCTTAAGCCACTTTCCGTTGATGACTGCCTCTAGCTTTCCTCCATCTTCTTTGATAATCTTGTAGTAATTTTGTCATACGCTTTAGTGATCATGTACGACCCTTCCCATTTGGGAGAAAACTTCGTTGCCGATGCATCTTCTTTGGATGTGTTTAGCGGTTTTTAGCACCGAGATCTCCTTCCTTAAAAACCCCGGATTTTACATGGTTGTTGTACGCCCTGGAAATCCTGTTTCTGCATGCTTGTGCATGTTCCTCCGCCGGGGATCTTCTGGAGTCTATAATATCTAGTTTTGTGATTCTGGCATTGAGTGTTTCGGCTTCATTCCACTGAGGTCCACTTGTTGCGGCGATTCTGGCAGACAGGATATTGATTTCCGCTAGGAGGATTGCGTCTGTACCGTAGACAAGGGAGTAGGGAGACATGCCGGTGGATCTTCTAGGAGATGCTCTGTACGCCCAGAGAGCCATTGGAAATTGATCGTGCCAGGTCCTGGGATTGTCGTGTACTGTTTCGGCTCTCAAGTAGTTCCTGTACTTGATTGTTAGCAAAAGGCGTGCCGTTGTCGGTGATGACGTGTTTAGGTACGCCAAAACGGCAGATGATGTGTTCCTTGAAGAACGCCGCGATTGTGGCTCCAGTGGTTCCTTTCAGCGGGACAACTTCAACCCACTTGGTAAAGTACTCGGTCGCGGTTATTATGTATTCGTGTTGTTTTAAGGATGGTGGGTGGATCAAAAGGTGGCCACGACTACGAAGGTTAGCTGGCTGCGATCATGATCCTTGACGTGGGGAGCGTGGTGGCACGAACCTTTGCAAGAAGGAGTGGTGTTGAAGCGGCTTCGGCTCTTGGAGAGGACATTGAAACTTAAGGAGCCAAATGCTGCAGCTTATGGAGATAACGCCGAAGCGGAGCGGCTCTTTGGAGCGAACATTAAAACGGAGCGGTTCTTGAAGTGAACGTTGAAGCGGAGCCTCACGAGAGAACGTTGAAGTGGAGTCACTTAGGAGAGAACGTCAAAACGGCGCCTTGAAACTCTCGAGAGCCTTGGCGGTTACAATACATTGGTTAGGAGTCCCCGGTTCCATCTATCGATCCGCTTTCCATGAGAGGTTGAGGTTTGGGAACGACTTCCCTGGCTGGAAAAAGCTGCTTTCCTGATGCAGTGCGGTTGAGGGATGCAAATATGCCTTGACGCTACGCCTTGGAGAAATATAAAATCTCACATAACTTTGCCTCGATTTTGGAGAAGTCGTTCCCGATCTTTACGTGTGATGAAATTGGATTGCTGATTCACTTCTATTGGGCGTTCAAGAGTAACGTGAGACTCTTCATCTATAAACGCACGTCCTGCTGAAGTCCCTTTTGGCTTTTCATCAAATCAACAGTGGTAAAAGAAGGTAGGCTTCTTCCAGCTCTTCCAGTACCTTGCCCTGATAGTGGAGTAGCGTCTCTGGTGACGGTTGGAGCTATCGTGCTTGAAGAAACATTGGGTGGCGGAAGCATCTCTGGTTCTGGTGATCGTAAGTGTATCGCGTAGAGATGGCACAGTTTTGATCACGGAGTGCTCGAGCCATGGCACTGTTTCGAAGGGTGAGGATGGCGCTGCTTTGGCTGGTTGTGGAGCGGAGGAGATGGTGCTGGAAGGGTGCAATATGTTAGCGCTGGAAGGATGCAAGCCGTTAGCGCAGGGTGTGGTATTGTGGCTGGCATACACGTGTGGAATGCGCGTCTGGCATGCGCGTCTGGTATGCGCGTCTGGCATGCGCATCTGGTAAGCGCGTCTGGCAAGCGCGTCTGGCAAGCGCGTCTGGTAAGCGGGTGGAGGAAGCTTTGTCTTCGATTGACGACATGTGCAACATGACTGGTCATAGCGTTTATCGGGATGTAATCTCGAGTTGGAGGTTCTATCGTGACATGTGTGTAAACTTTGAATTCAACGTTCTTTGGTTCGTTGAAGGCTTCTCTGAGGTCGAGAAGTTTCTGGTCGAAACATTCGAAGGTCCTTCCGCAGACATGGTGAAGAAGCAGGAAGCGGAATTCAAAAAATTGTGCAGGCAGCTGTAGTTGAAAAGCGGAGCTCTCCGGAGCACAAGGGAGGCATTTGCTAAGAGGAGCAAGCCGCCGTTAGAAAACTTTCCTTGAATACATTTCTGTATTTTGAACTTCTTATTTTTAAGTTTTTTTTTTTTTTGAAAGGCAAATGGAAACGCCTGGTTTATGGTTTTGATTTTCTGGATTTTTGGGGTTGATGAGGATAAATGTTACCTTGATGGTTTTGGATTATTCTCTTGGAATGAATTGTATTTGGAAATGATGTTGTCTTGGTTATGATTAAAAGTGTTGCAAGCATCCCAGGAAAACCATGGAACCGTGTGTTTGGTAGATGACATGGGGAGAAACATAACATGGCTACTGGTTTTATCATTCCCGTGAAAACTTTAAAGAGCGAACCATGTATCTTTTCTAGGTAGGACTTACTTGGTTTTTTAGGTCTCTTGATGAAAAGGAAACCTTCCGGGTGCACAACCGAGTTTTATAGGAAACACCGTCGTGGAAAGTCCCCAGTCGTTACTAAGCTGTCTGATAACCAAGCCATTGATCCTTAGGCGGATCGTCTACTTCTATATATCCTCTGGGAACACTATCGTGGAAAGTCCCCAGTCGTTACCGAGATGTCTGATAACCGAGCCATTGATCCTTGGGCGGATCGTCTACTTGTATCCTCTGGGAACACTGTCGTGGAAAGTCCCCAGTCGTTATTGAGCTGTCTGATAACCGAGCCATTGATCCTTGGGCGGATCGTCTACTTCTATCCTATGGGAACACCGTTGTGGAAAGTCCCCAGTCATCCCTTATCGCGTCATGACTGATAATCGAGTCGTCGGGTAGCCGAGTCGGAGTGGATCGCCTTCCTCTACCATCTTGACATCTGGGTCGAAGAATGAGATCACTGTTTGAAAATTGACATTGTAACCGAAAGATCGAACCTCCCATTTGTGGTCGCCAATTGTTTATGGGTAAAAATCGTTTCCGCCGATTTTGGTAAATTCGGTAGATGAGTGAGAAACTGGTTTAAACCTTAAACAAATGTGCTGCACGTGAGGACTTTCTAGATTCGACAGATCAATCTGTACAAGTCCGGCCTAAACCAAGAAATGGCCGTTCCAGACTTGCTTCGGTCACAAAGTGGAGGAGAAGGGTTGATTTGGGGAGGGAATCAAAGAAAGGTGTTGAGACCAAAATAATTTTGGGAGAGTAGTGTCTCGACTTGTATCAGAAAGTGAAAGCTTAGAAAGCTTGCAAGATATGAAAGCTTTTTGGAGAGCTTGCAAAGTTTCCTTTTACGAGAGTGTTGTATTTTTCTCCGACCGAGACTTGTTGTCCGGTGGAAATTGGTAAGACCTATTTATACAAGTCGAGATTGAAACGTACCCTGGCCTCATGAAGGAAGAGAGTAAAGGGTGAAATAATGGGAGGAGGTGGTAACCGCATGGTGTTTATGGGTGAAAACGTTTTCACCATTATTTCCTCATTTATTTGACCGCTTTATTCCTATTCACGCTTTCTTAATGTGAGCGTAGTGTACGCTGCATGCTGTGACCGCCAAACCAAAACCCTAGAAAGCATCCCCCAGTTTGTGTTGATGTCTCGAGTGTTGGTTGCACCTTGAGTGCAAGTGACGTGTGTGGCATGTGCCACTGGCATGTGTGGGATGCCTTTGTTGTGGGTTGCACCTTGAGTGCAAGTGGCAATGCCAGAGCTGCTAGTGGCGTGTGTGGCATGTGCCAATGAAATGTGCGGGATGCCTTGGTGGTAGGTTGTACGTTGAGTGTAAGTGGCAATGCCAGAGCTGCTAGTGGCGTGTGTGGCAAGTGCCAATGGCGTGTGCGGAATGCCTTGGTGGTACGTTGCACGGTTTGCAAGTTAGGCTACCAGCGATGCGTGTTGGCATGTGCCAATGGCATGCTCGGCCATTAGGGCCATGGCATGGTAGGAAAAGCTACCAGCAAGCGTGTTGGCATGTGCGAATGGCATGCGTGGCCAATTTGGGTCACGGCCTGGTAGGAAAAGCTACCAGCGATGCGTGTTGGCATGTGCCAATGGCATGCTCCGCAATTTGGGTCGCGTCCAGGTAGGAAAAGCTACCAGCGAGTGTGTTGGCATGTGCCAATGGCATGCGTGGCCAATTTGGGTCGCGTCCTGGTAGGAAAAGTTACCAGCGAGCGTGTTGGCATGTGCCAATGGCATGCGTGGCCAATTTGGGTCGCGTCCTGGTAGGAAAAGCTACAAGCGAGTGTGTTGGCATGTGCCAATGGCATGCGTGGCCAATTTGGTCGCGTCCTGGTAGGAAAAGCTACCAGCGAGCGTGTTGGCATGTGCCAATGGCATGCGTGGCCAATTTGGGTCACGTCCTGGTAGGAAAAGCTACCAGCGAGCGTGTTGGCATTTTCCAATGGCATGCGTGGCCAATTTGGGTCGCGTCCTGGTAGGAAAAGCTACCGGCGAGCGTGTTGGCATGTGCCAATGGCATGCGTGGCCAATTTGGGTCGCGTCTGGTAGGGAAAAGTTACCAATGAGCGTGTTGGCATGTGCCAATGGAATGCGTGGCCAATTTGGGTCGCGTCCTGGTAGGGAAAAGCTACCGGTGAGCGTGT
This sequence comes from Papaver armeniacum, assembly GCA_023531295.1. Lineage (NCBI taxonomy): Eukaryota > Viridiplantae > Streptophyta > Magnoliopsida > Ranunculales > Papaveraceae > Papaver > Papaver armeniacum. The sequence goes on from JAJJWW010003217.1 coordinate 319,279, forward strand.
TGGCATGTGCCAATGGCATGCGTGGCCAATTTGGGTCGCGTCTGGTAGGAAAAGCTACCAGCGAGCGTGTTGGCATGTGCCAATGGCATGCGTGGCCAATTTGGGTCGCGTCTTGGTAGGAAAAGCTACCAGTGAGCGTGTTGGCATGTGCCAATGGCATGCGTGGCCAATTTGGGTCGCATCCTGGTAGGAAAAGTTACCAGCAAGCGTCTTGGCATGTGCCAATGGCATGCGTGGCTAGTTGGGCCTAGGTTGCATGATTTGCAAACCTAGCGCGGGCGCCATTTTTGCATGGCGTGGCTAGCGTAGCTAGGGCCAAGGCAGAGTGCTTGGCTTGGCGTGGCGTGACTAGCGTAGCTAGGGCCAAGGCAGAGTGCGTTTGGCATGGCGCGGCTAGCTTGGGTTAGGCGTTGGCATGATTTGCCGCACGGAGGTGCGGCTAGCATGGTTGGCATGCTTTGGGCATTTTGGTGTGGCTGGCATGATTTTCCATTGGCACAGAGGTGCGGCTAGCTTGGTCTAGGTGTGGCTGGCATGATTTGCCATTGGCACGGAGGTGTGACTAGCATGGTTGGCATGCTTTGGCGCGTTTTGGTGTGGCTGGCATGATTGGCCAGCATGCTTTGGCGCGTTTTGGTGTGGCTGGCATGATTTGCCATTGGCACAGAGGTGCAACTAGCTTGGTCTAGGTGTGGCTGGCTTGATTTGCCATTGGCACGGAGGTGCGGCTAGCATGGTTGGCATGCTTTGGTAACCCAAATTTGAAAAAATACCCTATTAATTATTGACATTTTTGTGTCACCGGTGACATTAGGTTATTCTTTGGGGTTTTACGATTTTACCCTTGTTTAAAAACCACCATGGCAAAACCAAACTTTCGAGCATGATTTTCCATTGTTTTGTTAAAAACAACGAGACTTAAGTTAAGGTGTTTCTTTTTTTTGTAACTTTTAGCTCACTTTTTAGTAATAAAAATTCGGCTAGCTTGGTCTACAAAGAAGGTGTGAGAAAAATAATACTTGGGAGTTGGTTGATTTACCACCTGAAAAAGCATTGGATTTGCCATTGGTTCACGGAGGTGTGACTAGCATGGTTGGCATGCTTTGGTTTTCGCGTTTTGGTGTAGAGGATGGTGGCATGATTGGCCTACCATGCATGCAAGAATTTAGAGATAGTATGAAGTATGAGTTTGGCAGATTTGGGTTTGTTGCGTCTCCAAATTTTGGAATTTATGTTTCTGGCTCTGGGCATGATTTGCCATTGGCTGATAAGAGGTACGAAGTATTATTGCTTGATTAAGGTGCAACTAGCTTGGTCTAGGTGTATAGAATTTGGTACAAGGCATGATTTTCCAATAGTGAAGGGTTTAATCCTTAGAATATTTTATATGAAAATATCTTAACTTGTCGTTTATTTTTACTTTAATTAATTTCTAAAAATAATAAAATAATTGAAAATATGACGTGGAGAAGTTTTGTCCAAAATGATCGAAGGTGTAAATAAGACTTTCTTTAACACCTTCATATTTATTATTCCATCCCTCCTAGGAGTTTGTAGGATCCAATCCCAACCTTTAATTAATTTCTAAAAATAATAAAATAATTGAAAATATGACGTGGAGGAGATGGATTTATGTTAATTATGGGGTCTAAAATCCTACATGTCATGAAAAACAAAATAATTCACCCTCTATTGGAGATGCTCTTAATTGTTGCTTAATTGCAGGAGTTTACTGGTAGCAAGTTCGTTAGCAGAATTTTAGGAGTGGTGTGATAGTGAGAATGCCCACTGTTTGTTTTGTAAGCTATAAAAAGCTTGAGTCTGTCATTTCATAAGAGCAAGGGCTATGGGATGGACTTTTTTAGAGTCTATCCTTATCAAAGTGAAACAGAGTTTAAGTGAATGAGTACAAATCTAACCGTGCGATAGAGTATTAATAAGTCTATATGGCAAATAAACGTCCGTATGAGAGAGAAAAAGAAGGAATACAAGCAAATATTTAGCTTTGGCAAAGTATATATCCGGCATGACGTTAATGGATAGAGCAATAATTGGCAATAGATCACATGATATCAGGAAGGTAATTATCCTCGTACATCCGACTAATACTCCCTGTCAATCAGATACGGAAAACCAACAACCATTTGCTTTCCTTTCAACTTTATACGTCAAACAAAGTGGCGTTTTATTATTTTGCACGGCAAATCATTTGCCGTAGGAAGACTTTCAAATCACTCCTTCCAATGAAAGAGTGGGATTGAGAGTGGGTGAAAGTGGGTTTCTCACTATCCATAATACTCCCTCCGTCCCTAATTAGATGAGCTATTTGGTTTTTAGTTTTGTCCACAAATAGATGAGCTATTTCACTAACCAAGGGGATATTTCTAAACCTACCCTTTTAATTGATTGTTTTTTCTATAAGAAATATGTATAATTTGATAGTCATGTTTATATTCCGTGCGTAGGTGTTTTAAAATGCTTTTAAACGGTATAAAGTTTATAAAAAACCGTGGTATAGTTTAAGAGATAAATCGTTTCTAAATTTTACTAATTATTACCCATAAGGGTATAATTGTAAAAATTACTTAAATATACTCCATTTTCCTCCTTGCCTTAAAATTTGTGCAAACTACAAGTAGCTCATCTAATTAGGGACGGAGGGAGTAGGACATAATTCATCTCTTTCATTTTGATGCTCTAACTAAGAGATCGTAAGTCTAAATCATCTTAATACAATCTGATTTCCCCCGGTGTTTTATTCCTCTTATATCTCCGCAGATTTACCAACAGATTCCCCCCATACTAAAAACATCAGCCTTCAACTTCTGTCGTATCCAGAAAAATTTGTTAGGTTCATCGAAGCTCCAGCCTTGGTCATTATATCGTTGCATATTGGGTATTAGAGCATCTCCAATGCTAGGGGTGAAGGTCTTAAAAAGACATGACACCTAGGATTTTGCACTTTTTTTACCAAGAATTTATCTCCAATGCCAAGGTCAAGGTAAAGAGAAATGCATGACATGGATGCCATCTCATAGGAAAGGGTAAAGGAGAAAGTCATATCTTTACCTTCTCCATGACCCAAGGTCTTTTGACACATCATTAATTATTTGTTCAAAAATTAATTTCTCTCTAAGTTCTAGGGTAATAATACCTTGGCATTGGAGATGAAATTTTAGGTAGAAAGTATAACTTTAATTTTTTTTAGCCACATAAGAATGACCCACAATAAAAAGGTGTTAATATGACCTCCACCTAGGATTACCTTCACCCCTAGCATTAGAGATGCTCTTAGAGAATCCAGTTCAGAGCTGGTGAGCGAGACCTATGGACCTAAAGAACTCTCGCCAACTAATAGTAAGAAAATACCCAAACTTTTATACGAAAAGAAGCAAATCTCAGTTTTCATGACTAACAAACATAAGCCTTATACAAGCAAATTAGGGGATGAATGTACGAAGTAAGAACAACAAAAATAAAGAATTCTTACAACATATGAACAAATAAGAAAAAGAAAAAAAAACACAAAATTGGTTAAAAAGACAAAAATCAACATTTCCAGGGTGAAAAGGACAGTTAGATTTTGATACTGTTTAAATGGACAAAAATGTAAAAATAGCCAGGATGTAAACAGTTTCATCCTGCCCATTTTCAAATACTTTTTCTTATTTTTAATTTACACAAGATGCATCTAGTTTCATCCATTTGAACCGTGTTTTAAAAATATTTGGACAAATGACCCATTTTCCGAAGAAAAAAAAAGGCTCTGAAGTGATGTAAATCTTCCTCATGTAGATAGATGTTTCTCTCTTTGTGTTCGTGTGTTTAAATTAATAATCAAACACTATGTACAGTATATGCAACAAACAACTGTCAGTGTTGGTAAACAAAGTCCGCATCCTGCAAGTATCTACAGAGCTCCTACTCTTGCTACACCTACTACTTTCACAAGCTACTTGAAAGATACTCTTTCAACTGTGCATAACCTATAACCAAAACTCTGAAACTTCTTGGGTTCATGACTGACCCTCTTTTCGGCCACGGAGGGTTGCAAGTATTTCCGTCGATTGAAGCTTTTTACCAGCCACTACAACACGAGATACCCGTTAACAGTTGGTTTCAGTCAGCGGAAGTTAATTGAGACTTGACGAACAAATTGTCCTTTAACTCTTGGACGCTGCTCTGCAAGTTTTTTCCTGCTTTGGTATCGAACCTGTAAGAGAAAAAGCGGCCAATATTAAACAATGGAAACACCATAAGTGACACAGGTGGATACAAATGAAATACCTATATGCCATGTGAAGAAAGCTTGAATATTCAATCTCAAGATATGTACAAGAAATTATCTAGTTTGAAAGTTTGGGAATAAGATCACACTTGAACATTCTTGTGGAACTATAACACTATTGGAGTTAGATAATTAATTCCATCCCAACTGCTTACCTTTTTATCAAAACATCTATCCTTTCGCTTCAATCGGAACTTGTTAAGAGCTAATTCTCTTTGAGTGGTATGAAGAGTATCCATCCCTTTGATCCCATTGTGGCCACCCTCTGCGGTTGCTTTAGCTGCAGCAGCTGGAATAACATTTCCATTACTTCCATTACAATTTCTTGCATATCCACTGCTATTAAAGTTACTTGCTCCATCATTACATAAACTGCTACTTCTACTCTGCTCAGTGTCAGTTGTAACGTGTACTTGATTCTCCACATATTCTACATTCAACTTTTGCCGTTTGTTCATCACTTGGCCACTACCATTTATTTCACCGTTTTTGTCATGAACTTGATGAAATTGGTTGGATTCAGGTTTTGCTCGACAATGTGAATTCTCGAAAAAGGTATTCTGATGGACAACTGCTTTCGCACTCCATAGAGATGGTGGACATGAATGTGTATACAGCATAGGTGGTAATAGGGTACCATAACTTGGGCATAGGCTATCAAAACTTGTTTCTTGTAGAGTAGGTCGACCAACAATCTGAGGTTTGGTACTTTCTTGATGATTGCTTGGTATGGGTTGACTCTGTTTAGGTGTATCAATGGTATTGAGAAGGTCATGATTCAGCATATTCTTATGAGAATTATCTGCACATTCCGTTTGTTTGGCATGAAAAGCTAGCAGTGTGGATTGAAAGGGCTGTTCTGTCCTGTTTTTATACCTGCAGATGACATTTGATGTTAAATATACTTCTGGTGCAACATACAGATTAAGTACTACCGGTACAAACAGATTATCTTTCCTAGACAAATAAGCACAGGACTACCAATTTTAGTCAGATCTGTGAAAACTCACCGTGAAAAGGCTGAGGAATTTGAATGGTTCAAAGAGCGTCTTTCTTCCGTTTGTTGGTACTCGCATTCACTAGGATTGAATCTTCTCAAGGAAAGCTCTAACTTGTTTGTTGTTTCATTTGTATCATGGTATGGTTTTGAGTGGATGCTGACAACTTCTCGCACAACAGCATGAGTCTGTCGACGATCATCAAACGACCCAATCAAATCAATGACTTCTATCTGAGGTCTGACTTCTTGATAGACGTTTTGCATGTTTTCATGAAAGATTTCATCCTCGACCACATCCAGAGGAGAATATTGATTAGCAGAAGCATGTTCTTCTTCTATGGATGTACCTCCACTCTCGTGCATAGGCAAACCAATGTCCAAATTGTCATTGTTCTTTTCTACCTGGGAGGGACTTTTAGATTTTTGAAAAGATACACTCTCAGCTTCCATATCTCGCTTTGTAGAAGAGCTCTGCACAAGGATATCAAAGTATGCAATTTGTAAATAAAACTTCAAACCAACCTAAAACAAAAAGGGGAAATTTTCCACGAAATATGTGTGTCTCTCTTTTCTGTCAAAATGCTAACCCCTAAATCTAGTTACTAATGACAATTTCCTCATATGCCATGGTTTATTCAAATTCGATAAAAAAACTTCATTGAACTGTGAAACAGATGACCTGAATTGGAAAAGCATAAAAAGGTAAGGATGGGTGCTTACTTGAGCATCACTGGATTCCTTGTTGTCCTGTTCGCTTGCAATAGAATCGTTTGTGTGATTACTCGCAGTATTAATCTCAGAACTAACCATAATTTTTTGTTGTCCAGAATTCCCACTAGTTGCCTGGTAAAGACACAATACAAAGTAGGCTTAAAATTTAAATCATGAAAGTCCCATGGACATTAGAAAACAAAAGCATTAACAACAGGAAAATGGGGTCATTTGTCAAAAAAATTTAAAACACGGTTCAAATGGACTAGTAAAAAATTTTATGGGTGAAATGGACAAAAACAAAATAGCAAGGATGAAACTGGATTAAATCTCGGCTTAAACTTAAAAAATAAAGGATGGCTGAACCATCCCTGTGTAAAATAAAAAATAAGAAAAAATATTTGAAAAACAGATCTAGCATGCTAGTTACATCCTAGCGCCTATTTTTAAATTTTTGTCCATTTAACTTTTGAAATGCCACACTTGTCTTTTCAATTGCAAACTTAAATGTTGATTTCCAATTTTTAACATAAGATTTTGTGTAACAACAACTACTTACAGTATTATGCCTTCTCCAAACATGTTGCCACAAATTTCTTAGCTCGTTTCTTCTAACGGGCTTAATGAAAAAATCAGCAGCACCTTTAAGCATACAATTGAAAACCACACCAATCGAATCATGTGTGGACATCACTGTTATGAATAACAAAAGAAAAGACCCATTGTTTAGAAACAAAATTCAGTATACCATGAAAAATCATTATGGAATCTGAATCTAGAATGGGGCTTTTCGATTTGATTATTATTAACTTACTTATAACAGGAAGATTTTTGCAACTTTCATTCTCCATCATCATGTCTAGTAGTGAAAAACCAGATATAGATGGCAATTCTACTTCTGTTAAAATAAGATCTATACTTTGAGATTTTCCTTTCAACATCTCCCATGCCTTTGAACCATCAGCTACTGCCGTGACTGCTCAAACCAAAACCAATTATAATGTTTAGAATAACCTCTCAAACAAATCAACTAGATTTCTACGTCTAAGAACACACAATAATTAATTAGAAGAACAAAACAGAAAAGAACATAAATACTGTATATGAAAAACCAAAAACCAACCTTTGTAACCACATTTTCTAAGAAGGGCCGAGATGATATGCCTAGTAGAATCATCCGCTTCAACTAAAAGAACTCTCATATGCATCCTTGGAAGAAAATCCTGCCATCTGATTACACTATTACTAATTTCTATTTCTTGTACTTCTGATGAATCCATCCATTCTTCACTACTCAAAACTATTTCCCCCATTTTCACTACACAAGTGAAATGAGAAAGTCTCTTCTTTTATTATCCCCGTTTTCAAACTCAAAAATATCCCAACACTATTTAAGATTTTCAATCCAACGGTTCATATAACCTCTAAATAGCTTTTTACTTTCTAGAAAATATCTGTCTACCTAGTCGCTCTAGATTTTTTTCTTGTATCTCATTGCAGTGGGTCCACTTTGGCTTAGTGGTGATGACGTGGGACGCTGTATAACACAGACATGATTTTCCTAGGAAGGAATCATTCTTTTCCTTTGATGCTCTATCATGTGTGTAGTGGACACGTGTTAGGTGAAGTGGATATTTGAAGCAAAGTTGATGAAGATATTTGGTTTAGGGTCAAATACTTTATTTGTGGTTAAAACCTAATTTAAGTTTCCTCAAGACTACGCCAAGGAGGGCTTTTCCTCTCGCGTTCCTATGTGAGACACAACGACACCAACTTGCCAATTTGTATCGATTTCTTTCTTCTCCTATTTCTTACCATATCGATAACAGGACAATGCATAAACTGGTGGTTGATAGTTTCCGAATCATTTTTGTAGAAAACACACCTATTTACAAATATCCGTCCCCTTCTCACAAGATTGTCTTGAGTTAGGATTGCGCCATGATGAAGAAGTCACACGAAAAAAACAATTTTTGTAGGGACTTTAGTATTCCAAACTTTCGAATAAGGGAAAACATTACCTGAACTTTGTTGCAGCCCCTTGTAGCATGACTAAACCGTGAACACTCCCTTTGAATCCCATCTCCAAGATCTAGAATCTACTGTAGAATTTAAGTTGACGCTGTCCGGGAGAGAATAAAGAGCTGCAAGTTCAGTAGTTTCTTCATCTGTTAGGCGTCTTCTTCTAAGATGTAAATCCCACCCATTTCCAAAGTCCCCATTTAAGATAGCCAAATCCCTGACCCATCCATGTTGTTTCCTAGAAATATTGTAAAGTCTTGGAAACCTCTCCATTAGGACCTCATTCCCAAGCCATCTGTCAGTCCAAAACTTTGTCCTCCTGCCATCCCCTACTTTGTTAATAATTCCTAGTATGAACTCCATTCTATTGCAGATTCCCCTCCATAGACTCATGCCATACGGAAGAGTTTTTTGTTTGGCGTCCCACCCATTCTCGTCACACCCATTCTTGCCATATATAATTCTCCTCCAAAAGGTTTGGTTCGGTGGACAAACGCCAAAGACATTTATGAGATGCACGTACCATCTTTGTAGATCGTCTTCACAAAATTGGTTAAAAAGACCAAAATTAACAATTTCTGGGTGAAAAAGATATGTAAAATTTGATATTGTTTAAATGGACGAGAATGTAAAAATAGCCAGGATGTAAACTGTTTGATCTACCCATTTTCAAATACGTTTTATTGTTTTTAATTTACATCAGGATGCATCCAGTTTCATCCTCACTCTTTTTTAAGTTTAAGCCAGGATGACTCCATTTCACCCATACTAATAGGATGTAAACTGTTTGATCTACCCATTTTCAAATACGTTTTATTGTTTTTAATTTACATCAAGATGCATCCAGTTTCATCCTCACTCTTTTTTAAGTTTAAGCCAGGATGACTCCATTAAGTTTAAGCCAGGATGACTCCATTTCACCCATACTAATTTTTACTCGTCCATTAGAGCCATGTTTTAAAAATATTTGGACAAATGACCCATTTTTCCGATCTTCTTCATCGTTTCAAAAAGAACTAAATAAGGTTTTACCTAAACACCACCCATACTTTACCTATGTACCACCCATGGTCTAAAAACACAATAAATTTAAACCTAATTTAGAGTGGGTAATGATAGTTCATCTTCTCTACTGGCGCCCTAATACCAGTAACACATGTTAAGCCATTATCACAGCCTTTCAAGAAACACAGTCACCGGCATCACCATCTCTTTTCATAATACTAAATACAACTACATGTGGATCTTAGTTAAAGAGTTTTCAAATCATGCTACGTCAAAATTGAAAAGGCCATGAGGTTTGTTCCTGTAATGGAATCAAACAAATTTTGTTATCAGAGTTTTTTCTAAATTGGAATCGTGAATCAAAACATAATTTGTCTCCATCATAAATCAAACCGAATCAAACCTAATCCATCAAAATAAACTGAGACTAAAACATAACATAATTTCTAACATAAAATCCGTGATTAAGATTAAGATTAATTTTAAAATTAAAACTAAAACTTAAATCTTAACAAAGATTAAGATCGTGATGTCATACAAGGTTACGTTTTATTTGGTAAATTGAAGGTTAAATTGTTGAAAACAGCAACGGATGTTACAGGTTGTGTTATCATCGTATTAGGTGATAGTCAAGGAGGAAGGTAGGTTTTTATTACTCACTAAATAAAATAAAAAAAAGAATGTGACTGCTGGGATTCGAGCCCGGGTCTCCACGGCCACAACGTGGAATTCTTACCACTAAACTACAGTCACTTAATTGAGTGACGACAAAATCCATCGAGATATACTTTTGAAAAGCATGTCAATCATGCACGAACCAACCTGGTATCAAATGGACTAGGCCTGCAGGGTTTTGGTATTGCTTGTTCCTTCGTCGCAAATGATGGATTAGGTTTTCCTTTTTTCCCCTGTATGTCTAGATGGATAGATGGATTCAGTATTGCCATCTGCAGTAAAGTTTGTCGTTCAATTCCTCTTTTATTTTCCGTGTTTTTTAAAATCTCTTGATATTAGGTTGCCTTAGTTTTTATGTGATGAGCTTATTTTAGGGATGGGTATTTGAGTTCTCCTTAGGAAGTATTTTCTGCCTTCTAATTAATTTCTTCTATTCTCCCTCTGGATTTAATGGAGACTGATTTGTTTGGTTTATATTAATTTGTGGTTGTTCTGGAAATCTAAAGAACAATCTTTAGGGGGAAGTTTTTATTGAATTGATCCACAAAAGTAAGAAGAGTTAGAGTTGGTTTTTGTTCATAATTGTAAGAAGGAAAAAAAAAAAAAGGGAAAAAAAAAATAAAAAAATAAAAAAAGTTTTCTCTGTCAATCTTCAAGAGGGGAAGAAGATTGAGTTAGATCGGGTCTATGAATCGGACCAAATCGGTATGTAAGAGAATCACTAGGATTTTCTTGGTCTCAAAGTTTTGCATCGTTTGTCTCGCTTGACTTTTGCTCCTACGTTCGTAAGTGTTGGCGGTAGGTTACTTAGCCGCGTGGTATTGAAGACGTGTTAAAAACGTCTTGACTTGATTGGTTTTTGAAGACGTGGTGCTGTAAACGTCTTGTTTGAAAAGTAAAAAAGAAAACAAAAATGTCGTTGCTTAATAATTTCTAGATTTTAGACGGGCTGTAGCCTTTTAAGCTTTTGTGGACCCTGGCCCATATGTTCTTTTTCAATTTTATGTTAGCCCACTTCTCTTTACCTTCCAATTTTACCGAGGTTAACTCACCCATAAAATAGTAAGCCGGTGGTTTTTATTGGATGGATTTGTTTCTTTAGACTCCTAGGTGGAAGTTTTCGCTTCATCCCTCTTTTTGATGAGATTTCTTGTTTTCTTATCAACTCTTGGTCGTTTTATTTCCATAGTCTTTTTGTGCGGTCTAGTTCATCACTTTGCTGGTTTTTAATACCCTTATTGAATCCCAATCGTCTACGGTCTCCCTTTTGGCTCGGTACGACACCCCAACATCCCTAACTTCGATATTATTAGTTTTACATTCCTCGTCCTCTATTTGTATCAAATATTTAGCTCATCTCTTTTAAATTAACCTCTTATTTCTCGGCAATCATAATTTAGTTTTTCATCACTTCTTCTATTTAATCGTCACAAGTACTATTTTACTCTCCCTATATAATTATAGATCCAACTTATTCCCTTCAACTGATTCACCTCAATCCATTGCACAATTCCATTATATACCGGTGACAGATCACTCCTCCCATTTACCTTTCATTTGCATACGTACAATTTTAATCAAAGCCCAACATCATCTGGACCTTTTACCACATCTCCCCAACACCCTCATCAAAGCCTAACACCATTCAAAACCCAACATGAACATATTAGCATGGAATTGCCAAGGCATCAACAATCAAACATCCATACAACATCTACAGAGTATAGTATCTTTACATAAACCTGATATCCTATTCCTCTCAGAAACTTTAGCAAATGATCGACATATATCAAATCTTGCTCGATCACTTCAATTCCAAAACCTAACCTCAATTCCCAAAGTGGGTCGTATAGGTGGACTATGTCTTATGTGGAACAACCTAAACATTCAAGTCCTTCTCCAATCCCAAAGTTATATTCATGTCCTTATTACTCCCCCAGCTCCAGCACAACCATGGCTGTGCACAGGCATATACGGTCCTCCTCATCCAGATGCAAGAACAGACTTTTGGCAAGATTTCCCAACAATCTTCCCAAATACTAACAACTCATCCACTTGGCTTCTGATAGGGGATTTTAATGACATCTTGGACCAATCGGAGAAAAAAGGAGGCAGACAAGTTATGTATAGTCAGACTCAACCATTCCTAACAATGATAGATCAAATGGGTTTCATCGACCTAGGATTTCGAGGAGATCCATTCACTTGGACAAACAATCAACAAGGCCAAGACAACATTATGGAAAGACTGGATAGAGCAATTGCAACCCAACATTGGAGAACAACAAACCCTCATGCCGGAGTTACCCACCTTCCAAGGATTGCATCAGATCACGCACCCATTCTGCTATACACCAAAGCAATTGATTGGCAAGGACAAAAAAATTAGAAGTTTGAACATCTATGGCTGACACATCCACATCTCAAGCAAATCGTCGAATCGAAAGATGGACACAACAAAGAGACTCGGATTCTCAGTAGATCTTGACTCGGAGTTAATCACAACAGGACAAACACTAATGGATTGGAACAAGGACACTTTTGGACATCTTCCAAAGTTAATTCGCAAATCAACTGCACAAATTAAGATAGCTCAACATCAATGTGCTATTCACATCGGAGAAGAACAAAATTTTTGGATACATCGCGAGAAAGAGATGCGCAATAATCACCTAACTTTACTTCAATGCCATGCAACATACTGGCAACAACGATCCAGAATTCAATGGCTCCAATCAGGTGACAATAATACAACCTTCTTTCATACCAAGGCAACCATACACCGAAGCCGCAACAACATAAAACAACTACGGATCAAGCAAAACAATGGGTCGGTGAAAAGGATCAAGTGATCCAGATCATCCTCGATCATTTCACTACTCAATATTCAGCCCCAAACACAACTCTGGACGAAGAACTCTTTGAAGAAATAACTCCACGATTGACACCGTCTCAATGTGACCAGCTCTCGGCAACCGTAACAGTAAAGGAAATCAAGCAAGCGTTGTTCTCCATCAACTCTGAAAGTGCTCCTGGTCCAGATGGATACACCAGTAAGTTTTTTAAAGTTTTCTGGGACACCACCCATATTCAATTAATTGCTATGGTTCGAAGTTTTTTTCGATAATTTAAACATCCACCCTCTCATGAATCATACAAACATTACACTAATTAGAAAGTTGACAACCCAACAAAACCATCTCAATTTAGACCTATAAGCCTTTGCAATGTCAGCTACAAAATCATATCAAAAATACTAGTCAACCGCTTACGTCCTCTTCTTCCATTCTTAATAAGTCCATATCAAAGTGCCTTCGTCCCTAAGAGATCCATACATGATAACATCACAATTGCTAGTGAGCTATTTCATCACATCAGAACATCATCAACCACCAAAAACCCAAAAATAGCCCTCAAACTTGACATCCAGTAAAGCCTATGATAGCCTAGACCTGGGATTCATCAAAAAGCTTTTACAATATTAGGATTTCCATCAATATTTGTGGAATATATCATGCTATGTATCAAATCAGTAACTTACTCAATCAACATCAATGGTACACCGTATGGATTCATTACTCCTACCAGAGGAATTAGACAAGGTGATCCCATATCTTCCTACATATTCATTATATGTGCGGAAATTCTATCAACAAATCTTGCCAAACTGGAGGCAAAAAAACTGATTCAAGGAATCCGGATATCAAAAAAGGCACCTCCCATCCTACACCTAATGTATGCGGATGATTTACTAATCGCATACACAGCTACCCAGGAAAGTAGCAATCACCTTCAGAGAATCCTTCAATCATACGGCTCTTCAGCTGGTCAAATTATCAACGCAACAAAATCAACCATCATTCATCACCCAAGGCTACAACAACAGCACATAGATAATCTTCACCAATTCTTTGGCATGCAAACCACATCAATCCCACCTATATACTTAGGAGTTCAATTCAAACACGGGAGGACCTCTCGTCACATCTTCGAACCACTACTCCAACGATTGGCTCGCAAAGCTCAAGGATGGATCACAAAATGCCTTACCCTGCAGAAGACTAGTCCTAATAAAAACCTCATTAACACCAACCTCAAATCACCTCATGCAAACACAACTCTTCCCAACCAGTGTTCACAAACAAATTGATCGAATCACTAGGAATTTTTTCTGGGGTCACGATTCTTCGGTCAGAAAACTTCACCCATTAGGATGGAACAAGCTAAACAAGCCGATAGAGGAGGGAGGACCGGGTATTAGGAAGAGTAGTCATCACAATAAAGCTCTTTACATGAAAAAAATTTGGAACATTCAAGACCAACCACATTCAATTTTCTCAAGCCTCTTCAAAGAAAAATACCTACACCATGACCTATATTGCAAGGTACAATTTCAATAACCAAGTCTTTTGCCAGCCCACAATGGAAACAAATGGCATCTCTCATACCTACGGTAAAAAATCATATATTTCACCAAATAGGAAATGGTTTAGATACCCCTATCCAAGCTAATTGGATACCTCACTTTCAAAACCTTGATCCAACCCAATGCGACCCCATTCAATATGTCGCAGAATTAATCGACCCCATCTCTCATAACTGGAATCACGATCAGCTAAACATCCTACCCAATCTTGCCACCCAACATATTATAAATATCCACCTTCCCCTAGCAACATCTTGGACAAAATTATTTGGCCCCACTCTAAATCCCAGTAAATACACCACAAGATCAAGGCACAAATTGTCTAATCCAACTAGAAAACAGTTCTCTCCCACAACCTCACCCTCCACCACTTCCAAACACAAAATTCTTATGGACCTTACCGTGTCCTCCAAAAGTACAGCTTTTCTTGTGGAAAGCTATTAATGAAGGTTTGTCAACCTTCGCTCTGCTTCATCACATCAATCTCTCCACTTCCAACCTCTCGCCCTTCGTTGCAACTCGAGCACTGAAACAGCCAATCACATTTGATTCATTGTCCAATGGCTCTATCCACTTGGACCACCCTCTCTAACCGCATATCAGCAAACCAAACCCAAGGTAACCACCAACCAATTATCATAAACCACCAAACAACCATTTCTGAATTACTGCAAACTCGAGGTAATACTTCCTATATCACATCCTGTTGTTTCCTCATGTGGTCTATATGGACAACCAGAAATGAGCTCGTATTCAATCAGACACACTCCACCCATGACGACATCCTGGCAAGATCTTTCGCACAACAACAAGAATTTGAATGGGCAAAATCAACCTCCCCTCCGGTTCTCCCCGGGGATCTTCCTTGTAGATTGGCAACACAAATAACAAAACCTTCTATAACCATTCAAGTGGGTTGGAATTTCCCAGCATCAGACTGGTTTAAAATAAATACCGATGGTGCAGCTAGAGGCAACCCGGGAATAGCGGGAGCAGGAGTCATATGCAGGAACTCAAGCGCACACACGGTTTTGGCTATTGCACAACCTCTAGGTATAACAACAGCACTGACGGCGGAAACATGGGCCACAGTAATAGCGACCAGAGCAGCCATTGAAAGAAACTGGACTAGAGTCATATTCGAGACAGACTCGAAAAATCTCGTGCACTTCATTAAAAATCCAAAGGAAGCGCCATGGTATATCTCTGCCATGATCGAAGAAATCATACATCGAATGAGTCAAATCCCATGTTGTGTTATCCAACATAACTATAGAGAAGGAAACCAAGCAGCAGATGGACTAGCAAACTTTGCAGCCGACGACAACCAAGCGGGAAACGTATCAACATCAATTTGGGAACAGGAAGCGAATCCGGCTTTTTCGACCCAAATTCTTTTGAGTGACTCTATGGGAATCACTTTCCCGCGTGTAATAACAATTTAGTTGGTTTTATATTATATGCATGCTTCAAAAAAAAAAAATATTTGTTCAGAATTCATTAATCCATTTTTACGTGTACGATATATAGGTAGAGGTGTAAATGCCGGCCCGGCACAGCCCAGCCCACGAAGTCACGTGCTTAGCGTGCTGCGTGATGGGCTGGGCTGTGCCGGAGATTCAGACGTCTTTGTCTTTGTCTTGTGCTAAAATGGCGTCCGAAATCTTTGTCTTGTGCGAAAAATAAACGTCTTTGTCTTTGTCTTGCGTCTTTGTCTTGTGCTAGCACACTTATTTTATGTTCTCCAAAATAAATATTTTTGAGATATTTTAGTTAGTACATGTATTATTATAGAAATAAATTAGCATAGAAGATAAAATGTCGAAATTGGCTAAAACAATGATTTTTTTGTGAAATATGCATCAAATGTGATGTATTGTGTAGTATTTTACGCATGACGTGGCGTGCTTTCTTCGCGTGCTGTGCTGGGTTGGGCCGTGTGCTGTGTTGGGCCGTGTGCCTATTTTGTCGGGCACAGCACGATGAAGACATTAAACAAACGTCTTTGTGCCCGTCTTTGTCCGTCTTTGTGCTTTCGAATTTTAACGTCTTTGTGTTGTGCCATAAACGTGCTGGCCCTTCCCAATTTACACCTCTATATATAGGGCAGCGATGTTTACTGTCGGTTTGATAATGGGCCCATGTTCTTACGGTTCTTACGGCCTAAGATATGTTATCAGTCATTTTTTTTTTTTTTTTTTTGCCTCCTAAGAGCAATTCCTATAACAATGAACAAAAACAAAAATTTGTTGAGCCACGTGAATGAGCAACTGTATTCTCCGTTATGTGAAACAAGGCAAAATGAACAAATCTGATATTTTTGGGCCCCACTAGTGATTTTATTAATATAAACTAATAAGAGTTGGGTCCCACTAGTGATTTTATTTATTTAAACTAATAAGAATTGGGTCCCACAAATGATTTTATTTATATAAACTAAAAAATTATAAATATTAAAATATTTATTTAATAGATAAAAATCAGAAAAAGTGAGCTGGTTTTAACGTTTTGTTGTGGGCGTCATCCTCATGAGCGCCTGCGCTATGGCGTTGGTCGCGGGAGTTTGTCCTTTGATCGTGCGTTGTATCACTAAACGCGGGTTTCACCTTTGTTGTCGCCAGAGTTAGAGGGTATGGCGCGCGACATCAACGCAGATGCGCGTCGGGTTGAGTGACTCGATGTTCAAATGAACAGATCAGGCCATTTGAACATCCATTTTTTTGGTTTGTTCATCCCATAGTGGGATCAAAATGAACAAACTCTAGGTTTGTTCATTCCATAGGAATTGCTCTAATACCGCCTAATTCGCCAGGTTGCTCCGGCGTAGCCAAGTAGGGTTTGGCCGATCTTATTACTAAAGAGCCAACACGAATAATTAGAACCTGACCCGCTTTGAGACGTGGTCCATATTTGGATATACATACATTTTCACAAATAAACTGTCCAAGGTTAATTATTGTCGCTCTCTCTTCGCAATAATCGTGTTGGAGAAAAAACCAATTCAAATTTAATGGATTCAAAATGATGTGACTTCCTAGATTGGGATTATAAATTCTCCCAGTTTCGTCCATTAAATAATATTTAAGAGATAATGACACAATCCCAAGCACTAAATTTTGTCTTTGAGCTGCGCAGCCATATGAGTGCCGAACATTGAGAAAATATCTTATCCATGTCAATGGTATCAAAAACAAAAAGCTGCACAACATTCCATCAAATCCTAATCGGAAAAATTTCAATTGTTTCTTGGAAGATAAAAAAATAAATCAATTATGTGCTTTCAACTGTCTGTCCAACCACCAAAACTCCACATCATGTATACTGCACCTTTGAAAAGTATTCAGAAGAATTCTGAATACAAGACTGGCTTCAGTAATACTGAAATGTCCTCGTAGCTTTTCTATAATTGTGCACAATTTCTTTTGAAAAGGGTAAAGAGAATTAAATAAGAAAGGGCGCCAAGATAGCACCTTCGAAAGATACAAGAAAAGATTAGCAAAGCGCCTACACAGATTACAATAAAATACTCTCTTAACAAGCTTGCCCAATTCGTCAAACTTTAACATTAATTGACCGACTAAGAAGCAACACTTTGTGTAAGACAATACATAAACACTTCTTCGTATTAATCTCTATATAGATAATTACATGGTATACCAAAAATCTGGTTCTAAGCTACTCTATTTTCCGAATTAAGAGCATTCCTAAATCGTAGAATTACTCAATACCTATTTCTCAACTTTATAAAAGAATTAATTAATCTGCGTGCTTCATCGCCCTCTCGAGGAAAAGAAAACTAGCTTTCAGGATATACATCATCAATATAATCTTAGGTCTAATTCTAGATTCTCCTAATAGAGCATGCCTGTAACTCTTAAAACTTAACTAATTAATCTGGTAAACTAATCACAAATTAACAAGATAAGTTAGTACATGAGTGTACTAATTCAAAGAAGGATAAAACACTTGTGAACCTCTTGTGAGAATACGGGCATCCAACTCAAAACCAATTGGCAATGAGTGGAGAGGCCCTAAGGGATTATAAACCGCAGGATCTTAGAAACCCATACAATGTGGGACTAATAGTCTCAACACCTCTGAAGATTGATGCAAATGCTGAACGTGGCCCGTCTTCCCGCTTCAAATCAAACTCATTGAAAACATCAGCATGAACTCCTGCCGCTCCTTCTGATAAGTTAGTAGTACATGAGTGTACTAATTAAAAGAAGGATAAAACACTTCTGAACCTCTGAAAATTGACACAAATGCTGAACATGGCCGGTCTTCCTGCTTCAAATCTAACTCATTGAAAACATCAGCATCAACTCCTGCCACTCCTTCTGGTATGAAGGTTTCCAGAGAAAGGAAGTTCTCCTCGTGACAGTGCAGCTGATAATCCATATTGGAGCAATAAGTATCATCATCACCAGAAGAATTAAAAACATGTCGCGGTTCTTTCATCTTAGCTCGAAAGATAACATCCTCTTTACTATTACTGGGCAGTACAAGCTGAAGTTTTTTAGAATGCAAATTGTAAACTTGAAGATATTTCCCATTGAACCAGTATAGTAATAATCGATCTGAGAAACTGAAGATGCGAGTAAGAGGTGTAGCAGCAGTACTTTTGAAGCAAAAACAGCAGGGATCTGGTGCCAGGTTGCCCATTTCCCTTAACCATTTGGGAGTAGAGTTGATACGAACTTCAATACTCTCCAGCTTAACCCACACTTGCTTGACTTTATCCTTCAATTCATATAAATGAACTATGCAGCAGCAGCAGCAGCAACTATTACCACCCTGATGGTCATGACGGCAACGATGAGGACAATCAATTCCATTGGCTGATATATTTTTTTCAATACGTGCAATACTAGGAGATCCCTTGTACTCCAGAAGATGAGGATAATCAACAAGTAAGTGCTTCTGCTGCTCGTCAGTTGTGGTTTTAGCTGGCAGTTGAATGAACTGAAACTTCTCGTCATGGAGATTGAACGACAGTAGCATCTCCATCTCAACATCATTACTATTATCATGTTGGATATTGTAAGATCCTGCTCCCCCTAGAGTTGTTATCATCTTCCAGACCAAACACCCACTGCTGTTGCTGCTGCTACTAGTGGTGCAGGAGATGGCTGATTTGTCATTACCCGTGGGCGCTCTTATCTTTAATATAGGACGACCGGCATGACCTGATACCAGCGTGCTTGCAGGAGTGACATATCTCCATGATTTAGTTCCCAGTGTAAATACCACGAAGTTAAGCTCCTTCTGAGCAGTACGGAAAACACTTACCAACTTGTACTCGTTTGCTGACGGATCGAACCCAAATCCGTGGCAGATGATGTGGGCATTCGGGGTGTGTTTCCCAACTCTGGCTGGATAAAAGATGTAGAGAAAATCTTGCCTGTTTGGGTCCAAAATCGTGTAAGCAGTTGAGTGATTACCCACTTGTGCCACACAAGGTAGCCCATTACAGTAACCAACCAGTTCCCACATATGAGGATGAATAAGAGCATTTCGGAACTTGTCAAACCTTAGAACATTGTCATGAGAGTAAATTCCAGTAGTAAACTTGAAAAAGTGACAGGCATAACTAGCATCACCCGTCTTATGAGGAACCCGAGTCCTAACATTTAAAAGACTAAGGATAACTTGGGGCTGTCTCTGTGATTGATGGAAATGAGAATAAGTTAAGCGTTTATGATCATTATGGATAGAGTTATACCAGAGTTTTGATACCAGGACAGACTTTAGGAGTGTCGGGACTGGAAGTTTGGTTAATATTTCTTCCAATATTAAATCATGAGGAAGGAACTTCTTTCTCCTATATGTTCTCTTCTTCTTCTCCAACACAATTGGAGTAATTGTACCACCAGAATCTATTCTTTTCGCCATTACTGTGGAAGTAATTGTATCACCAGAATTTATTCTTTTCTCCACCACTGTTGAAGTAATTGCATCACCACAATCTATTCTTTTCTCCATCTCCGTTGCAGTATTTGTATCACCACAATCTATTCTTTTCGTCTTCTGCATCTCCGTTGAGATATTTGTATCACTGCAGTCTTTTCTTTTACATGCTCTTTTCCTCTTCTCAGTCAATGTTGACGCATTTGATGTATCACCACAATCTTTTCTTTTACGTCCTCTGCGTTTCTTGTCCATCAGTGTGGTAGTATTGGTGATTATATCCTCACCAGAGCCAATTTGCTGGGGTTGTATATTCATCGTCATAACTTAATATTGTAAATAAATATATAAATAATTATCGATGGAGCTGGCTGCTACTTGGTTCCTACAGTGAATGTAATTATGTAACTAAAGATTATTCCTACAGTGAGTGAATATATAAATAATTATCGTCATAAGGTAATAAGAGCTCACAAAAGGAAAAAACTGAAATTGGAATACGAGATTACCTTGGAAACCAGCTGAAGAAAGGAAATTTCCCAAAATTACTTGATCTATATTCTTTTCTCGGAGACCCCTAATCGGAAAAACAAAAAAGAACAAACGGAGTCAGTTTGCGTCAAATTTTAAGTTGCCATTTCAATTTGAGTGACCCTAAACCTAAAACACATTGAAAATGAAAATGAAAATGAAAATGAAATTGGATTTCGAGATTACCTGGGAGTTGGAATCCACAATTTTGTTAGCTGAAGAAAGAAAAATACTCAAAAATAAACAAAAGAATTCATTTCTGGGGTAGTGGAAACTCTTTGTTATTTCCATTCATGTCCTTGGCATATTATGTTGAACACCTACAAGAGGCACTACGGGAAAAATATACATCTACAACTGGAGATTTACAACACTTTTCTAAACATCGTAGAAAGTCATATGTTTTACAACTGGTTTCAAAGGAAGAGTTGTCGTATATCATCACTGCCAACCCTTAGGAAACAAGGGGTTGCGCTAAGAAAACAAATGACAACTCCTTAAGCAAAACAGTTGTGACGACATTTAGCTATAACAACTCTGTTCCATATATGTAGTGACTTAGCCTATTACAATTCTAACAAGTGTTGTTGAAGAAAACAAAAATATGATAATCAAAAAATGTTAGAGGGGAGATTCGAACATGAACCTACCGCATGGAAGTCTAGCTCATCAACCACCCTTTCAATTCACAAGTTTCGGGTTTTTTCTTTTTTTTTTTTTTTAAATAGAAACCTACAACAACACTTATAAGTGTTGTTGAAGTAAAAATATATAATGTTGGAAAAAATGAGGTTATAGGGAGATTCGAACATGAATCTACTGCATGGACGTCTAGCTCATCAACCATCCTTACCGTTCACAAGTTGGCTTTTTTTTTTTCTTTTTTTTTAATAAAAATGTATATTAACACTTATAAGTGTTGTTGAACTAAAAATATAGAACATTAGAAGAAATGAGGATGGGGGATTTGATCCTCAACCTCCCGTATGGAAGTCTACACCACTAACCATACCTACACTATTACATGTTCTCGTCAAGTTTGTGGTTCTTTAATACACTAACTTTATGACAACCCTTCATAAGAGTTGTAAAACAAAATGTAATGCTCAAAAATAATGCTTAGGTAATCGAGCCGCAAACAAGACGAAGCCTTCTCTGTAAACAATCACATACACGCCTTTTCTCGTAAATAATTACATACATTTTTCACTATTTGTAATATTTACTTTACTCACTTCGAGATAAGGGTACTGTAATTTTCGATCTCCATAATATTTATTACCTTTATTTCTAGTAAGGGTAATATGGTGATTTTAACAATTTATAATATTTAGTTTACTTATTTTCCGATAAGCGTGGTCTGGTCATTTTCATAGTCTTCATAATATTTATTGCATTAATTTCCAAGAAGGGTAATATGGTCATTTTCACAAGCAGTAGTATTTACTTTAATTTTTTTCGATAAGGGTAGTCGGGTCACTTTCACAATCTCCATAATATTTATTGCACAAATTTCCAAGAAGGGTAATATGATCATTTTCACTATCTGTAATATTTACTTTACTTATTTCAGATAAGGATAGTTTAGTAATTTTCACAATCTCCGTAATATTTATTACCTTTATTTCTAGTAAGGGTAATATGGTCATTTAACTCTGGTAATCTTCGAACCTGGGATGTTCAATTCGATATATTTCTTATCCAATTCTGATATATTTCTTACTTGTAAATGGATGGATTCGTCGTTCTTACCAAGTTTCTGACTTAGAGTAGTCAACTCGCGGCCAGGATTCGATCTCGGAGCATGGTATGCATAGAATATGCATAAATAAGGTTTGTTTAAGGTTTCGTAGAATATCTCGAACGAATCTTACCTGTAAATGGATGCATTCGTCGTTCTTACCAAGTTTCTGACTTAGAGTAGTCAACTCGCGGCCAGGTTTCGATCTCGGAGCATTGTATAGATAGAATATGCAGAAATAAGGTTTGTTTAAGGTTTCGTAGAATATACCGAAGGAATCTTACCTGTAAATGGATGGATTCGTCGTTTTTACCAAGTTTTTGACTTATAGTAGTCAACTCGCGGCCAGGTTTCGATTTAAGAGCCTAGTATGCATACAATATGCGGAAATAGTGTTTGTTTAAGGTTTCGTAGAATATCTCGAAAGAATCTTACCTGTAAATGGATGGTTTCTTCGTTCTTACCAAGTTTATGACTTAGAGTAGTCAACTCGCGGCCAGGTTTCGATCTCGGAGCCTGGTATGCATACATATATGCATAAATAAGGTTTGTTTAAGGTTTCGTAGAATATCTTGAAGGAATCTTACCTGTAAATGGATGAATTCGTCGTTCTTACCAAGTTTTTGACTTAGAGTAGTCAACTCGCGGCCAGGTTTCTATCTCGGATCTTTGTACGCATACAATATGCAGAAATAGGGTTTTTGTAAGGTTTCGTAGAATATCTAGAAGAAATCTTACCCGTAAATGGATGGATTAAGTCGTTTTTTTACCAAGTTTTTGACTTAGAGTAGTCAACTCACGGCCAGGTTTCAATTTAAGAGCCTTGTACGCATACAATATGCAGAAATAGTGTTTGTTTAAGGTTTCGTAGAATATGTCGAAAGAATCTTACCTGTAAATGGATGGTTTCTTCGTTCTTACCAAGTTTCTGACTTAAAGTAGTCAACTCGCGGCTAGGTTTCGATCTCGGAGCCTGGTATGCATACATATATGCATAAATAGGGTTTTTTTTAAGGTTTCGTAGAATATCTCAAAGGAATCTTACCTGTAAATGGATGGATTCATCATTCTTACCAAGTTTCTGACTTAGAGTAGTCAACTCGCGGCCAGGTTTTGATCTCGGATCCTGGTACGCATACAATATGCAGAAATAGGGTTTTTTTAAGGTTTCGTAGAATATCTCGAAGGAATCTTACCTGTAAATGGATGGATTCGTCATTCTTACCAAGTTTCTGACTTAGAGTAGTCAACTCGCGGCCAGGTTTCGATCTCGGATCCTGGTACGCATACAATATGCAGAAATAGGGTTTTTTTAAGGTTTCGTAGAATATCTCGAAGGAATCTTACTTGTAAATGGATAAATTCGTCGTTCTTACCAAGTTTTTGACTTAGAGTAGTCAACTCGCGGCCAGGTTTCGATCTCGGATCTTCGTACGCATACAATATGCAGAAATAGGGTTTTTTTTTAAGGTTTCGTAGAATATCTAGAAGAAATCTTACCTGTAAATGGATGGATTCGTCGTTTTTACCAAATTTTTGACTTAGAGTAGTCAACTCATGGCCAGGTTTCGATTTAAGAGCCTCGTACGCATACAATATGAAGAAATAGTGTTTGTTTAAGGTTTCGTAGAATATCTCGAAAGAATCTTACCTGTAAATGGATGGTTTCTTCGTTCTTACCAAGTTTCTGACTTAGAGTAGTCAACTCGCGGCTAGGTTTCGATCTCGGAGCCTGGTATGCATATATATATGCATAAATAGGTTTTTTTTAAGGTTTCGTAGAATATCTCGAAGGAATCTTACCTGTAAATGGATGGATTCGTCATTCTTACCAAGTTTCTGACTTAGAGTAGTCAACTCGCGGCCAGGTTTTGATCTCGGATCCCGGTACGCATACAATATGCAGAAATAGGGTTTTTTTAAGGTTTCGTAGAATATCTCGAAGGAATCTTACTTCTAAATAGATGAATTCGTCGTTCTTACCAAATTTCTGACTTAGAGTAGTCAACTCACGGCCAGGTTTCGATCTCGGATCCTAGTACGCATACAATATGCAGAAATAGGGTTTTTTTTAAGGTTTCGTAGAATATCTAGAAGAAATCTTACCTGTAAATGAATGGATTCGTCGTTCTTACCAGATTTCTGAATTAGAGTAGTCAACTCGCGGCCAGGTTTCGATCTCGGATCCTAGTACGCATACAATATGCAGAAATAGGGTTTTTTTTAAGGTTTCGTAGAATATGTCGAAGGAATCTTACTTGTAAATGGATGAATTCATTGTTCTTACCAATTTTCCGACTTATAGTAGTCCACTCCTGGCCAGGATTCGATCTCAGAGCCAGGTTATGCATACAATATGCCAAAATAGGGCTTGTTTAAAGTTTCAGGGTATATTTTGGAGGAATCTTACATGTATTATATGCCATTACACCAAGTTTGAAGTTCGAATCGACATTGAGCTTCATATTTATCGATTTTGATGATGTATCATGTTAAGTTTGAAGTCAGAACCCTCTCAGAGCTTCTTGGTTCATAGTTTGTATGTCGTTATACCACATTTGAAGTTCGAATCGACACTAAGCTTCATATTCATCAATTTAGATGATGTATCATGCTAAGTTTGAAGTCAGAACCCTCTCAGAGCTTCATGGTTCATAGATTATATGCCATTATACCAAGTTTGAAGTTCGAAGGGACATTGAGCTTCATATTTATCGATTTTGATGATGTATCATGTTAAGTGTGAAGTCAGAACCCTCTCAGAGCTTCTTGGTTCACAGTTTGTATGTCGTTATACCATATTTGAAGTTCGAAGCAACACTGAGCTTCATATTTATCGATTTCAATGATGTATCATGCTAAGTTTGAAGTCAGAACCCTCCCGGAGCTTCTTGGTTCACAGTTTGTATGCCGTTATACCACATTTGAAGTTTGAATCAACACTGAGCTTCATATTTATCGATTTCATGACCTGTATAATTGAGTTTCGTGGTCCATCTCTAGTAATCTTATAACCTGAGTTTACCAGTGTGAACTAAAGCTACTTCATGACCTGTATAACTTGTCAAAATTACTTCATGACCTATGCGACTAGTCGAAATTCAAACCGGAAGCACAAAGAGAAAGCAGAAAAACACAAAGAGAAAGCACAAAGAAACACACCAATTATCGAATTCATTTTTCATTTCCCGATTCATTCGTATACATTTTTTGGATTTTTTTATATCAGAATGTCGATAACAATGTCCTAAATTTATTAATATTTTTTTTTGGATTTTTTTTCATGTCGAAGGTTGATAATTAAACCGAAAACATGAGTTCGTATTAACACAAAGAGAAAGCACACTTGCCTTGATCCGTATGACAGTCTTAAATCAAATCTTTACCGTCCATAGATTTTTCATAATCCGTATGAATGCATTTCATGAAATCTTTACCATCCAATTCCCTTTATGCAAAACGATCAATTTTTTTTCTCTCGGTTCCCTCAGTTTTTCTAATCTGTTTCTCTCATCTCTTCCTCCCTTACTCTTCCTCTTGTCTTCCGCCTCCTAGCTGAAAGAAAACCCTAACCCACAAATCTCTAACTACCACCAAATCTCTTTCTTGCACCAGATCTTCATTCTTATCTTCTCTGAATTCATCACAGATGGACAACATACTTCAAGACCACCTATAGCTCTTTAACATCTCAAATACAGATCCAATTAAACGGCCATTCCTCATCTGGTACTCGATTCAACAGCACAATCATCAAAACCCAAATCCGATACTAACCCTTAGCAGACAAACCCACTTATTAATCATTTGGGAACTCGAATTTCTTCTTTCCCGTTCTTCAAACCCTAATTGAATTCAACCTCAAGTCTAATTCGATTTATTCCCTGTCTCAGAAAACTCCCAATTCATTTCAGACTCTCACAAACAGATTTCTTCTCTAATTCTCCTCTCAATCTCTAGATTTCTCTGTAACAAAGCCACAACCATCCTTCTCTCTGAATTTCAGGTGGAGTGAAAGATTCTGACAGAATCAGTGAAGGTGGTGGTGACTTCGTTGATGAAAGGGAAAGAAGAGATAAATGATTCCGATTATTTAAAATAAACCCATCCTTTATCTCTGCTTTTTCGAAATTGAGATATCTTTGATGGTTAGGGTTTGCATTGAATTTGTGGAATGCAGATGAAGAAAAATTGGGTTTGTGACTCATTGTTGCTGCAGTAAGTTACATGGTTGAATGCAGTGGTCTTGGCAGGGTAGAGTATGGGTCATTGATGCTAATGGAGCTGAGAGAATGCTGGTGGAACTTGAGTTGAAGCGAAAGCATGTAAGAGTTGATTCTGTTGGAGTTAAAGAAGCTGGAAGAGATGCAGTTGTGTATGGATCTTTTTATGAATGATTGAATGAAGCTGGAAGAGATGCAGTGTTGAGACTCTGTTGCTAAGAAGAGTGAGAGATTGCAGGTTAAAATTATTTCTAATGGTGCTGATGTTGATGGTCTTGGAGGTTAGCAGATTACAATCAAAGGTGAGATGGTGAAGCAGCAATATGGAATAACAAGGTGATGGTGAAGGGTGCGGCTACAACTACAGAGATGAGAGATTGCAAGTAGTGTTGGCTTGACAGAGAAACCAAGTATAGTGATGGCTGAGAAGATAAATTGCAGGTAATGGAAGCACTAATTTTTTTTGATTTTGAGTGATGTTTGTCTTTGATACTTATTTTGAGTGATATTCATGCAGGATTACATTACAATGTTCACTTCTGTGTTATACTATTTCCTTAGCATTAACGCAGTGAATCTTGTTTGTGCAGGAAGACACAACTGAAGGAACAATATGAGATGCAGGCAAGTTTTAACTGTATTGTCATTTGGCTGTACACATGTAGCCAACTCAGCACAGGATTGAAACACTTACGATTTTAGGGTCCATTTTTTTCCTTCAAGTTTGGTTTCCATTTCAATAAATAACATGATCACACCTTTTTATTAAAATCAAGGATGAGAATATTGACCAAATAGTTAAAAATTTGTTTGTCAAAAATGATAGATTTGGTTGACTTCAAGTTAGTTTATCTGAACTTCATGACGATTTATGCTCAAATTGTTTTTGGAGTGGTGAGGGTGGTACTGGTGTGGTTATAACTGGTGACAATTGTGTATGGCTGGCTTTGTTTAGTCGGCTTTATTTCTTTCTCCTATGCCCACAGTATTGGAAAACAGATAATACTTCTACTTCCATGCATGACAGTTAGAGAATTTTATTGATGTGCATTTTGTAATATTTTTATCAGTCGATTGTTGTTCGAGTAAGGGTGCGTCATCAAGCTTCTTGTGATTCCCGGTTTGGAGTTTTCACCTTGTCTTCAATATCGGTCAAAGAGTAGACGGTTGAGTTACGTGCACATGTAGGTTCGGTCTTCTTTGCAGTGCAGATGAGTTTCTTCACTTGGTACTGTAAATCGGCTTATTCTTTTTCCTACCACAAATGGGGCTGTTGGAATATCAAACCTCTGTACAGAAATAGTCCATCAAATTACTTAAATAGGTATAAAGATATAACTTATAGAAAGACTGATATTAGGATAACCTTTCAAATCTTGGTATCTCACTTCATCATGTCCTTTTAAAGGTTTGTGAATAATTTTATTTTGTTTCAATGGAAATCATTGTTTTGGCATTATGTCGTCATTTTGAGTGTCCCCTGGATGTGTATGAATGGATGAAAATGGTTGTGTAACTCAAGAAGAAGAGAAATAAATATCACAGCTCTTGTTTACCATGACCGAGGCAAGCAATCCTTCTTTTCTTGCAGAAGTATACATGCACATTCCAAGATGCTTGGGATTTCTTTCGAATAAGTAGGACATCCTATTATATAAGACCTGGTGAAATCCCTGAAGACACATTTAAGCAGTTGGAAATTTATATGAGGTGGTGGTTAAATATTAGTAATTCAAAAATATTTGGTGTTCAATTGGCCTAGGTTGTTTCTGCATCCCTGAAGCCACAAGCTTGATAAATATCTGTTATCATCATGTTGTCATGAATGTAATATTATGAATGTAAAAATGAATTAATTCATATTTCTGTAGCAGGTCTAATCTGATTTTGTTCTTTTTCTGCAGCATATCGCCAACCTTGCTGGTAACAAGAACTTGGTGCTTCCAGTTCCTGCTTTCAATGTTGTTAATGGAGGATCACACGCCAGAATCAAACTTGCAATGCAACTCATGATCCTTCCCGTTGGAGGCAATGAAAATGGGAGTTGAAGTATACCTCAACTTGAAGGTTCGCACCAAACTATTTCATATGTTTCCTCATTGAACTGATTATGTTGATGTTAGGAACTTTGTATGGTTGATTAACTAGATACGACCAAGAGAACGGAGAAATCTGAACTTAAATCATGTGGTGGATTATATGTTTATTTCACTTGCTGACCTAATAGACCATCTTGTTTGCAGTCTGTCATCAAGAAGAAGTACGGTCAAGATGCAACCAATGTTGGTGATAAAGGTGGCTTTGCTCCCAACATCCAAGAGAACAAGGAAGGACTTGAGTTGCTTAAGAGTACAGCCATTGCTAAAGCTGGCTACACTAAAGAAGTTGTCATTGGAATGGATGTTGCTGCCGCCGAGTTTTACGGATCAGACAAAACCTATGGCTTGAACTTCAAAGAAGAGAACAACAACGGAGCAACAAAGATCTCCGGTGAGAAATTGAAGGATCTGTACAAATCATTTGCCGCTGAGTACCCAAGGATCGATTAGTGTTCTCATAGACATCTTCATAATCTTTTTGGATTGTGTTTAGGGAGCTTAACTTTTGTATCACTGCCATTTTTTTAATGTGTGTGTTCAACACTAGTAGGTTAACTTGAATGAATGTAAATGTGTTGCACTAGTATGTTAATGTGAATGTGAAATACTTTCGGCAATCCAGTTTCGGCTATAATTTTTTTTTTTCAAAATAGTTTTATGCACACAACTTCTAATAAAAGTTGTAGTTACACATTCATCTACTGAAAATAGAAGTTGATACTTCAAATATTACAACCTTGGAGGGTATTGTAAAAGCAAATCTTGTAACATAAGTAGGAGTTGTTTAGACAAGTTCTACAACTCTAGAAGGTGTAGTGACAATATTATTCACAATACTAATAAATGTTGTCTTCCACTTTTCAACTACACAAACGAGATATTGTGAAATAGTGTCTTTACAACATAACTATGTGTTGTCCAAGATAGTTCCACAACTCACACAAGAGACGTGTAAATCTTATTCATAATACCAGTATTTGTTGTTACATATGTTTCCACGATACCCTACTTGTGTTGTCCAAGATAATCCTACAACACAAGCAAGGGTTGTGTTAGGCTTTCAAAAAAAAATCGATAGAGAATCACAACTTTGGCAAAATATTGTCGAACCATGAATCACATCACCCTTTACAACCCTTGTCAACCATTGTAGAAAAACTTGGACTTTCTACAATACCCCCGTTCCACAATGCATGAAATGGAGTTGTCGTAGGGGTACTACAACTCTTATCTAGTGTCGTCAATGATGATTTTTCCCGTAGTGAGGGCACAATGTACACGCAGCTCATAACCATCGGATCTGTGATATATTGGATGGATACGGGATCTGACAGCTTAGAGTTGCGTCTTCATTGTTTTGTTATGCATCCAGGAGACATGACAGCAAAACTTCTTCTTGGAGTAAAAGAGGTGGATAGGTAAATACTACTCGGTAGTCAAGCATTGTAGATTGGTCTTTCGGATTTGCCTCTTAACTCACTGGAAGGCAAATACTACTCGGTAGTCAAGCATTGTAGATTGGTCTCACAGCCGTTTAAAGAAAATACTAGTCGGTAGTCAAAATGGAGTTGTGTCGATCCAAGAAGCAATCCATGAATACACAAATCGTGATCTCAAAAGGATTAGGGATTTTACGGAATTTAGTAAACATAAATTCCCTTTGGAACATAAAGAGAAAAGAATGCTTCTAAGGGGCATTGTTCACAAAGTTTCAAAACGGGAAATAAATCACATGATGAAACAAATGAAGCTTTATAGATCTTAATGACGAGAATACAATTTGTGTTTCCAAGGATATGATAGGTATGGGACTCCCGTGTCGTCATAAGTTGGTTAGGTATGTTGAAGTGATTGACATCAATGATATTCATCCATTTTGGATGCAATTAACGCTTTGATCCAATCACCCCGGTAGAAAAATGGTCAGCCGTTATTAGAGACCGAATTGTGTTCAAGAATCGCCGAGCGTTACTCTATAGCGAATAACGCCAAAAAAGAAAATATTGATGCACCATTTGGAAAAAGCCTGTACCCTTGTTGAAGGGAGGTTTATGAACCTATTAAGCAAAAGGGGATTGGTAGGCGAGAACAAAAGTGTCGAGGATCATCCAAAGAAACTAGTTAAATGAAAATTTTTCTAAAAAAAGCAGTTGGTCTAGGCATGAGCATGTGCAAGCGAACTTGAAGGTGAGCCGGAACCTAAGAAAAGAGGTCGGTCAATAAAGGATCAAGGTGGACCAACCACTCGAAAAGTGAAACCAAAGGTCTCTATGGAGCCTTCTCAAGTTAGTCAAGCCTAGGTGATGGAAGGAGTTATGTTGGTGGAGACCCAAACTAGCTCAGAAGTTGTTGAGCAAATGGACACCTCACCACAAACCCAACCAATAGAAATGGTGACTATGAAAGAGAAGAATGGTACTCTTCGTTGTCCTAGGGATCTTCATGGAAGACCACCGACGAGCTTGATGGGGATGACAATTGTGGGTTTCACGTCGCTACGGAATAAATGTGTCACTTTGACGAGGCGGTTATCGAATATGTCACCCAATGCCAATATTTAAGAAATAAGACGGCGACTCAACTAATAAAGGACAAGGATTTCTATATAGAGATGATGAGGTGAGGAGATAGATACGACAAAGATAAAGAGTTCAATGAATTATGTGCGCTTGTAAAGTTCCGAAAGCGATGGAAGGCAATCGGAGCCAATTATTGGATGACAATGCCTAGATGTGGATATCTCCTAGTGGACGTATTGAATTGCGTGGTACATTTTTTTTTGTCCTCCAATGTATGGATTAAGTATTACATTTACACCGACTAGGAAATTTTGTAATGAACCATGTCTTACACTGTAACCTCGACATATGAGCACGTTAGCTTTATATAGTAAATCTACGACTTTAACGGGGCAATCTTCGTCATTTCATTTTATTTCAATTTTATTAAAACCATATTTAGGCTCTGTTGGTCTTCAATTTCAATCCCATTTCGTCTCTAAAGTATAATCGAAATTTCGTCAAATTTTGCGACTTGATCCATGTAATCAGTCTTCCCTAAGTTTCAATTCTAATTTTGTTTTGGTTTTTCTTCCCCCAAATCAAAACCCTAAGTAATCAGTAAGAAGGTAGTGATGGGTTCTTGGAGTATTAATGATCTTGTAATTCTATTGGATTCTGATGGAATGAAGATAACAACCGCAGCAGCATGATGATATTTCCTCTCAAAACTAAGTAGTACTCTAGTTGTTAGTCCTCCACGTTGGGGACTAGATAAATAACTTTGTTTGCATTGAGGGTGTTTGGAAGTTCAAATTTGCCACAATGGAAGATCAAGCCAAAATGGCAAAGAAAACTGAAGATGATAAGGACCCTTAGGTTAGGGTAAGATCATCGTTCCAAATTGTTTCTAATTTCATGGTTTTACCTCGTATCAATTTATTTTTGGGCATTTTGTTTTTGTGTCTAATAACTCTGTATCAGAATTAAAAGGAAATCAGTTATTAGATTGGCTATCTCATCTATTTTTAAGTAGGGAAAAGGGTTTACATGAAGCTAAATAGGCTTGTAGTTCATTTGATCTTATAAACAACAAGCCTATACTCCAAACATTACCAATTTCAAACAAAATCCAAACCCTGTCTGTGAGCCTCAACATCATCTCTATTCTCTTTGATCTTATAAACAACACATCCCAGAGATTCTGAGATTTGGACATACTTCTGACCACTCAGACAGAATTAAACAAACACAAGATTTGAGAAATTTGAGAGGAAAAGTCATAATGCGAATAGATTTTGTTGGTGATGATGATGATGAAGATACTGAAGCATCTTCCATGAAATTGTTTCGTTGCCATTGTGACAATCAATCATAGATGATGAGATGAAAGAGATGTTGTTTCTTTAGGGTTAGGGTTTGATTTCTTTCTCTACACACACAAAGACAAGAGAGGCAGGCACGGATTGGATCTGCTCTTGCGAAATAGTGCTATACGAAGACTTTAGGCTTGCTCCGAGTTTTATGCTCCCAAAAACCCTCAAAACACAACCTTATCACTTAACACGAAAAATAAGCCTTGCCCTTGTACTTCGTTTAAGTCATGGTATACAATCCTTTCAACATAATTACTACCAAAAATATTCGTTTAAGTCATGGTATATAAAATGCACTGTGCTTCTTTTTAAAGTAAAATTAGTCTTACCTAACAAAAATAAAAATTTATAAATAAATAAATAACTAATACAAATCTGTATCCGAAAATCATTAGAGAAAAAAAAGATCACCTTAAAAATCATGTAAAATTTCGAGTCTGGCATGTAATGAGATAACAACCCACCATAGAAATCAGCAAAATAAAACTAAACTCACAATTAATTCATGAAAAAATCAAGGTCCGATACCTGGGGTGGTTTGTGCTTTAATAACAGGAACAATGGATGTATTTCTTAATCGATAACTTCTGATGCAAAATCTCCTTGATGAAGTTAGAAGTATTACTATTAGGCTCGACTCTTTTGGAATAAGGGGGAAAATTACATATAGCCGACTGACATTGCAAATTATAAGCGACTTGACCTGCCCTACATCTAATCCAACAGTATAACTCAATTCAATTCAAGCAGGATAAACACAATAAAAGCATTTTGTAATGTATTCATGTCTTCTTTGAATAAAAGCATTTTTGTAAAGTATTCATGTCTTCTTTGATATGCCGAAAGAAAGACAAGGCAGATAGAAAGCAGGAGTTCCCAAAAGCTGTGTGTTTAAGAGGATAAGTCATTATGACAGTTGATTTGATGATACCTGCAAAAGAAAATTAAGAAAAATTGGAATTAGAGATGCAGTATGAAGAACTCATACCAAAATTAAGCTGTTTTTTTTTTTTTTTTTCCTTCTCAAAAAAAAAAAAAAAAGTAAAATCATAGTACACAACAAAAGTCCAATTGAAAGGTTTCAGATCTGTAAATGGCTTAAAAATGGAGGGAGAACATTAGAACAACATAGATATACAAAAATAATAAGTGAGAAAATCAAAATGAATCAAACCTGTTGAGTACAAAGTAACTACGGATCTATCACCATATATTCCATCTCCTTTCATCGTCGTTTAATCAAAATCTTTGACAACAAGAAGCACCAAGACAGGCAAAAGGTAGCAGCCGCCAAGAGTAGTATTGAAGAGAGAGTGTGAACTTTGAAAGACAAGGGTGGCGGTGGAAGAGGGAAAAATATCGTTTGGTCCTTTTTTAGGTGGGCCCATGTCTGTTTGGTCCTTTGGTCAAACGCCTTTACTGTTTGGTCCATAATTATTTAAAAATATTTAAATAGAAAAAAATGCCCTTCCGTGTTAATTTTCTTTTTTGTAAGAGAATTTTTGCAAACAAAATGAGACTTCATTCCGTGAATGAAGTCCATACAAAAAAATCAAAAAGCAGACTTCATTCCCAGGAATGAAGTCCATACAAAAAATCCAAAAAAGCCAAAAAAACAGACTTCATTCCCAGGAATGAAGTCCATACAAAAAATCCAAAAAACAGACTTCATTCCCAGGAATGAAGTCCATACAAAAATCCAAAAAAACAGACTTCATTCCCTGAATGAAGTCCATACAAAAAGCTAATAAAACAGACTTCATTCCCAGGAATGAAGTCCATATAAAACATAATTATGGACCAGGAATGAAGTCCATATAAAAAAAGCTAAACATAATTACTTTAGTACATGCTAAAAAAACAGACTTCATTCCCAGGAATGAAGTCCATATAAAAAACAGACTTCATTTCTGGAATGAAGTCCATATAAAACATGGAAAAAACAAACTTCATTCCTGGAATGAAGTCCATATAAAAGCCTAAAAAACAGACTTCATTCCAGAAATGAAGTCTATATAAAACATATACAAACATACTTCATTTCTGGAATGAATTCCATATAAAAACATGAAAAAAACAGACTTCATTCCTGGAATGAAGTCCATATAAAAAGCCTAAAAAACAGACTTCATTTCTGGAATGAAGTCCATATAAACATCAACATCTTCATGTTCATCTTCAACAACAACATCTTCTTAGACGTCTTCAACACAGCAGACAACATAAATCGATTTCTAGATACTCAAAAACATCAAGATCTTATACATCAAGAAACAAGATCTTCGTCTTAATCTCAACACGATTCATTTCTTCTTCGCAGCAGCAGCTGATTCGAGATCTTCTTCATCAACAGCAGATGAACTCGTGCGTCGTCATCAACAACCGCAACAAAGAAAGCAGCAAACATGAGTTCAACAAAGAAGAAGCAGATGAATCTTCGACAAATTTGTGCAATCAAGAATATAAAAAGAAGAGATGAATCTTGACAAAATGGATCTTCAACAACAACAGATGAGTTCGTCTTCATCATCAACAACCGCACAAAGAATAAAGCAAACATGAGTTAAATTGTAAAAATCATCTTTATCATCAAAGAACATGAGCAACAACAAACATATTTAACATTAACAAAGAATAACGTATTCATCGTCAACAACTAATATCATCGTCTTCATCATTTGTTTGCTCGTGGAAACGCCATTGTTAGGGCAAGAAGAAAAAAGAAGAAGAAAAAGGAAAGAGAAAGTAGATCTAAAAATATTGAGGTGAGAGAAAATAAATGAAGAATAATATCTTTTCTCTTGATAATTGAGTATATATGCCTGGGGTGACGTCATGGATGATGTAATGGTCCCAAAAGGGTATTTCTGCCACCACAAGATGACATTTACATCATCCATGACGTCATCCCAATATTCCCAAATAGGACCAAACAGACACATGACTGGGTCAACAGGACTAGACCCTCTCTAATATATTATTCCTAGGACCTAATGGTATTTCCTACAAAAATATACTATACCATTAGGGTTTTACCGTTCAGTTTCTGCTTGAATCAGGATCGTTCATTATGTCTAACGGCCTATAATTACAAAATTAAATTCAGTCAGCCAACAAAATTCTGCCAGTCAAATTTTAAATTTACTGTATGTCAACCGTGTTTGACGTTTAGCTGCGTATGCTCACTCACTACCAGTGCGATCAATCTATTGGAGGAACAATCCATTACCAAAATGATATTAGCTCAATCATGTTACAAGGTATTAGAAAGTTCGATGAAGAGAATGAACCATGAAGAACATGATATCAGTAAATCTTCTTCTGAAATTTTGATGCAAAACTGTTCTTCAACGATTCCATTTTATCAAATACTTTGTTCTCTATATGGACTGTAATATCAAAGGGTGTCCAAAATTTTGGATGTGCGGAGATGAAGAGGGCTGGCAATCTCTCGAAATTTGATGGAGCAAGTTTCACATACATTATTGATTCGACAACTGAATTTGTTGCCTTCTCTGTTTGAAACTCGGGTTGCAATCTCTCGAAATACATTAACCTTTCATTGAGCACTCCTACATGATTCCAACCAGATAGGAGACCAACAAATGTGATTGCATTAGGGTTAACTCCAGATTCCACCATGTTTCCAAACAATAAAACAGATCTCTCCGAAACAATTAAAGAGATCTCTCAAAAGCCACGCTATCATAGTGTTGTAAAGAATGAATGAATTTTGTGCATTATAACTTGAAGAATAAACTAGTATCATAGTGTTGATCTTTTTTTTTTTGAATTTGATCAAAAATTAGGCGTGTGTTACCAAGACTAGATCGACTCATCTAGAGCCAGAAGTCTTAGCCGATATGAACCGAGTATTCATACTCCGAGGATTAATAATCCAAACAATTTAATACATCTGTGTTGCTCTATTTGATCTCAAACAAATGTGCAACTGCATTTTTACAAATGGTCTGGTCGAGTGCTGAACTCTTCAGGCGTAAGCACCACTGCTTCAACGAGGCAGCTGTTGAATAGATTCTTGATTGCAGTTCGGCGGCTGTTTGTGTCCCTGGCTTTCAGCTCTAGACTTTGCAAGTATAGAACCAAGGAACTTTTGACACAAAACAACATAAATTTGAGAGGAGAAGTCATTATGAGGGACAATTTCATAGATCTGTGTTTCTCTCTTTGATCTCCAAGGTAAGCATAGATATTCCCACATGATGCCAAAACTCAGATCACAATCCCCATCTGATTTCGCAAACTCTAATCAGCGAACTCTCCGGTTATTGGTTACTACTTTCACTCTCACACTGTAAAACTGCTACTGAAATTCTTGGGTTACTGGGTTTTTCCTTTCAACGCCGCCTCCTCACTCTCGCACTATGTGTGTGAAACTTCTACCGAACTTTTAGGTTCGATTAGATTTATATAATGAAATTCATTTATTTGATTTACCACAATGCCCTTGAAAAACCCCGTCCCAATGTTGCAGCCCTATGTCACTACGTGCAGGCCCGGTTATCACGGTTTCATTCTATAGCCTATACTGTTGTCTGTTGTTATGAGACAGACTTATCGTGGGTATCAATACATAACGATATTTTGTGATATAGCGATAAGTGCACTTGTATGTTATTTTACTTTCGTCTTGAGGCCACAAATACCGGCATAAGAACAAAAAATCGGATATGCAAGAAAGTGACATTTTGCTAAAGTTTAAGTAAATTTTGGATCAAGAGGAGAAGGAGAAAACCAGTAGAAGCACTGCAGAGGTGTTGAAATTATCAGTGCAAGGTATCAGCTGGTTAAATCTCGCAAAAGGATATGGGACTATGGGAGCTACATATTGCCCTTCTGAATCTTTGCTGCAATTTTGTATTCTAAATATCACTATCTAATATACCGTTGGCCAAACAAGTAAATCAGATCCTGAATATGCTCATCTGAGACTTCTCAAAAGTCTGAAACAGTGAAGTGTTAACACAATTCCATTCCCAGTAGGTGGTCCAAGTACCATGTTTATGACTACCAGATGTAGTGCAAAAACTCAATTCCATTCCCACCTGCTAATTCAACAATTAGAGACAATAAAATCATACAAGACCACTAATTTCTTACTAATCTTAACTAATTGCGACCTTTGTAAATGTCGCTTTGAGATCGTATTATTCACATGTATGTCCTCTGTTACATACATATTAACGTATTTCTAAAGAAATAATAGAATTTGGAAAGATTTAGTGAACCCTGTTGATTGTAATTGTAAGCAATAGATCTTCGTTAATCTTCTTTGAATAATGGGCATTTCCACGCAGTACTGCAAATTTAACACAATCCTCCGAAACTATAAAACCGAAGATAACTTCATTAAAAGCAAGCCTAGCTACAATCCCACCTGATTAAAAACAATCCAATTATAAGCATTCGGACATATTAGCAGACTGCACTTTCCAAAGTTAAATGCTTCCTAGCACTAAGCACAAAGACACAAATCAATTCAAATAGCTACTCCTCCGGTGTCCACTGTACACAATACAAGAGAAAAACAGATAGTATTAATTAGCCGTTTTTTAGTCGGAAGTGAAACCCCAGAGTTTCTCGTCTTGTTCAACTATGGTGTTGCTCCTCCTTGGAGGGCATGGTACTGCAACTTCTTTGCGTTGTATTGTTGATCTTCCTTCATCCGAGCTTCTAATACGATGTAATTTCGTCGACAGCTTCCTCATATGCGTCATACATTTAGCTATGTAGCAGACATGTAATAACCTTTTTCTAGATATGATTCGGTGGATCCTCCTAATTGTTTTTATCATGAGATCATCTCATATGATGTTTACACGTGGCAATTGGCTATTTTGCCCTCACAATTTGCTCATTTTCTTTTCATCTTACCGAGGGTATGATGGGAAGAATACGTGTGACCGTTTTAAGATCGGTGGTAGGAAACAATGGAATTGAACTATATTATATGTAACAAGGAATCGACCAATAAAATTCTTCATACATTTCATCTGAATGTATTGATCAGGGGGTCCTATCAAGCACCAAAATATATATGTAAGTTTTAAGTACAACACTACCTTGATATGAATAAATTACACCCTGAAATTTCTTCAACTAAAACCAATTACAATCTTTGCCCCCATCCGAATTGATACTTCAACAAAAACATAAATAGTTACTTCACTAATTCAATGATTACCAAAGATGAGATCTAAATCTTTCTGCAGATCTACCCTCTAAAGAAGATACCAAAAATTTGGGAGTGAAGCCAGTTCTCATTTCTCTATTGAGTATATCTTCCATTTGATGAATCTGTAGCAGAAAAGAAAATATCACTGGGTGGTGCTACTCTCCCTTTCTGAACAGAGTGAGGGGAAAAAATTTAAATTTGAGAGGAGAAGTCATTATGACAATTTCAAACATTTGTATTTCATTCCTCTTTGATCTCCAAAGAATGTGTAGAGGTTCCCAAATGATACCGAAACTCCATCTGATTCAGGGTACTGGTTTTTCTTTCAGCACCGCCTCACTTTCACTCCCATTCTCTGTGTAAAACTCCTACTGAAATTTTAGGGTTAGGTTTGGTTTGTTCGTTTTATAGTATGCATGTATGAGGGAATTTATGTGATTTACTGCAATGCCCTTGAAGAAGTCCAATCCTAATGCTGCAACCCAATTTGCAGGCCCGCTTATTACCACTTATCTAGCCTATCTATACTGTTATTTGACATGTACCCACATAAGCTCTCACTTGCCACCAATGTCTTCTATAGGATAACCAAGCAATTATAAAAGCGATATGGTTTTAAATAATTATTAGGAGCTACATATTTCCTTTTGAATTGTAGATGCAAACGTGATCTTGAATGATTCCATTTGATCAAATATTTTGTACTCTTTCTGGACAACAAGATCAAAGGCCATCAGAAAGGTTGGATGAGCTAAGATGAAGAGGGCTGGTTACACATAAACAGTTTTTTTTGAAGAAAGATTTAGAATGGATCATTGCAGTATTTATTCGAATACTCATTTTGTTTCCTTATCAATTGCAAACATAAGATTAAAATGTCGTTTGAGCAGATAATGGACACCCGGTATTTGCCTTGACAACAGGATCATCATGCTATGCGTGCTGCTACCTGAAGCAATTGTCTGCCCGACACTTCACTTAAAAGTCTGAACTCATGGAGTGTCTAGTAGGTGGTACAGTTTTGGTACCCCAAATATCACTGTCCAACAAGGCAACAAGCAAG
Source organism: Papaver armeniacum (assembly GCA_023531295.1). NCBI lineage: Eukaryota > Viridiplantae > Streptophyta > Magnoliopsida > Ranunculales > Papaveraceae > Papaver > Papaver armeniacum. The sequence goes on from JAJJWW010003217.1 coordinate 359,043, forward strand.
TAATTGAGATGTTAAAAGGCCTGAACCGGTCGAGTGTTTCCACTAGGTGGTACAAATTGAAGTCCAAGTACCATATTCGCTGCATGAATTAGATCCTGAGATAATAAAACGTAAGGTAAAATTAAATCCCACCAAAAATATACTATATAATTGCTTAATCATAATCAATTATAAGTGAAGAATTATTCGTGATGAAGCATTTAGGCTTAAACTTGTTCCATAGTTTACCCTGATAATAATTTGTTGTGAAGTCGATCGATATTAAGTTTGAGATTGAGATGAAGCGATCGATATAAAATTTGTATTCACATTTATATCTTCTTTTACAACCAAATTAACAAAGTTTATAAGCTGAAGTATAATTGGAAAGATCAAATACATGGTTTGTTACATCTTCTTTGAATGACTGATGTGTACTATTATTAATCAACCGAATCCACAGAAAGAACCGCAAAACGAAGATTACGAACAAGAAAAACCACCGAGAAGAACTACTAAACTGAAAGCAGCATTGACTAGACCAAGGATAAGGACAAGGAAC